>QJPP01000379.1:972898-1572898 GCA_003996215.1 Jaltomata sinuosa
AAAAAAAGAAAAAAAAAAAAAAAAAAAGTTGAAAAAAAAAGAAAAAAGAGAAAAAAAAAATAAAGGTTGAGAAAAAAAAGAACAAAAAAAAAGTTGAGAGAAAAAGAAAAAAAAATAAAAATAAAAATAAAGGTTGAGAAAAAAGAAAACGAGAATTAAAAAATAACTGAGAAAAAAGAAAAAAAATTAAAAGGATAAAAGAAAAAAGAAAAAATGAAAATTAAAAGTTGAGAGACAAATGAACATGAAGAGTTGTGGTGTAGATGGGTAAAAGTGTATTTGTTCTATACATAAAAAGAAAGAAAAGGTATTCTTTAAAGACTTTTACTATGAGGGGCAAAAATTGAAGACCACTCACTTTTGGGGACACTCCATGTAATTTTCTGTCGTGGACTATTTAAAGGTGCTTTATATCGGAAAAATTAGACAAAATGGTCATTGTCTTAAATTTTTTACACAAATGACTATTAGCCAAAGTTCTTACCCAAAATAATTATTCGATATATATACAATTATTTTTTTTGAAACTCTTTTTCGCAGTGGTACGTTTTTCGTAAAAAAACCCTTTATGTGAAGGTTCAATGATTGTGGACCACTTAAAATCAAACCTCATTTTAGGCCCAACATGAAGCACGTCTTATGTTAAGTTTCATGTGATGGTCCAAACCCCAAATAAACACTCCCTTCAGTCTCCTTTTTCTTCATTTTTTTTTTGGGAGAAATTGGTCACTATGTTTTTTTGTGTACCGATAAGAAATATATGAGCAAACATTAGAATTCGAGTCTAATAACGTTATTGAAAATGGTAATGGTAATTTTCTACTAGCTATATTCACTCAATTTTGCGTAAATGAGCTCTCTCCCATCGCCACACCCAAAACAAAAAAAAAAAAAGAAAAGAAAGGTGGGCGTGTTCGGTATGGAGAAAAATATTTTTCATATTTTTTTTAAAAAAATCTTCATGTTCGAATGATTAAATTTTTTAATAATATTTTTTCTAAGAAATTAAATTTTATAAAATGGGGAAAATGACTTTTCTGATGGAAGTAGGAAAAACAAGTTGATTGTGTTCTCGCCACCACGCCACCTCCAACATACCTAATCTTCATCCCACTCCTATAGCCCTCATCCTCCATCCCCATACCCTTATCTTATAGTAGTATTTTTTTAGATTATATATAAATACTCTCAAAATAATATTTTTTTACTTACATGTCAAACACACAAAAAGAAGTAAAACCTACTACTACTTATTTATCTTTTTCATGAAAGATATTCTCAATATTCTATTGGAAAGGTACACACATGTTGAATCCCTTTTTTGCTCAATTGTTGAATTCACTTAACAAATGGTAAATATTGTATTCTAGCATTTGTTTGAATCCCTAACTAGAATTTCTGGTTGTACTTGTACCATTAAAAAAATATTATGAATAATGATATTTTCCACATTATAACTTGCTTATACCGGTAAACTAAAAAATCGAACGGTAACACTTACAAAACGAGGATGTTGAACATATATAATATATCACACATGATTGAGACAATTAAACATGCAAAATGAGGTACCAAAAAAAGGAAAGTAAAAAAAGAAGAAGTAGGCAGGGAAAGAACATAAAATTTTCTGATCAATTGATTTTGTAGTCTTTTATAAATTCATTTTTAATTCTATATTTTTTGTTACAAGAGATTTTTATTCATACTGACAATAATCTGCCAGAAAATCATTTCCTCAAACTTTTGTAACGGTGGAATTATTTTTTTCTATTTAATTTTTTCACTCAATGTCTTGTATTCATTTTGAGACTTAATTAATTTAAATTTGCATCGAATTATTTTAACATTTCTTATCAAGGACGACTTCATACAGCACGGTAGAATTATAGAAACACATGAAGAAGGATAGAGGGAGGATGTTTCCTTGACGGCAGTATTTGGGGAGTGTGCAAATGGATGAGTAATCCTTCACGTGCACTCTTTTGACTTGGAAAAAAGATACTATAGACCAAAATCTACCCTCTAACTTTTAATTATATTCAACCCATTTGAAGCTTCCCATTTGCCTTCTTATTATTCCCACGTTTTTTCACGTACAACTTTTGTTATCAAAAATTCTTCCTTTCCCATCATTAGTACCTTTCTAATCTACTCCCTTCGTCCCATTTTATATGATTAAGTTTAACTCGATATAAACATTAAAAAAAAAAGGTTTTTGAAATTTATGGACCAAAATGAGTCTTAAATGTTTGTATGGTTGTAAATCATTTTATTAAAGGTAAAAGAGGTATTTTAAAATTAAATTATTACTAAATATAAAAATATGTCATTATTTTTAGGACTGACTAAAAAAAAAAAATGAGACAGAGGGAATAACAAACACAGAAAATCGTAAAATAAATATAAATGACATTACTTGTCGAGAAGTTATTGAAACAAAACTGATAATAAAATAGTTTAAACTCGTTCGTTCGTGAGATATTTAAGCAAACTTAAAATCTTAATTCCGTTTAAAAAAATCATTTGATAAAAGAGTGAAGTATAAAAAACACATCTAAATTATCCTCTTTTTGAATTTCATACCTAAACTACTGAAAGTGTGAGTTTCATACCTAAATCATCACTCATTAGTTTGAGAAACACACTTCAACAAATATGTGATGGTATGTGTACTACACTCTCTCTTTTATTTAAAAAGTCCTGCCACGTTGTACTCTGCATGGGAAAAAAGATTTCACCTTGGCAAAATTTAAATAAATTATTAGTATTAGATTAAAAATTAAATATTCACCGTGTTGAGAAACGATAAAGAAGAAGGAGAGAGTTTAGGGGTTTTAAAAAATCAAGTGGAGAAAAAATGGCCTGTCGGCTAAAAAAGATAAAAATATGCCACGTGATTAAAATATTTAATGGTCAAACGCGCTTAGATTTGTTTGTTTACAAATATTTGGTTCAGTGTTGATGTGTGTTTCTCAAACTGATGAGTAATATCTTAGGTATAAAACTCACACTTTCAATAATTTAGTTATAAAATTCAAAAAAAAAATAATTTAGATGTGTTTTAATACTTCACTTTTAACAAAATCATGCATACGCTACTGATAAATATGCGTGTTGAATCGATGGGCCATTGTGAATCTGGTTTGGTAGTCCAGATCGATATGATTCACAACGCTGTTTGTGTCTCTAAATTTGTTACGTCAAGTCATTCATATTCAGTCAAGTGGAGATTTTTGTGTTTTGTGTTTGTTGAAAAAAAAAAAAAATTAAAAAAAAGAAGAGATTTTTGCTGTTTGGTCAACACACCTAACTGTTGGTTACAATTTGAACCGACTTTATTTAGAGTCTTATTCATCCAGTCGTACTAAAAATAATCATTTAGCTTTAATACTTTTCCCTCTTTCTGCGTTGTAATTAGTATGCTTTCATGTGGCATTACAAATATTAATATAATTGTGCATGAGTTTTCAGTCTAGCAATAATGATCTCTGAGTTTTTTTTTCTTAAAATAATTGATGATAAGGTAATGGCCATTCTTTTTCCTTTTTAAATAGAGAATTTTCCCTGCTAGAAATAAATATTTTTTCATCGCAATTCAGTAAAAAAATTGTGCTACATTATACTATTTTTTCATTTATTTTTCATCGAATCAACTCGAAAAATGCATAGTGTCGAGTCCTATGTAATGTTACCGACATGTCATGTATCGGTAATTCGGGCGTGCAACTTTTTATTAGATCAGTCCCATATTTGTTGATTTTTGAGAAGGTAATATGTACCATAAATTGTTGATTATATAGAGTCGATAGTTTAGTCTTCGGATAATTTTCACTTTTATAATCTCTTTTTATAATATTAAACATATTTTTGGGATCATCTTTACAATTTAGTTATGTACAATGTCCACTTTCTTAACATATGATTAGGTCTTAGAAACATAATTAACGATAAGAGTTTAACATAATTAACCATTTTAATTTATCGTTGAACGATATTAGTAATTAGACAATTAATGATATATCATATAGTATGTGTTTTGCAATAATTAAAATATCCTTTTCTTATTGTATATACTTTATTTGAGCCTGGAATTTATCAAAACAGTCTTCTATTTTCACAAAGTAAGGGGTAAAGTCTGCCTATGTTGTTGTTGTAGCAATATATTTACTTCACTAAAAGTTCTGCGATAGAAATTAAAAGAAAAACATGATAAGTTTTAAAACAAATGATGTATCTAACTATTTATTATTGGAGGCTGGACCATATATAATATATACGAAAATTCAACGGTCTTTGGCGTATTCTACACTCTTAATTAATTACATCATTTTTGAAAGTTCAAAGAGTGTAGGCAAAAATTAAATTTAAAAACATACTAATTAAAACCAGCAATGACAATTAGTGACAAAGCATTTACACCTAACCAAGTGGTAAGGATATCCTAATTAGAAGACACACAACGAGCTACTGACGCAATTTGCTAAACAACTAAAAATATCATAATGACTTGGTCTAGACAAAGTTTATAATACGATAGGGACGTGTGGAACAAAAGTGCATGTAATTAATAAATTTCAAGTTTGGTTAGGAACTAAAGCCAAATTAAAGTTCCTTGTACCAATTATACTTGAACATCCACAATGCTATTTTGCCCTTGGCATGTTCCATTATTGTTTTTGGATCCATAAGTCATGTTTTCACAGTCATTTTTCCATAAATACCTAACCAAGAAAACATGCACTAAGAGGTCTAGAAAATAGATTTCTCTTTTTTTTCTTCGCCCTTTTTGAGTTTTGACTGTTGAAAAATATTAAAGAATGACATTTAGACTTGCATGTGTGAAAGGTTGAATAAGTAACCTGAAAAATAAAGCAGGTTACCTTGTAATTGGTTAAAGTACATTGATAATATACAATATTTATAATGTAATATATCAGTAATTCCATTAAAATAAGGCTTTTGGTGGAGTATTATAAGGTATTGACACGAATATCTTTCTAGAAATCATGTAAGGATGTGCTACAAATGAACAAACAATAATTTTATTACGTGCATGTTGGGGAACGTTATTATTTCCATGGAGTACTGTTTGGTACGAAGGAAAATGTTTTTCTTAGATTTTTTTATTTTTATCTTGTTTTTAGTGTTTTATAAGTAAGTAACAAATATTATTTCAAAAACATTTACATGTAAGCTAGCAAAACACTATGGTGGGTGGGATGAGGTGAGGAGTGGGGGTTCGAGGGTGAAGGGGTTGGGATGGTCAAGGGATGAAGGTTGAGAGTGTTGGGTGGGTGGAGATGAAACAATGAACTTGAAATGTCACTTAATTATGTAACTTGTTTTCCCCACTTTCATTAGGAAAGTTATTTTCTTAATTTTTGAGTTTGTTTTCCTTGAGAAAATTTTTTTCAAAACATTTTGACCAACCAAACATGAGAAAATTGAAAAAAAAAAATGGAAAATGTTTCCCCCCATACCAAACACACCCTTACTTTATTTTCTAAGACAAGAAAGACCACCAAATTCTACAACTACTTTTTATCTTCTTCAATAGAAAAAGTATGTATACTTTTACTTTGAAATAAGATAAGAGTTATAGTTTAACGAATCCATTTCCTAAATTATTCACTTTAAATGTCTTCTGCTGAGACAAGAGGGGACAGGGCATGTTGGAAAATTTAAAATATGAAGGCTCTTATCAATAAAACTTAAGTGACGAATTAAGATAATATAACAAAATAGTCAAAGACGACTTCCATGGGAGACTGGTGGATGGATTAAAAATTATGGTGATGTATTTTTGTCTTTGTTATCTTATTTACTTTTATCGTATTGATCAAGTGAGCTGGCTGGACTGAATTGGAGCATGTCAAAATAAATTGAGTTAATAAATAAACTAATTATTAATTCGAATGACCCGCATAAAAATTACTTAGGCTGAAATGGGTTGCTCTGACAAAACGATAAAACACAAGTTCCACTAAAGAAAATAGCTCCATTATTATAGACTTATAGTAGAGGTTTTGTTAAAACAAAAAGTGTGGGTTAGGTAGGGTGTGCAAAAATCGATTTAACCAATAAATCGAATTGATAAAAATATTATTGGTTTATCGGTATTGGGTTATTGGGTTAACGATTTTTTAACGGTTTTGTAATTTTTTTTATTGGACTATCGGTTCGATTTCGGTTTTAAAATTTTTGTTAATGGTTAAACCGATAACCCAATAAGATTATATTAAAACTATATTTTTATTCATAATTATAATAGTGACTTTAGATTTTAAATATATGCCCTATTATTTTTTTGCATTTTATAGTTGTTGTCTTAGTGTTGTCGTTTTCTTTCTAAAAATATTGGTTTGATGGGGTTCTACCTATCAGTGTTGTTTTTCTTTATGAGGGATTGCTAGTGTTGCTATTGCATTCAAGTTTCCTAGTTAACAAGAAAGAAAATAAGTTTGTTTTAGTAAAAACATATTTAAATTTGCTTATGCTTGTAATTTGTATAGACTTTTATGCATGAAGATAGTGTATATATGTAAATGAAAATAAGAGAAAGCAAAAAATATTTTGGATGCATTTTCTTATCGGGTAAACCGAAAATCGAACCGTTAAGGACCAAAACCGATTAACCAAAAATCAATAACGAATATCTTATTGGTTTGGTTATCGATTTTGCATGTTGACAAACCGATAAACCGAATCGATAATATACAAAACCGAACCGAATCGACTGATGCGCACCCCTAGGGTTAGGTACATGCTCATGTTCTTCCTTTTATCGTTAAGCTATTAATTAATCAAAACAAAAACCTAATTAATGTCCATTTTGTCATACATATTCCGATTTGCATAATCACATGACACCGAAGTAGCACCTTTCAATTCATTAAATGTCGTTCCTCAAGCATGAAAGATGCCTCTTTGGTTAGGTCCAAAAGTTAATTTGTGCATGACACGATTCAATCATCTGGTATATATAGTCGGATTCAAAATTTAAATTAATTTTATTCAATCATTTGGTATAGTCGGATTCAAAATTTAAATTAATTCTATTCAATCATCTAGTATAGTCGGATTCAAAATTTAAATTAATTCTACGTCCCGAAAAGCTCTACACACCAATATTTTAGTTGTAAGCCGGCCGGCTGCATTATTGTGGGCGGTTATTTTATTAATCTAGTTTAACGTTTTAGTTAAGGAGTTGTAGTCAACACATTGGGAACATTATTTGAATTTTAACATAAGAAAAAGTTAATCACCAAGGGAATCTGTACAGTTGCCCATTTATTAAATTAAATTCTATGTAATAATACTACTACTATTGATGAGGCAGTTTACACGAGGGATTAAAATAATGAAAAGCTATATAGTTAGCTTCTAGTATTTGTTATAGTACCAACAAGACCAAATACTCCAATTAAGCAAATTATGTCTACCTTTCCGGGGATTGAGGGTAAGTACGAAATGTACTAATAATGGCTGGCCTTAAATTAGTGTACATAAAATATTAATTATATTACTACTAAGATAATCAGAATCTAATAAGCTGGCTAACCGTGGGGTTGTACGTACAAAATGTCCTTACTGGAAAAACATTATTGAACACGTACTTGGAGTTCGTTTTAGATCCTAATTTAAAGATTTCTCTGTTAGTACTTACGATCGAGTGGGAAAAAACAAACATCGTGAGAATAATTAGACAGGCTGAATATTTGTGACACATAAACGTGTTAATCTATCTGTATATTTAGAGTATTTATGTGTTTGTGCACCGATCATTAAAGACGAATTCAAGATATAAAGTTTATAGGTTCACAAAAAATTAGTATATATATATATATAAAATTGAGTTCACAGTGAAATATTTATAAATTTTTTTTATTTGATTTCTTAATTGATATAAAGAGTTGTGCAAAAATTAATGGATTTGAGTGAACCCACGTGCATGTCATCCTCTACCGTGTAAGTATTTATATACTAGTAGGTTAAATTGATTTTTGATAAAATACATATACTATCTTATCTCAATGTTAAGCCTGATACAATAATCTGAAAAAATAAAATAGTACTACTATAGTAGCCCGTTAATTAAATTGCATTGACAACATAAAATTCTTTATAGTTTTGTTAGCGCGGATGTAGAGATGACTCAAAGATGAAGCTAGTAAATCATTTACTTTAGGTCCTCAAAATTTTGAGGCCCCAAAAAATTTTAATAGTGAATTTTATGATTTTAATTTCACTTAAAATAATATTAAGATTATAAAAAAATAAAAAGTACAAAATTTAAATAAAAAAAAAAAGAAAGAACTATTTATTTTTATCATAAATATTTTTGAACTTTGAATTAAATAACTTAATTATTTATATTAATAATAGATAAAGTTTTTACAACAACATCCAAGGTATAATGAAGAGCAAATAAATGACTAACATCTTACTAACTAGACGTAATACTTACTTTTATAAATAGTAATATTATCCTGTGAAGTTAAACGCTTAATGTCTTTTGAAATACTACACTAAACCAAAGTAACATGTAAGAACAAAAAATAATGCTCTAAATTATCATCATTATTATTATTAAGACACACTTGTGCAGATGTGTAACTTAAACTCATATACTCTTTTTGTAATATTAGTTTCTTGGCACGTACATTACACGTGTATAAGAAATCATGTAAATGGTAAATACGACTTCCTAATTACATATAGTAACGATATTATTGAAATAAACATTTGAACAAAAATTATACATAAAATTAGAAAATGCAAGATTCAATGAATCATCGTGTAGATTGTCGTATAGTGACTTGTTTATCGAAGTCAAAATGATTGATATTATCTAAATCTACGAAGACGAATAATTAAAATTTAATTAGATATATATAGTTTTTTTTAGCCTATTTTAATTTTATGAGGTATAAATATGTGATGATGAGATCTCACATAATATTCATTACATGAGATATTCTTTTGTATGTCCCTTCATCTTTTTTAGTTGTTCTATCACGATCAAGACTCATTTTGTTAATATTGATATTCCTCGAGAGGTGGTCATGCGAGAAAATAAATTGTGACAGATACAATCCAACAATGTAAACTGTGTGACTGTGTGATTTATTTATTGTGTCTTCGCAAAATATAAATGTATATGCAATTATTTCAGACAAATTTGAGAGAATTTCCTTCATTTTTCGAGGGAGAAAGTGAATTCTCGGAATAAATACATACTTGATCAAAAAGAAATATACAATAAAAATGCCTATAAACTTCCATCCCCTCAATCAAAAAGTGGAGATGGTACTACATGAAATTCGAACAAAGGTAATGAGAATATATATCTTTGGTGTTAAAGTTATAGACAAATAAATAAATAAAATGCGTCAAAAGAAACAAACGACATAGCCAATAACTTCTAATGATACCAAAAGCCTATTCTCAACTTAGTGCTGAACTTAGAAATTGTGGGCTGGCTGGTTCTTACAATTAGACGGGGGCGTAGCTAAAATACAGTCAAGGGTTTCGGCCAAATTCCGAACCCACAAACTTTAAATTCAGTTGGCTTCGCCTTTGGATTTGAACCAAGAAAAATAAAATAATAAGTGTATTTAATACATAATGCAATGGACAAATTGGTATAATATATGATACGAAAATAGATGAAAATATGCGTACAGGCTACAGCTGTATTATACTATTTGTTAGAATTTTGAGACTACGTACATATATACTATCTGCGAAAAGAAAACTTTATAGCCAGATTTGTTCTAATAACACATGGTTAATTATATAACTTGGGAGGATAAGGAAGAATCTATTCTATATTTAATTTTTGCAATATAAATGGATGCCTTTATATTCTTCTGAATTAAGCTCCATATTCATTGTACCCAAAAAACAAGTTTCAAGCTCAAGTCAGAAAAACTCTATTATTGTCTCTATATATACCGTAAACAATATGTATAAAGTATTTCTTAGAGGAATATCATTTGATATCAACATACTATAAAGTAGTATTTCTTTTCTTATTCTAAATAGGAGTATCATTTTTTGTCAAAAGAAGATGTCATTTTCAATAAAGAAATTAAAAAAACGTTTTTCTGAACCATCCGTTCCGGTCTTGATCTTATCTCAAGTCAAGATAACAAATTAAACACAAATTCATTAGCCCCACCAGTGCCAAAAAAAAGGATTGGAAAAGTGAACCACCTTTAAAATGAGGTTGACAGTTACTACTATTTATAACCTTATTATTAATTACTAGTTAGTTGAATTCTACCAAATTACTAGCTTTTAATTATTATAATTAATTAAAAACGACATGAGAATTTAATATAAGTCCCACTCTGCTACCTCAACAGTAGTTTTGATGATTAGTTTTAATTATTATAATAATAAAGAAAATAAATGTAACAGTACTGCAATCGCCGCCTGAATGTTCCTAGGGGCTTCTTGTTTTTGATATGCAACAATATAATCCTGGGATTCCAAAATAAAAAGAAAGTTCCAGGAACTGCAAACGAAATTACCAACCACGTGATTATTAATTAATTACTGCTACTACTCCACCACTTTGCTTGGATCTATAGCTAGCCCACACTCCACAGTCTAAATCCACAAATAGTTCGACAAATAGGAATAAATAAATAAATATAAGTATGTAATAAAGTGTGAATATTACTTTTTAATTAAGCTCATTAATGTCGGAGCATATGGGTTGATGGATTTAGTCTCAATTAATATTAATAAGATGTGTACGTAATCGCTTAGATTTTGATTTACTTTGGTTTGAATGTATATAGATTAAAATAAATTGCGTTTATTCAAACAGAGGGAACCAGGCTACTATACAGTATACTCATTGTGTTCGTATTAGCCATCCATATAGCGTAAAACAGCCAATTATTATTTAGTTTTTCTATATATAGTAAATTATTCATATATAAAGTGGATTGAGTAATTTGAAAAATAAGACAGGTGTATGGTACAAGAAGATGAAATACATTGATGGTAATATACAAATTCTTTACGATGTTTAAATCCATAAAGTATATACATTTACACTTTAAATTTATGTTATTAATTTATCAAGTATTAATATGCATGTAAGTGCCTTTGATGACACTTATGAAGAGATTAGGGAAATTCATGGTGCCACCGATGATACTAATTGCCATAACTTAAGTGCTGGTGATCATGGCACTATCCTTTGTACAAATGTTTGATATATAATATTAGTTCGTTATTGACCAAAAAAAAAAAGTATTAATATCATTTATGTTTAAACCTATGCAGTTTGAGACTTAAGGATATGTTTTTGAGTATGTGGTCTTTTATGATTAATTAATTGATTATGAAGCCAGGAGAAATGAATAGAACTACTCTTTTGACAAATTGAGATGCATGTTGTTGTGATATGTTCACTAAAATGCATCACTTATTATTATCTTAATAATTATCCTCTTCTCAGCTAACAATATCAATATTCTTTTAATTTGATCTCTTTTTTTAAGTATTATTTTCTAGAGAAACTTAAAATATTATTTTCTATGTATCACTTTGTTTCGATGATGCATGCCATATGTATTAAGAAAGAGCAGCACTTTTTGTTTCTCCTGCCTTGTATGATACTTGCATAATACACGCAGGAAAACACAGCATTTAAGTGTCTGTTTTCCTGTATAGGATATTAATTTCATATTTTATAGAAATACTATAAAATTATTACGAAAAATCGCAAGAGGTCATGTTGCATGCTTGTAGGGTTTAAGTTCACGAATGATCTCTAGAGCTGGTTTTGATTTTTTGATCCAGCTTAATAATTTTTTTAAAAAATAATTGTCGCTTCAGGAATTAATCTGACAAAACTTTTGTTGTCCATCAGACTTAAATTAGTTTTGTGTATAAGACAAAAATTTGTGACACTTCAAGATAGCGAACATGCTCAATTGACTACAAATTTTATCTTATAGGCAAAACTTAGAACTTATGTCTAATAGACAACATAGACGAAACTTTTGTTCTTCATCAGACATTATTTCTAGCTTTTGCCTATAAGACAAAATTTCAGAATATTTTAAGATAATGAAGTTATTCAATTGAAAGACAAACTCTGCGTTATAGCACAAAGTATTTTGATAAATTTTACATATTTTTAATTTAAACCACAAAATTTAAAATAAAATAAAATAAAATATTATGTTCGCTGTCAAATCAAAAATCAGAAAAACAAATTAAAATGATTAGCATATAAAATTATAACGAAAAATCGTAAGAGGTCATGTAGCATGCTTGTGGCAACGGAAATTATAATAGGCTATCGCAATCGTGGTCCAACAATTTTACCAGAAACGAGCCGCGTGGTTGGGTGATGCACCACCCCAGTCAAAAACCCAAACCCTGAGCTGTGCTCCAGCTGAGGTGGCTATTATTGGGCCCCACTTTGCACCCCTAAATTAGGGCTTTGTAGACGTGCTTAGGGCCCCACCTTGTCCCCTCTTCACTCAACATCTGGATATTACAAAATTGTCCCGCGTCGACTTCCTTCCAACCTTCCAACCTTCTTTTTGTCTTTGCCGCCCTTATGGGTCCCACTATGACATGACACGTGACGTGTCACCCCCCACTCTCTCTTCCCCCTATTTAAGCACCCCTCTTACTCCATCCTACGCACATCTTTTCCATACACAACTCTCCAAACTCTCAAGTAAATTAACAAAAATCTCTTTCTTTTACCTGTCTTTCTACTTTGAAATATGGCTGTTGATTCAGTACTTTCATCTCCTTTGGGTCCTCCTGCATGTGAAAAAGATGCAAAGGCACTTCAATTCATCGAAGAGATGACTAGAAATGCTGATGCCGTTCAAGAAAGAGTCTTGAATGAGATATTGACCAGAAACTCCCAAACTGAATACCTCAAGCGCTTTAAACTTGACGGCGTCAGTGACCGTGAAACCTTTAAATCCAAAATCCCCGTCGTAACTTACGAAGATCTTCAACCGGAGATCCAACGGATCGCTAACGGCGACCGTTCTCCTATCTTATCCGCTCATCCCATCTCTGAATTCCTCACTAGGTAAGCAAGCTCTTCGTAGAATATATTATTCTATTCGTCCTATTTTATGTGACACTATTATTAATTATTTGTAACGTTTCAAATAATTAATGGAACGAAATTATTGATATATATATTTTGTATTTTGTTAACAGCTCTGGAACCTCAGCTGGTGAAAGGAAACTGATGCCAACAATTAAAGAAGAGTTGGATCGTCGCCAGCTACTTTACAGTCTTCTTATGCCAGTTATGAACCTGTAAGTATAACAAAATAATAAATGCAAAATCAAATAGAGTTACTTTACCTCTTTTGGTATCCATATTATTTGGGAAACATAAAGCATATTTCTTATGAAACTTCATTTACGTGACAGATACGTGCCTGGATTAGACAAAGGCAAAGGACTATACTTCTTGTTTATTAAGTCCGAGACGAAAACTCCAGGTGGGTTATTGGCCCGACCCGTTCTTACAAGCTATTACAAAAGTGAACAATTCAAAAGCAGACCTCATGACCCTTACAATGTTTACACAAGCCCAAATGAAGCTATTCTTTGTGCTGATTCCTTTCAAAGCATGTACACTCAAATGCTCTGCGGTCTGTACGAGCGCGAGCAAGTTCTTCGCCTTGGTGCTGTGTTTGCCTCGGGCCTTGTCCGAGCCATCCGGTTCTTGCAGCTCCACTGGCCGCAACTTGCTCATGATATCCGAACCGGAACTCTGAACCCACAAATCACAAACCTTTCCATTTGTGAACGTATGGGTAAAATCATGAAACCGAATCCAGAGCTAGCTGATTTTGTTGCTGATGAATGTTGTAAGGAAAATTGGGAGGGAATTATCACGAGGATTTGGCCTAAGACTAAGTACCTTGACGTAATCGTCACGGGTGCTATGGCTCAGTACATTCCTACGTTGGATTATTACAGTGGTGGATTACCCAAAGCATGTACTATGTACGCAGCTTCCGAGTGTTACTTTGGGCTTAATTTAAACCCAATGTGTAAGCCCTCGGAAGTTTCGTACACCATCATGCCAAACATGGGTTATTTCGAATTTTTACCCCATGACCCTACTACTACAACAACTTCCTCATCACCTACCAATCTCGTTGACCTTGTCGACGTTGAAGTTGGAAAAGAGTATGAACTCGTCATAACCACGTACGCTGGGTTATACCGGTACAGAGTCGGAGACATTCTCCGAGTCACCGGGTTCCATAACTCAGCCCCGCAGTTCCATTTTGTCAGGAGGAAAAATGTTCTGTTGAGCATTGACTCGGACAAGACTGACGAGGCTGAGTTACAGAGAGCCGTAGAGAATGCTTCGAAATTACTCAGGGAATTTAACACTAGCGTGGTCGAGTACACTAGTTATGCAGATACAAAGACGATTCCTGGTCATTACGTGATTTATTGGGAGTTATTAATGAAAGATATGAACAATTCTCCTAGTGATGACGTATTGGACAAATGTTGTTTGGCCATGGAAGAGTCACTCAACACAGTGTATCGACAGGGCCGAGTTGCTTGCAACTCAATTGGTCCATTGGAGATTAGGGTGGTGAAAAATGGTACATTTGAAGAACTTATGGATTATGCAATATCAAGGGGTGCTTCAATTAACCAATATAAGGTGCCAAGATGTGTGAGTTTTGCACCTATTTTGGAACTTCTTGATTCAAGAGTTATGTCAAGACACTTTAGCCCATCGTTGCCTAAATGGACACCTGAACGACGTCGTTGAGGAGGAGGAACTGTTTATTAATTACACATGCATGAGTAGGAGGAGAGTCAATGAAGAAATGATTCCCTAAACTTTTTTTTTTCTTTTGTTTTTTATTATATTTTTATTTTCTTGCCTTACTTTTGTGACTAGATGGGTCCTGATTGTAACTAAACGAAGGACGTTCGGCAGAATTAGGTTTGTACGTTATGTCTCAATTAACCTGTGAAAATGATGTAATATCCCAAGCTTGTTAAATGAACTGTTTCTTTCGTCCAAGTTTAGCTCATCTATGCGACGTTACTTGACTTTTCTTCTTACTCTTTTAAAATATATATATATACATATATGATTGAGAAGTAAAATATTCACATGGATTCAACTAAGATTTAGATTCAATGAGTTACCTTTAAAGTTTTCCTATTAACCCATTACATATGAACCATACAGTACGTATGAACCCGGTACAGATCCGGTAATTCCAACGTCGACTTATATATTAATTTTTGAAATAAATGTATAAATTTTACGATTATTAAAAATCATAAGTCACGAACTTTTTAGTTTAAAACATTTCATGTATTTCCCAAGTAATGTTTAAAGTCGTATAGACTAAAAATGTAAAGAACTTTTACACGCTAGTAGTTTAACTCGTTATGTGTAGGACTATTATTTTTCATGTTATCAAATTATGTTTCCTATAAATTGTTATACATGTAACTTAATTTGATGATTTAAAAATATCATCTTATACAGTGTAAATGAAGGGAAGTTAAAATCTATTGATATATAATAAACATAATATAATGCAAACGGAGATAAATACTAGGTTATTTCTTCCCGTCTGTTCAAGCTTGGACATAGTTATCTAGTACATGTTGTTGATGGGGGTGACAAATATACCATAGATTATTAGTCGAGGTGCATGCAAACTAACTCAAACACCACGATTATAAAAGAAAAAATAATGCCATACAAAAGATTATTTTGCTATGTGTTTTAAAATATTATCTGTTCATGATGAACATGACCCGTCCACGGAAAGTGGAAGGTCCCCATCAGTTCATTATATATTTTAGGTGCATTATTGAACAATATTTTATATCTGTAACATATAATTTACGTCTGTCTAGCCTTAGATACTCATGCCAGACCTTTAAGGATCCCTTTTTTTTTTGGCTTTTAATCTAATAGAAAGTTTAGTCTCTTTTTTCTAACTTTGTTTTTGGGTTTTTAAGCTTTTATGCCTCTAATTAATTACTAATATTTTTCTTAGACTAATTGAGAAAAAAGAGACATTTCTTAAAATTCTGATGTATGAAGTGGCCTGCTTGACTCGAGACAGAAATTCAATGGGAAATACATGGATAGATAATTAGTTAGTTTTGTCTGCTATATAATATGGTTTGCCAACTCATAGCAATAAATGACGAAACATTAAAAAAAAAAGAATATTAGAAATAAGTTTACTTGATAAGTAATACTTTCTCAGGTCCATTTTAGTCGTCATGTTTTATTTTAGAAATACGCCTTAAGAAAAATATTAATTAGATGGTAATTTGATTAAATTATCTTTATTTTTTATTTATCTCAATTTAATATTTTTCTCTTTTTTTATCACATTAATATTTCTCAATATTTATCATAAGGGTAAAGGTGGAAATAAACAACTATTTATACCTTAATTTTTTAAATAATAATTATTTTAGGCCATTTATTTTTTAGTAAGAACGTTCGAAAGGAGTAGAAAAGCATTTTACAGAAAAGTACTATAACAACAAGAAGTGTGTCAAAATATTGATAAGAGTATTATTTCAGATAAATTTTTTTTTTTGAAGAACTTGTTTCACAAGGAAATAAGTTTATAATATCACGAGGGATCATTATTCTACTACTTGTTCTTTTTTGACAATTATTTGATCTTAACTCTTCAGCATAGCAACAAGATTAAATGATAGTTGGTACATTTTTACATAGGGAATCGGCTTTTCAGCTTAGCTAAAGAAAGTGAGGTAACACTATTCGTTTGAAGTAAAGGTAACCTTTTGCTTAAAGCTCTCTTCTTGTTCTTTAGTTTAATATCACAAGATTCTAAAGTCTTCTTAATTACTTTTTTTAAACTTCATATCAAATTAAAATTAGAGAAACAAATTAAAACGAAAGGAATAGTATATATATTTCAGGCTATTATATATATATATATATCTTCGTGATGAAAATGATCCCATCCATGGAAAGTGAAGGCCCTTGTCTCTAGCTATGGAGAAGTGACACGATAACTTCTACTATATTTTTCCGTTGCATTATTGAACTCTTTTTTATACCAGAATGGCAGAACATACTATAATTTAATTACACTTATATTATCCTTAGATACTCTTGCCATGCTTTTAGGACTCTTAAATTTTTTGTTTTTATTATTATCAGTTTTGCTTTTCATATTGTAGAAAGTTCATCAGTCCTTTTCTCAGATATAATTATTTAAGCCTTTTTTTGGTCTTAATTGCCTAAAATGATTGATTTTTAATGGACTCGATCGATGGAGGAAACAAAAAGAGTTTCAAATTAAAATTTGTTGTCTGCAACCTGCTTATTGAACTGAGACCAGAATTCAGTGGCAGTTTTAATTATGGGATACTTCGATCCCCGTCCATCTTTACTTGTTCATGTTTAATTTGATTAACTCTTAAGAAACAATAAATAAAATAATAATTTACTATATCACCCCTATTAATTATAAGTCATTTAAGTGTTGAAAAAATAATACTACTTTAAATTAGATAAGTAAAGTTGAATAATTATTTTTAGTATACTGGACAAATAAAGATAGATGAAGGGAGTAATAAAGAAATTTTTCTAAATCTGATGGTCCACTGTCTAAAATGGTTTGCCAACTCAGAGCAATTAATGTTGAAACATAAAATAAGGTGAGGGACTTGAAGAAACTCATTAATTTTTAGAAATCTTTAAACTTCTTTAACCATTCAGGAAGCCAATAAAACATAGACAAGTATGAACTTTCTTGTAGTGTAATTTCGTTCGAGTCCTTAACTTGTGAGCATACTAATCCTTTATGCCTAGACTAGAGGAATGTGAACTAGAAAGTTAGATTTTGAGCCATACAACTTTGAAAGTTCGAATAACCCTACTTTGCCATTTTGTTGCATTAATCCAAGATCATTTAATAAGAGATAGAACATATTCATGAATCATAAGTGATGATAATGCTTTCTTAAGCAATTTTTTTCACTAATTGACTCGATAAGATAAAAGATCATATTGAAATAGAATACGCAATCTCCCAATCCATGATTTTTGTCAATTTGTATATAGCTTTGGATATAGATAAATGTATATTACAATTAACAAGTGCTCCCATAAGGATTAGGAATAAGTATGGTCCTAAATACTTCGGTCAACTTGTTTATAAAATATGTAAAGTATAAATTGTGTATATGTTATACAAAGCAGACATATACTATACGTGTAACATACTATACATAACATATATACTAGTAGTGTATATATGTTATATATTTCAATTATATTGATAAATTAGTTAGTCGAACGGTATATATCGGTAACTTTTTCGGAGGATTATAGTGGATGGGCATTGTAGCTGGATTAGTACCGAGTCCAGACAGGAGGTCACGGACATGTCCCTGCTTAAGTGGGCTAATCAACTAATCAAGTAGCATTGCCAACCCAAAATACTATGCTGGGTCTGGCCCATTGGGGAAATGTACTTCTCAATTGTTTGTGTTTCAACCAAGTGGCATTTTTAAGGGATGGTGTTTAACTTTTGTCCATGTTTAAAAGTCGGGTAAAAATAAACGTTAAAGGGATCGTTTAGCCCGCAGGATAAGGCGGATATTTTATGGTTCGGTTTGGGACTAAGTTATACCATCAATCAACACATAATATAAATCTAATATTAAACTTAGTTTTGAGATATCCCATTTTATATTTAACATGTGATTATTTTATACCACCTCCCATATGATATAAATTAGTTCATGAATTATAATCTCAGGACTATAATCTCGGGATTATGTAATCTACGTACCAAATGAGATCCCTAATATATTAGTATGTCTATGCATGTATTTTGCTTATAATAAGGACCTAAATTGCTTTAACTCATCTAAGAAGAATTAATTAATATATACATAAGATTTTCTGAGTAATTAAACAAAACAGATAGGATAAAGACAATACCATGTGTTCTTGTCAAGCTAATATAACTTGTGAACAATTCAACAATATAAACTAGTCTTGTCAATTCAACATATCTATAGATAATTTCAAAATATTCAGAATGAAAATTGTACTTAAACTCATGCCTCGTCCGATATGACTTGTGAACAAGGCAAGTTTGTCAATCCAACGTAACTTATGAGTAATTCAAAGATAGGTATATTTAAGTTTGTACTTAACTTCATATCACGCCCAACATGACTCGTGAAACAATTTTAAAATATAAGAAAATGTAGATTGTACTTAAAATCATGACTCTTGAAAGAAGATAAGTTTATCAATTCATCATAAGTTGTGAGCAATATATAAAATGAAAATTGTATTTAAAGTCATTTTTGCTCGGAATAACTTGTGAACAAAACAATTGTCAAACTAGCGTATAACGTTGAAGTTATTTTTGCACAAATTTCTTAAACAGCAATAAAGTGCCAAATCATCCTATTTGTGAAATAATCCAATATTTAGCAATCGACGTTATCCACACGTTTAGATCCTTTGAGTATGTTTACAGTGCAATTAAGGTCATCCCTTTTCCGGGTCGGATATATACCAGTTTTCCTGGTTTTTGGATCGGAAAGAGGAGAGAGAGAGAAGAAGGAGCAGTAGTGGTTGTCAATGGCAACCTTCTCCTTCTCCCTCTCCACTTCTCCTCTCCCTCTACGCACTTTCAAACGCCTATCTATTTCTCCCTCACTCTCTTCTCTTCCCCTTCATTTTACTAAAATTCCTAATAAATCCTTAACCTTAAGAACTGCCTCAATTTCTGCTTCTTCAGCTTCTTCTTTCGATGATTTCAGTGCCAGCAATCACAATTCTCGATCCAAGGTTAGTTTCAGTACTTAATTTGCATATCTTTTTTTTTTAATCTCTGCTGATTTTGTTGATTTTTGGTTTAAAATGTATGTGTATTCACAGTTTTTTCGTAGTAGTTGAGGTACTGTTTTGCTTCCAAATGTAAATTAGCTTGTGCTATGTGTTAATATATGGAATGTAATTGCTAATTTATGTCAATCGGATTTTGATTTGTGGTTGTGAGCATTGTTTAGAGCTTCAATTGAACTGGTGAAAGCTCTAGAACTTAAATGGGAACTGTTTGGTTTAGAGGTGAATTTAGCACATTAACAGTGGCTGCCCGTATACTGACTGGCGAACTTGGACAATATATATACACAGAGGCGTATCCTATGTGTTAGCTATGGTTTAGGGCCTTTAGGCTATGTATATGTATCAAAAAAATCCACTAAATATGAAAAAATAATAGATTGTGAACCCAATAAATTTGATGAAAGTAGTAGAATTACGAATTTGAACCCATAAAGTTTAAATCCTAGAACATGCTCATAATGAAACTTTAAAGAACTTCTTTTAGAAGAAGTTTATGTAAATATTTCAGTGGCGTATTCGTTGACTTTAAATTCTGGATGTTCTCTGGTTGGTTGGGAGATGAGTTGTAACTAAAGAGAAAATGCTTTGGCTTTAGAGTTTTGTTCATTTTAAAGATGTAGTATTGAATGCTCATGAGAGCTGATCGTTGGGTTGATTTGCGGCTGCATATGATCTTTTATCCTGTGACTTATTATGGGGAATAAAATACTTGAAAATGTTGAAGATCGCTAACTGCAGAGGTTTGATATTTGTCTTATTCAGCTAAGCTATGATATTTTTCTCAAAAAGTATTTTTACATAATATCATGTAGGCAACATTAATAGAAATCACATCTGGGGTTGAGTTGCATTGATGTACTGCAAAATCTTTAATGTTTTATTTTTTTCATTAGAAAGACAAGTATTCTCGTAATGATGACTTGAGTTTAAAATATGATTTGCTCACTGTTCCTATTATATGTTGTGCAAATGATGGTTATTCATTCACAAATAAGCAACCTTGGGAATTGTTCCCTAGGCAATGTTAGCATAATGGTGAACTTGATTGAAGATTGCTCTTTCTATTTTCATCTTTATTTCTTTCCAGAAATCAGTCCTCTCAAACTTGATACAAGAGATAGAGCCATTGGACGTGAGCCTTATTCAAAAAGATGTACCACCCACAACCATTGATGCAATGAAAAGAACTATATCAGGCATGTTGGGCTTGCTTCCATCAGACCAGTTTCAAGTTCTAATTGAAGCTTTGTGGGAACCAATCTCCAAGCTTTTGATCTCTTCAATGATGACTGGGTATGCTTTATCTTTTAGCTTGAGCACCTCTTGCCCACAACCTCACCATGCTTATGCTTAGTAGGATTTAGTTTTAGGTATCAAAACAAAGATAAAGGAAAGAAGATTTGGTGAAGATCATAGACAGTATGTCCATCTTACTTAATAGTCATCGTCTTTTGGGAGTATCATTGGCATGATGAGCCACCTGTGCCCCTCTTTTCCCTTTTCTTTATTTTCTTTAGCAGGTATTACATCGTTTCTCCTATTTAAGGCAATTGATCTTACAGAACTGCATCCATTTTTATTTGATAAGTAATAAAAAGAAGGATCCTGTTGTGTAGAATATTAATTACGTTGAAAAGGAGAGACGATGTAATACCTAAAACACTAGACAGATGCAGTTGTGTTAGATTTAAACCACGCTAATTCTTTTGTTACCTTAAACACTATATTCCTCCTTTTTTTCGTGCAAATAACAACAATAATAACTAGGCCTTAATCCAAGCTAGTTGGTGTCGTCTCCACTAACTACATCACTCCACACGGACCTGTATGAATCTTATTTTATAAAATTCAAGTTCTCAACGATCAAAAAGTATTTCAAGTTCTCCAGCATTAGAGTGCTTTACATTTTATACTGGCATACAAATCTCTTACAAGACTAAAAGATGCCTAACGAACATTGGAATTTGGACCTAATGTAAACGGACCAACATGACGAAACTTTGATCGCAACTAATTGGTAATACCTATATGGGTCTTTTTCTTCCAAATAGGAAAAATACACAGATAATTAGGATTTTTAGCTGGACATAATTAGTAGGCAGTGTTGGTGCTTCTATAGGTCGGCATCACACTAGTGTTGAACACTGGATGTAATTCAACTTTATATTGGTGCCTTTTTTCTTTTCTCCTAAAAATATTAATGCGGGTGTGTTTTGTATTGTGAATTTCAAGGAAAATAAAGACATTTTTCCAGTTTTCTGTTACCTTGTTCTGCACACAATTAGCATATGCCACCAATTTTTATATATTGGAAAATGGTCTAGGAAATGATTTTACAAGGTAAACATTTACGCAGAAGATATTTTCCATGTAAAACATTCTCCTCCATACCTATCGTTTATCGCATTTTAAATTGGAAAAAGATCCTGGCTGGACCAGAATATGTACAGTTGTTCACAAGTTACTATCACCACAACAACAACATAATACCCATTTTAATCCCACAAGTGAGGTCTGGGGAGGGTAGTGCATATGCAGACCTTACCCTTACCTCGGGAGGTAGAGAGGTTGTTTCCGGTAGACCCTCGGCTCAATAAAATATATATCAAAGCAGTACAAAAAGGAAATAATGGAAGTGAAGAAGCCACGGCAAAATACTAAAGATAGCATGACAGAACATTTTGTAAAAAGGAACAATAACTACAACAAAATAATACTACAATCACAAGTTACTATCAATAACATCTCAAAAGATGAACAGAAAGAAATGCGCGAAGAGATGAAATACTTTTAATATGGCTGGAATATGCGTCAAATTCTAATTTTTTTAGTATCCACTCTCTAGTTGACTTTGACGCGAAGACTTGAAAGGACAATGACTGTTTCGTCTAATGTTTTTAATTTTCATTGGGGCAGGGGAAGGGGAGTAGCAAGAGATGGAGGAAATGAACTATTCTCATGAAATTCTAGCCAAAAAAGAGCTTGAGTTGCTTCTGTTGCTCATTCTACTCAATGCTTGTACTTGAAGGTGTAACATAAAGTGCAATCCATTGTAATATTGCAGGTATACACTACGAAATGCTGAGTACAGGCTTTGTCTTGAAAAGAACCTTGAAATATATGATAGAAACATTGGTAGACAAAAGCCTGAAGATTCCAACGTTGGAGATGAGACATTGCTGAATGAAAATATATCGAGCAAAAAATCAGAACATAAACAACCAACATCAGAAGGAAAAAGTGAACTTTCACCTGATATTCCAGACGTTGGTAAAATGACCCCTGAAGCTCAGCAATACATATTAGACCTACAGACTCGCTTAGCATCTTACAAAAAGGTAGAATCAGCACTCCAGTGTATGCACCCTTTATTGTAGAATCAGCACTCCAGTGTATGCACCCTTTATTCTTTTTTTTAATCAAGGAAAGTAAAATTTCATTCAGACTGCATCCGTAGAGGCTAAAAATTACAAACAAAAGTCAAATGGGTTAGATCCAGTACAAAGATCTTCCAACATGCTTACTAGGGAGCTGACAAAGTCAAAAAACTGATCAAAGTTATTTACAGGATGTTGTTTACTCCATCCAAAAAGAGTGTATACACCTTATATTCATGGTTTAGTCCCCTTTATGTTTAGGGTTTACTTCCAGAATATCTTGTCGTTCATATTTCTTGTTTCTTCTTGTCTGAACAATAAATTGTCCTGTCGGTTGCTTGTGTGTGTGCAAGGAACTTCGTGAAGTTAAGAGGAAAAGTGCAGCTCTTCAGATGCAACAATTTGTAGGTGAGGAGAAGAATGAATTATTGGACTACTTAAGATCATTGCTTCCGGAGAAGGTAAATGGTTCTTTTCCTGTATAACATGTCAACTGTCCTTTTCTTAAGACTCCATAAGAAGTTTATAATACAACAATGACAACTACTACGTCTCAAGTTTATACTTCCGGAGATCTTTTGTTATAAGCTTATTTTTGGATGAATTTTAGGGAGAGAAAGGGTGGGATAAGGTTACGAAAAAAGCCTTAAGTTTCATAATGGAAGAGGACCTCGTTTGGTTGGACTCTCTGTCTCTAAAAGAGACCACAGAATTATGGACAAAGTAAAAAATATATGTGGGGTTCAAAGTGAAATATCACCTATTTAAATTCTTCTTTTCTACTCAGAGAAAGAACTAAGACTTTTACAGTTTCTCCCTTATTCATACCAAGAATAACAAAAGATGCTTCTCTCCCTTCTTCTTTTTTTCTTTTTGATGTCCAAGAAATCCGGGCCAGTGTATTTGGTTTTTGTTGGAGTTATGGAGATTATGAGACTTTCTTATTTGGTTTTAGTTGGAGTTATGAAGATTATGAGACTTTTCTTCCCTGTTTCAAATTAATGTTAAATTTACATTATATTTTAAGCAATGTCGTCCTATTGCATTGTATATATGTACGTTGGTTTTAAAAATTAATTTTACTTATGTTTAGTCAATTTTCTAGGTGCAGTCCACGGACGGAGTTAGAGGTGCCACTAATAGCCTGTTTGGCCAAGCTTATTTTTTTGCCAAAAGTGCTTATTTTTTCTCAAAAGTGCTTCTTTTAAAAAATTAAGGTGTTTGGCCAAGCTTTTGGGAGAAAATAAGTCCTTCTGGGGAGCAACAAAAGTTGTTTTCCAGAAGCTAAAAAAAGTAGTTTCTCCTCAAAAGCACTTTTTTGAAAAGCACTTTTGAGAAAAATACACTTAGAAGCACTTTTAAAAAGTTTGGTCAAACACTAATTGCTGCTCGCTCAAAAGTGCTTTTGGTAAAGACGGAGTTTAAAACTTATATATAAATCATTGAATCTCTTTGAAACAGGAAAAAATTATAGCGCAATGGTAAATAATCTCCGTCACGCGAGCCATTGCACTATAATTCTTTTACCAATAGCGAATAATTCCACACCTAATTGCTTCAACTCAAACCATAATAGAATAGAAAAATTCTGTCCATTTTAAAGTTAGTTGGTTAGTAACATCTCTAACACTTACTTTGATCTTAAATCTTGAACGTGCATCTTCTTAATTATGGATTATCTAAGGTTTGCTCCTTCATAGAAATCATATGCTATGCCTTGTACATCTCTCCCTTCTTCTTTTTTTCTTTTTGATGTCCAAGAAATCCTCGAAGGGCCAATGGCACGCTGTTCAAAACTCGGTGGATAATGGGCCTGCCCCCTTACCCTTCTCCACAAATATCTGGCTTTTGTTTATGGCAGGTTCAAATATGTGATGTGCGTCTAACTCACACATCAAGCCCTGCACTTCTTCTCTCCCTTCTTTTCTTTTGCATAGTTTTGTTATTGAGGGTAGGGAGGATTTTTTTCATATGGTGTTAGTTGATTTTACTACCAAATGAACATTGCAGCTTGTTTTTCCAGTAGTAGTTTTTATTGATCTTGACTTATTCTATATTTTTGCCGTCTCTTGATATGCTTTCTCTAGCTTTCCTGTAATTGTAGTTAAGGATGGCAATGGGGCGGTGCAGGTGCGGGGCGGTGCGGATTTGAACCTTTGCGGGGCGGGGCGGATTTGGAGCTTTGCGGGGGCGGGGCGGGGCGGGTTGCCTTTTTTAAAAAAGAATTTTTTGCGGGGCGGGTGCGGGGCATGAACTCTCTCGCTTCCGTAAGTTAAAGTCCATCAATTTCTAGCTGCAGCCATAGTTGCACCAACTAGATAAAGCTACCTTGCGTCTTCAATATGCTCAATAAATTCAATTATTTGTAAAAATTGCATGCAGTTTTAGTGTAATGAATTACTTTTATATTGTTGAAAAAAATTCTCTTATATTGATATGTATGTGATATAATGGATAATGGCGATGCATCTGCAAGTATATACCCAGAATAAAAGGACAGCAGAAGTTCATTATCTTTATTGTATTGAATTTTCTAGTCATTTTGGTTTGTTTAAATCATGAAATTTTATTGTGTTTAAATGATTTTATTGAGCATATGCTTTGTCATGACAAGTGGATAGTATCTAACAATTTTTTTAATTAAAAAATAGCAAATTATGCGGGGCGGGTTTATGCGGGGAGGGGCGGATTGAAAACAACAAATTTTGTTAGGCGGGGCGGGGCGGTTTGAGGTCTTTGCGGGTTTGCCCCGCACCCGCCCCGCACCCGCCCCATTGCCATCCCTAATTGTAGTTGTGTGATCCATTGGTTGTTCACACACTTCCTTTCAAACTTGGAAGTTGGGAAACTTATATCTTCCTTATTCCTATCTTATTGTCTTCCTTTGTTCACTATCAACATAAATGCAGGTTGCTGAGCTATCAGAACCAACATCCCTGGAAGTAAAGGAGACCATCCGTTCAGTTGTCCATGGACTACTCGCAACTCTATCCCCTAGAATGCATTCTAAAGCCCCCGATTTATCAGATAATACCTCTGCAGGAACTGTGAATATTGGCGCTGAAGATTCCATCGATCTTGTTGAGAACACATCCATTCACTTCCAGCCTCAGATATCATTGACTCGAGATTATTTGGCTCGTCTGTTGTTTTGGTGAGAACACTTTCTCAATGATCTATATGCTTAGGTTTGCAAATGTATTAGTCTTCTAGTTGTACGAACTGGGATATTGAGAAATTTGTCTTTAATTGACTAGGCTTCTCTACGAATCGAGTAAGGAACTTAAGTTCTATAGCTATGTAGGTTATTGATTCTTGAAAAAAGAGTAGTTCCTGGATACAAATATTGGCAGTTTGCACTTACTATGTCGTATTTGGGTAAAGGTCAAAATAAAGAAGTTTCATGTACAAGTATGAATCAAATGCTCTGCTTGCTCCAACTGTATTAGCTGCAATCTTTACTCTGTTTTCCATACTTTTATTCTTTCTCTTGTCTGTTACTCATCTACTGCCCAGTTTGTTAACTGTCTGAATGAGCTCCTGTGATCATGTAAGGTAGGCGTCTGTTACTCTTGCTGCCCTGTTTGTTGATTGTAAATATGTGCTGCTGTGTTGGTTCATGATATCAAACTATTAGTACTAGTTCTTTTCGATATTCTGAAAACCCCTGGGTTTTCTGCCTTTGAGCTGGATGCTGAATTTTACTACTCCTATTTGGTATTTGAAGATAGTAACTTTTACTTTGTCCCTTGATAATTCATCAGGTGCATGCTGCTGGGGCACTACCTTAGAGGTCTAGAATATCGGGTGGAGCTTTCTGATCTGTTGTCCTTGCCATGTGGGTTAGAGAGTGAAGGTTCGAGCAATTAGCAAGTTGATTGACTCTTGTTTTTATCCAAACAAGGCCAAGAAAGGTATGAATAAGCAAGTTGATGGAGCGCTCTTGTCTTGTTTAACTTGGTTGACTTTGTAAATAGGCAAGTTTGTTTGACTACAGTGTGCTGGCTGAAATATGGTTCTGCAAATGGTAGGCGATTCTACTATTATTTGATGGAATATTCAATAGAATGGCCATCATGCTAGTCTGTCAAGTACGTCTACTGCTGTTATTTGGATTTACAAATGCTTGTGTGGAGACTGTTGATAGCATATAAAATATGTAATTTGATGTATGACTAGGTGAGAGTATTTTAAAGGCTTTGAACTAGTGCTAAGATGTTCAGGATGTACTGTTCAGAACTCATTTTTATAATCAGAGAAGAATAAATACTTATTTATTACTTTGGTTTTTTTTCTTTCCCTTTTTCCCTTTCTGAAGGAGTATGTTGGTCGCTGGAAACAGTTTTATGACTTTATATTGTTATATTGGGTGTTCACTGTTAAGCACATATGTGAAATTAACATTATTCTCCGAAAACCTAGGTTTTGGCAATCACTCTACTGACAGAGAACCTAAGAGCTACCAATAAGCCTTTAGGCAGGCAGCGTAAATGGTAAATGTCGTCTTCCTTTACAATGACTTCTTCCTTTCCTCTTCACCATACGGAATTCTAGCTCACCCTCGGATCACAATTTATTTGAATCAAAATGGAGTGATTATGATGGTGTCTAGGATATTTAAAAGCCCAAATCTACTTCTTCATTTGGTTAATAGTAACCATCCTTTCCATTAACTTATTTAATACTAGAAAATTTTCCAGAAGATGATACATGCTGCAACATATTTTGGACGTGTTAGCAGAGAAATAACTTGATATTGCAACAAATGAAAATGGTTGTTTTGTTATACAGCTGTGTTTGTACATGCTGAGTGAGAACCCCAAGATTGTCTTTTGCCTGAGATAACAAAAAATTCATTGATTTTATCAGAACACCTTTATGAGAGTCCTTCAGATCTGTCTAGAGAACATTAAGTTTGTTCTAATAAGTAGATATGTCATCTAGTTTTGCACTACTTGGTAGGTGAAATGCAATATGAGCATGTTTTTTAACCGCGTAACCTTTAACTTGGTCTCAACTGACATTTATGCCTTCCAACTTTGGGTGTGCACAAATAGGCACTTAAACTTGTATAAAGTTGAACAAATAGACACACACGTCCTACATGACATCTACGTGGCAATTTCACGCGAGCTGCCACGCAGGACGCGCGTGTCTACTTGTTCAACTTTATACAAGTTGAAGTGCCTACTTGTGCATGCCCAAAGTTGGAGGAGATAAATGCCAGTTGATGCCAAGTTAAATGACACATTTATGTATTATGCCGTTTAAAATCCTAGCTTGGAGCAGTTATCAAAATAATGGATGTAATAATACAGCTTTAGACTGCAGAACATTGATCAGTAAACAGAAACTGGAAGAATTAAAGTCCAAATTCATCTCAATTCTCATACAATAGATACTAATAAAAAGACGTACAAACATTAACAAGTCCTAGATGAGCTCTTATTTCTGCAGACTCAAAAGAGCCTGTTACTGGATTCACTCAAGCCAAATACAATTAGTTAAGAGTTCTGGTTTTATTTTTTAAGGACATTTGGGCTTTCCCTTAGAGTTCTTCAAGTCCCTGTAACAAGGGCACTGATGCTTGTTGCCATAAGTCCCACTTGGAACACATTTGCACTTTGCACAGCACAACTCACAGTATTTCACACATCGATCCTTCAGTTCTGCCTTGGAGCACCGAACCTTGCATTTCTGCCCGCAATACACTGCACCATCCAAAATAATTTTTACGCTATCAGATTACTTAAAAGATAACTACGGATAATAAAAAAATGAATTAATAACTCGTAAAAATAAGGCTAAGTGAGAAATTCTCTATATCCTAGTTATAAATTTCATGCAATTAGTTAGAACATTTGTTACAAGACCTTGAAGTAACGACAAGAGTTGTCATCGTGTGATGAAAAGAACACGTGTTCAACAGACTCAATATGGTTTAATTTTTTAAAACCACGTGCATAGCAAGAGCTTTGTGCACTGATTACTCTTTTTTCAGTTTAGATGTTTTGCTAGAGTGATGGCAGTGTGTTAGCCAATTTACCTGATTTGGCGGTTGCAGGTTGAAGAAATGAGCATGTCAAAAGAAGAGCAAACACCAACATAAAAGCTACCAAAAACCTCTTCATTTTGGCTGAGTAGAAATGTTTCTTAGGAAACTAAGATTTTTTCGCAAAGTAGAAAAGGCAATACAGTGCATTTATAGACCCGTCGCGAGATAGCAGAGGAATTATTTTAAACGGGTTCTCATAAAGTACTCCCTCCGGTCCTATTTTATGTGACATACTTTTCTTTTTAGTTTGTTTAAAAAAGAATGTCACATTTCTATAATTAGAAAAAATTTAACTTTGAAATTCTCTTTTTATCCTTAGTGAAATGATTTACAACCACAAAAATATTCAAGGATTTTTTTGAACCACAAGTTTCAAAAGTCTTTTTTTTTCTTAAACACCGTGCAAATCAAAGTATGTCATATAAAATGTGACGGAGGGAGTAGTAAGTAAGAAATGGGATACACGTGTCATCAAGGTGTTTGTTTATTACTGCCTTCATTTCAATTTATTTGTTGACTTTTCTTAGTCCGTCGTTTTTGATAATTTTTTTGTTTTAACTTTTTACCTAACATGTTTAAGATAATAAGAATAAAGGATATTATGGTACATTTTTAAATTCTATATCAAGTCAAAACCAGACAAACAAATTAAAATGGAGGGAGTACAGAGTACTACTATCCTAAGTCAACTTGTATTTGGTTTTTGTTGGAGTTATGGAGATTATGAGACTTTCTTATTTGGTTTTAGTTGGAGTTATGAAGATTATGAGACTTTTCTTCCCTGTTTCAAATTAATGTTAAATTTACATTATATTTTAAGAAATGTCGTCCTATTGCATTGTATATATGTACGTTGGTTTTAAAAATTAATTTTACTTATGTTTAGTCAATTTTCTAGGTGCAGTCCACAAACGGAGTTAGGGGTGCCACTAATTCTGTTTTATCAAAAAATTATATTATGTCAATAGGGTAAAGACGAATTTTAAAACTTAAATATAAATCATTGAATCTCTTTGAAACATGAAAAAATTATAGTGCAATGGTAAATAATCTCCGTCACGCAAGCCATTGCACTATAATTTTTTTACCAATAGCGAATAATTCCACACCTAATTGCTTCAACTCAAACCATAATAAAATAGAAAAATTCTGTCCATTTTCAGAAAAAAAATTAGTTGGTTAGTAACATCTCTAACACTTACTTTGATCTTAAATCTTGTACGTGCATCTTCTTAATTATGGATTGTCTAAGGTTTGCTCCTTCATAGAAATCATATGCTATGCCTTGTACATAAAACTTTTGACAATAACAACATATTCAGTGTAATTTTGCACGTAAAATATTCACAGACTTAACCACTATATTTGCGGGGTAGAAAAATTATTTTCGATAAAGACTTGGCTGTACGGTAAACTGTAGGGATTTTTCTTGAAATTCAAACAAATAGGGCAGAGGCAGCAGAGGAGAGTGGGCAGAGACAGCTGTGTAGCAACAGGGAGTTTTCTGGAAGAAAAAAGTTACGTCCAATAGCGTCATAAGTTATCTTTATATCCTTTCTAAAATTGGGTGTGCCATCTTTCTGATGGTGATGGGACATTATTGTATAACGTAAAATCCACAATGTACAGCTTACCTTATTCATTTTGTATGTAAATATGAGCTTGCACATTTTGTCTTTACATGCAAATAGAGGAATAAGGGTAGATCCAATGTTTTTGTATTAAAGATTTTGGTGCTAAACTGGTCTATGTCTAGCTAGCAATGACTCCCAGTCTAAAATACTGATTTTGCTTGGATCATCTTCCAAGTACACTCACCTACTAAAGTTTGTGTTTGCAATAAACCAATGCTTTTAAACCCAAATTAAGAGAAGGGCTAAAAATGCATATATAGGTTATATAAGAACCAATAAGGGAGTGTCACGTCACCAGATTTTTAAATTTTAGGGGAAAATATGAGCCCAAGAAAAAGGATTGGGGCATTGGAGATCAATAGGTTAACTGGGCAATTGTGAACCAAATTAAATAGGTTGAGGGCATTTCTAACCCTTTTCCGTTATTTTTTTTCTGTAAATTTATATTTCTTTCTTTAGCCTTCTTCTTTGTTTATTTTTTATACTACATTCACTTTAAATTATATCACAACGTAAAAAGTACCTTTGACAACATTAAAAAAAGGTAAGGGCGTCGCATTGGCAGGTTGAGTTGCATCTGAAGTCATAGTGTGTGAAAGCGCCACCAAACAAAACAAAAATCTATTTTTCTGTTTTTTTTTTTTTGACAATCCATCTTTCTATATGTCAATTTGGACTGCCTGAGTTAATTTGAATTGGCCCAAGATTTTAAAATTTCAATTTGAATTGTGCTTAAATTGACTCAAAATGAATAAATTTTCCAACGGATTGCCAATTCAACACCCCAAGTATGGACCAGGTTAGGCGAACTATATTTTGTTGGCCTGCATGTGACATATCATAAGGAAAATGTAAGACTGAACAAGCTCCGTTACTCGAAATGCGCCTAAATTGAGACTTTGGTATGTTACAAGTGCAACTAGATTGATAATTTAATCCACAATGCAAACCGCCGTCAACAGCTCAGAATGCTAGTCTTTACAATATTTGATATAGGTACAAGATGAGAGAACATCAGAGAGAGAAAGAGACACTTCAGTAGTGTTCCTAGTCGTTCACAACCAGTTTAGATGTCTCATAAATCAGCACTGTACTTGATACAAATGTTACAACATACACCAGGTTGCTCAAACAGAACAACAGATGGTTGAAGCAAACCTAGATTCCGCTTCTGTTGCTGTCCTACTTCCATTCTACTAATACCTAGCTAGTCTAGATTGTATCTACAAAGACAACAGGTACATACTGAGCAGGCAGAAACCATTAAGTACCTTTTGTATGTTAAAGTGATGTGACTGCAGAAAGATCAGCCTCCGCTACTACATAATGGATGAGAATGCCGAGTGTACGAGTGCCCTTTGTCTTGGTCACTTGATGCCAGCAGATTTACCTGCATCATATTCATGAAAGAATATTAGGCACCGGGCCAAGATAAAAGTAAAAAATCGACCGGTTAAGGCAGTGAATTGACCTTAACAATTTCTGAGTTTGAGCTTGGACGTATATAAGCTGCCAAAACGCTCATGCTAAAATCCTGAAAACAACAAAATATCAGTACACTTCGGTAATTTGAGGGATTGACTTGTTGCTGTACCTGTTATGTTTTTTGGAGATTTTGGAGAGAGATGCAAACAATAAAATAGAAAATATGAATGAAAACTTTCTCATATTAATTTCATTAATAATAAGCCTTTATATAGGCACATAAACAAAGTAGTAGACTCCTCCTATATCTAAAGTACTAAACTCTTATTAAAACTAATAAACTGAATATTCAACTAAATCAATAATTAGACTCCTCAAATAACTAAACAACTAATTATTCTAGAAACTATGTAGCAGTAACAGATGCAATATCCAACACTCCTCCTTGCTTCTGTTGCTGCAATCTAGTAAAGTTCGTCCTCCTGAGTTTCTTCTTCCATTAGTAGTGCTTGTGAGTTGTTTTGATCTTTGAACTTGCACACTTTTGTAACATGACCTGTTTGTTTGCAATTTCCACATATTGCGTCAGATCTCCACCAACAAAATTTTTCTAAGTGTGTTTTCTTCTTGCAATATTTGCAAGGAGGATAATCATTTTTTTCTTTTTGGTGTTTTACATAAAAAATACTTTCATCAACTTTATCTTGTCTGAAAGCTCTTCTTTGCTCTTGTGCTTGAAGAGCACTTATTAATTCTGCAAGAGATATGGTAGAGAGATCTTTAGACTCTTCTAGCGCAGAGATTTTTGACTCAAATCTCTCTGGAATAGTCACAAGAATTTTTTCAACTATTCTGTTATCTTTAAAATCCTCGCCAAGCAACCTGATTCTATTGACAATCAAAGAGATCTTGTCAGAATACTTAGTGATGGTCTCACCCTCTTGCATTCTAAGAGATTCAAAATCCCTTTTCAAATTCAAGATCTGATTTTGTCTGCCTCGTTCACTTCCTTGATACTCCTTTTCGAGTTTGTCCCAAGCTTCTTTCGCTGTCTCACATGCAATTATTTTAGAGAAGATAGAATCTCCAACTGAATTTTGAATCACAATTTTGGCTTTGCATCTTCTGGTTTTCTCTTCTGAAAGAGTTTTGATTTGGGCAGAAGTAGAATTTTCAGGGAGTGGTTGTAAAGGTGATCCTTCCGTTACAACTTCCCACAAATCATAAGCTTCAAGATAAGACTTCATCTTCACTGCCCAAATTTGATAATTTTCACCAGTGAAAATTTGTGGAGCAGTCAAAGAAAGACCATTGCTTGCCATGGTTGATGAAAAATAGGTTAAAAGTGGTATGGATTAAAATTTGGTTAAAATTGATATTGGTTGAAAATAGCCCTGAGCGTTAAAAGTAAGCACGGGTTAAAATAAGTTGAAAATGAGTATGGATTAAAAATAGTTGAAAGTTTTTTTTTTTTTTTCTCAACAAAGGCACAAGATCATGAAGGCGCTGATACCACTGTTATGTTTTTTGGAGATTTTGGAGAGAGATGCAAACAATAAAATAGAAAATATGAATGAAAACTTTCTCATATTAATTTCATTAATAATAAGCCTTTATATAGGCACATAAACAAAGTAGTAGACTCTTCCTATATCTAAAGTACTAAACTCTTATTAAAACTAATAAACTGAATATTCAACTAAATCAATAATTAGACTCCTCAAATAACTAAACAACTAATTATTCTAGAAACTATGTAGCAGTAACAGATGCAATATCCAACAGTACCAGCCTTGGACACTTGACTGAACTGATCTCAAGCAATACAAGTGTCAAGTTAAGATTGCATGAGAAGCTTCATCAAAGATATTTCAACTACTAGCTTGGACCAACTAAATATTTGGCACGCTAGACCTGTTTAGATGGAGGATTTATGTATTGCATTTTAATATGCCTAATCATCAATTTTTTTTAAAAAAATCCTTAAATCACACAGATCATTTCAAACTGGAGTTCATTTCAAATGACACTTAAATCATGTCATTCAAAATCTTTAGAATTTGAAATTTCCTCTTTAACCCAACTGTTTCCTCCCAAATAGATGTTTTAAGATACTAAGCCTTTTGACAGTTTCATGGGGATATATAAGTTGAAAAACTTAAGTGCTGTATACTAGTTTTACTCATTTTATATATTGGAACTCAAAAGCATCTAGATCTAAAAAAAATATGTTTTCAAGTTTCAACATTAAAATCTCTCTCCCATGCCCTCACACACAAGAACTATTTCTGGACAGATTGAAACAATATAGTCAAACCCTCTCCCACTGGTGATATAAGACCCATTAGCTAGTAGCTACGCTCACTAGCAGACCAGCGGAAAGATCGCTCACTAGCAGACCAGCGGAAAGATCAGCTCACTTCTTCAACTTGCAATTTATAAATTTTGTCTCAAGGTTGAACAAATTTATCTAGTACAATCCTTAGATAATTACATACATCAAACTATGAGCTACTCATTTCCCTTCTAACGAGTCTCTATTTAAACACTCACGGACTATCAGTGATGCAGCTAGGTCAGTATTATAGTTACTGACTGACCTATGAGTTCAATAATTACAATTCCAAATGTTAAAATAAGCTATATCTAATTCCGTTAATTGACACATGGAAAGAGGAATACAATTCGCTTAAAAACTAGTAGAACCATTTTTACCTTAAAAACAAAAGGAAAAGAAAGGTAGAAAAAACTTGTTACGTGAAAAGAAGACTCACTCTGAAAGGATCCCCCCTCAATGATTGGACAAACATTGAAGCTCCTGAACCTTTTCCCTGAGCAACATGGAGATACAATCTCAGTCAAACAGCATTCAGTGGCAATTATGATGGTAAAGATAATCATGTCATAGAATCAGTTAAATTTGTAAGACATAGTGGAAAAGCAAGGAAGGTTATTGAAGTGTGCCAATCAATAAACCAGGTTACCTCCAATGATACATCTCTTAGCCGCCTACCCGTTTGAGCACAACAGATGCGGACTACATGTTCATCACAGCTTCCGCTGATGACATAATCCCTTCCGTTCATATAATAAGAACGAGTGTAATTCTGAGAGCTCCCTGTTGAAGTAATACTAAAATCTAAATGGAGCCTCCCATCAACAGCTAACAGTTGTTTCACCTGCCAATAATTTTTCCATCTTCTCAATAAATCTTAGAAAAGGATGATGTTTTGCGGCATCTAATATATCCATTAAAAACTACTTTCATAAATCTTTTCATTTTACTTAGTATTATGCCAGTTTGGTACATATTCCTCTTAAAACAGTCCTACAACTCCTCCACATGAATGGTGGACCATAATTTTTACGGAACAAAGTTAAAAGTTCTTTCAACTTCTCAAAGAAAATGAGGGAAAAAGAAGTTATTCCACAGTAAATAAAACAACTGGCTAAGAGCTTTATAGATGCTTCAACAACATGGTAAGAGAGGAGTCATAAAATGGGCATTTTAAATGCTTTTAGAAGTTCTTGCTCTCTTTTCGCATATCAATCTTTGGTTTCACAGGAACATGCCTCCTGGGATATTCCAGGAAGCTGATCCTGAACGATTGTCCTCTTTCTGTCACCCTTAATAGAAGCTTTGCTGCAGGTATAAAACATCAATCCTCATTCTGTAGAGCTTAGCCAGTACTTTAGTCTCTTTTCTCCTGTTTCATTAGCCAATTCTTTGTTTAGCGGTTAGTGCATATAGGTGACATTTCTCCACGTTTCTCTTCCAAGGTGAGGTTTCGCCAAATATGTTATCCGCTCTATGAATAATCATTTCCTAACAACAATTTGATGATTTTATCAGATAGCCTTGATTAAAGAATACGAGGGTGATGGTGGAAGTCCATTTAAGATAACAAGGTTTCTTGGTGAAATCCATGAACTAGAATATGCAATACAGTATGGTTATTTTTAATAAGAATATGTTATATGATATGATTACTCTGTGCTGTGCATTGAAATTTTTGCAACAGGAACAGATCACGTAAAAGCTAAGCACAATAACAGCAGGGACCTGGAGAATCATTCATTGTAAATGGGAAAAAACCTCTGACTTATATCAATGAATTACCTCATTGTCAACGGCTGAGACAAGAAGATATTGGTCATCAGGGGAAAAGCAAACCATCACATTCCCTCGAGAACTTAAAGTAGTGTAGCAAGGCTGGTTTGGTTTCTGTCTTAAATCCCACAACTTAACATCACGATCAAATGATGAAGTGGCAAAAATAGATGGAGAGTGGTGTGCAAATTTAACGACATTTATATGTTCTCGATGCATATCATCAAACACCTGCAACCGTCTGCCACTGCTAATGTCGTACAGAGCAACATGTTTCGAGTATCCACTTGCAAGAAATAATTCATCGGTAGAGTTGACATGAACAGATGTTAACTGGTCAAAGTCATCAAACATAATTGAACCTGCACTCTGATGACTGCCTGTGGCTGTTGTAGGCATCAACCGGATGTCGTATAATCTAAGTGAACCATTATCAGAACCAGCAATGACCTGAGAAAAACATAAGGATTTTTATCAAAATAGGCAGGTGCTCAAGTTCAGTGACTTGGCATGGTTAAGCCTACAACACCAAAAAAGAATATGCATGGCCAATGCATCTTTTCCGCTGCAGCTGACAACTGCTCCGCAGAAGAGTTCATGGAAACAAATAGGTGACCAATGGCTATTTATCAAAAAGAAATGGACTTTCCACAATATAGGCAAATCTCTTTGATATTACTTGAGAATTACAACCTCTAGCTGCACTCAAAAGATGGATTTTTATTCAGTGTTTGGACAACATTATTCAGGAAATGAACCACGGTGGGCGTCTAAATTATTAATAGTATCAGGCGTAAACCAGAAACAGCAAGGAGCATGTTTAGCAAGAAAAGAATAGTCCAAAAATACAATAGTATGCACAGATTAGGATTTCAAGGGACACAATTCCCAGGGTGATTCCTTCACAAGATACAGTCATAACCTACACCTTTTACATGATATACCTTGGAGGGATAATTTTTGAGCCAGCATAAACCCAGAACACTGTTCATTGCTCCAAGTGAGGGAATATAACTGACAATTTTTTCACTCTCATGGTTGATAACAATTACTTCACCATCCAATGTTCCAAAAACCATAAGGCTTGCATCAGATGGATGATACTCAAATTGGCGTGGTCGGTAGCTTATTCTATCATCTCTTGCAGTGGTGCCCACGATCGAGAGGGGACGAAGGGCAGGCCAAGCAACAGAACCAACTTTGGCAGCAGACAATGACCTAGAATAGAAGTATTGCGACTTTCGCCTAGGAGAGAGCCCACGAGTATGGTTTGCTCTAATCTCCCGCTTTTGCAGAATGCTGAGAACACTCTCCTTATACTTCCTCTTATATGGTAGGTGCTCAAATTTTTCTGAGAAGATCAATTTGGCCTTTTCTCTGTCAACCTTCCTAATAGGCAAGTTATCAAGAATTTTCAGGTTTGACAGTGAAGTTATCATGTACTCTCGGTAGAATTTTTCAAAACATATCGGTGAAGGATTATGAGATATACACTTCTTTGGAGTAATGTAAGGAAGCCGTGTGTCAGACAAACGGAAGAAGGGCTCTTCGTCATCCTGCATCTCCAACGTTCCAAAAGAAACCTGTCATGGTGCAATAAAAAGACAATTGTCATTTTTCCCCACTCAAATACAGGGGTGCTGAGGGATGGGTTCGGCAGTGAAATCAATTCTTAGCATGCAAAGCTTTCGCAGCTCGTAGAAGCAGACAGATGGTGATGTTAAAAGATAGGGTAATTTTTAACTACACTCCCTAGTTTTTTGGATATTAATCAGAGGAAAAGAAAAAGAAAATAGAGCAAAGAGCTATACAAGAAGGAGTAATTTGTTTTTCTGTTATCTATAATTCTATCTCACTGGTCTTCCAAACCCAATTTAAATAAGAAAGGGGGATATGGTTAAGTGTCCGTTCTAAGTTATATATGTAGCAATAGTACAAAAAATAATAGTGGTATACCTCATTTTGCAGATTAACCAGATCCTCCCAACCAGGAGGTACATCAGGCAAGAGTTCCATGAAACTCGTTTCACGATCCTGACTTGAAAAATCCACTTCACTGTCATCAGATGAATCTTCTGTTTCGCTACTCACGTCAAGATTCATATCAGTATTATTCAAATATTGGTCTTCTTCATTAAAAAGCCTATACATGATATTTTCACCACTAACTGATGGTGCTTCATCATGAATACTAATCTCAGTATGATCTGAATCCCAGTAATCATTCCTTCTACCTGGTGCAGCATGCTTCCGTGCTTCTTCATCTTGTAAGAAATTCTGAAAGCGTAATTCAACTAAGGAAGGGAGTTTCGCAAGTGCAGCAGTAGTAGTCCATAAATTAGTGATTCTTGTCTCACACAATGAGAGGAACTTCAAATTTGGCATACAGGTAAAACAGTCCTCACGGAAATTAGTAAGTGATGCACTGAAATCCAGGTTAAGGGTGTGCATCCGCGTAAAATTCCCAATCATGTTGAGCTTTCGGAAATGGGAGGACCTCAGATTTAGGACTTGGCATGGTAAGCCGTGTTGAGCAAGATCCCTGAAAAACACATCTAAAGGAAATGAATGCACATCAACTTAACTACTGCATAAAGGAGAACCTATTGATTTCACATTGTGTCAAAACAAAACAAAAAGCAATATATGTGTCAGTCAAAAACTGAGAAAAAAAGAGCACGCACGCTACAAGAGAAAACGATCGATTCTTTGGGATCTTTCCTTTCTTCAAAGTTCAAACAGAATGAAAAGAGATAGAATCAGGCCGATGCCTTTCTGGATATTCCTCAATGTCCCGGCTATTCACGGAACGTGAGAAGCAGATGATTAATCATCTGTTTCCGGAAGAAATCGAAGAATTTCTTGGGAATCCTACAAGATCCGTTCGTTCTTTTTTCTCTTCAATTTTAGAATCATTTGATTTTCAAATAGCATGACATGTTTATCTAATGAATAATTGATCCAAAACAACTTTCCCCGTGATACTTCTGTTCAATCTAATTCCGAATATATTTTGAGAATTTGATAAATTAACTGTACTAAACATTTTCAATCTACGTCAGCTAAGCCAACGGCAGAACTAGGATTTTCAGTAAAGGGGTTCAAAACATGAAAAAAAAAATACACACACAAAGAAGTCAAGGGGATTCAAAATCTATTATATATAAAAAATAAAAAATAAAAAATAACCCCCTTCCACCCACTTGGCTCCGCCCCTGCTAAGCCCATAGATTTCAAACTTAATCTTTGGTAAATAAGTTTTTTTAATTGTTAAAGGTATTTTATTGAGTAACCAGCAACAAGAGAGTGTTGTAGGAGTTACATATTCCGAAGTATTTTCCAGAATGCGGGACATTTGTTTTACATCTTCTTTGTAAAAGTATTCATTTTTCATAACATCTTCATGGAAGTTATGCAAACAATCAAGTATCGTGAATGTCAAATATTTTGAGACAATTATAAATCTTAGAAGGTAAATTCTGATTCGCTGACAAATTCAAAAACCAACCCATCCAGACAGATAAAAATAAATTTAGGACCATGTGCTGATTCCTCCTGTATATATTAGTCAAAACTAAAACCTCTCTTATGAAATATGTAACTCTAGAAATCTAAGAGGAAAAAACTTTTATAGGTAATAGATGAGAAAGCCTATATGTTAGCGAAAAACTGACAGATGCAATTCATGTTTCATAATGAAAGGCGTGTTCAATCCCTACCGTGAAAATGCATTTGTTTCTTAATTTACTTTTGCAAATATACCTATTCAAAATATGGTTGCATCTGCGGCAAAGCAAAACATATTATCGATTGTGGTAAAGAGTTGGGAATATAATATACAGTTGTGGCAATACGTACAGCAAGAAGTCCTTGCCAAACAATATATCCTGGAGATCAACAACTCGAAGCTTCCTACTGCTAGCACGCACCAAAGCAAGAAGATACTCCCAACTCAGGATGCATACAGATCTATTTATAATATCTACTGCATCAATCTCCGAAAGATCAGCTTCAATCAACAAATCGAGCAGTGGGTGGAAATCAGTATCCTTGATGTCATCCAGTAAAATCACTAAGCTAGACACCTCATGGCGGGCTTTTTTCAATTTGGCCTGGATTGCAATTTGGCAGTAAGAATGTAAGATTTCAGATTACATAGATGACGAAACAAGCAGCACATTCTGGACCAAAAATCACAAAATAACATGGCTAGCACTGAGAAGGATAAAGGAACTCATCTAATAAGTAACAATAAGCATATCCTTTTATCATGCATTAGCCACGCTTATGGACTCAAACCAGGGCAATACATTTATCTAGCATCTAGAAGAAAAAGGTTTCTTGAAACAAATGTCAAATCATGTGTTTCCCCAATATAGATTTTCTTGAAATGAAACCAAATCTCTCTATAAGAAAACCATCTCTTTTCCAAAGATATTCAGCAATTAGATGTCTATATCAAAGGGTGAGCAAGTGAAAACAAGTATTAATAAGCATGAAATTATAGTAAAAATAGCATTTCAGATGGTTGTAAACACTGGACAACTACAGTATCACAAACCTTGAAAAGCGCTGACAGAACTTGTTTATTAGGTGGAACTCCTCTAGCCTGGCAAGAATACATGTACCTGGACCCAATTTGAGAAATAGCAAATACCAAACCCTTTGTCAGGAACATTACAAAGCAATAACAATAAAACTTACAGAAAAATAAAGCATCAGCCATCTTATCAAATACTCCTAAAAGGGCAAGTCAACCCAGTATTGGTACATTGGAAGTCAGCCTGAGGCATAACATGCTTCGTGTCAAAGTTTAGAGAACATGAGTAAGGTTTATATTTTCATTTTACCTAGACTTGTAGTTTCTTTTTCTTTGAATCGTGTTTTCAGAGATCAAATTGATTGCTGATATATATACTTTTCCTCAACTTCTCATGCGAATAAGATGGACCATAGAGCAAAATCACAAATTCCACTAGTATCTTTATTTCTGGATCAGATGCTTTAGTGTATCCCTCTTAATATAAAAATAACACTAATATTCCGGCATGATTATATGCCAACCTACAAACCTGTCAACCGTTAAACCAAAATAACATCTCCAATTTTCTCAAATTTTACCAGCTTTAGTGAAGGTGGATAATAAATTATTCTCTAGCCTCTCATGCCGGTCTAATTAGTATGGTGCCAATTAATAATTTTGGAGAACATCCTAGTGTAGCGTGGATAATCCAAATTAGAGAATTTACCTCAAAAAAAAAAGTGACTTCAGTGTCAAGGACCGAGAATATCAAGTAGCAGAAACAATTGATACAACAAGCTGCAATCTCAACTCTTAAAATCTCCACAATCGATATTAAAAAAATAGCAATAAATGGCACAAATTTTAGTCTCCAGTAGAGCAAAACCACGATTACAAAGGCAGACACGGCGGGATTTACATTTGATGAAATTGAAATGCAAACATATAAATAGTACACTAAGAAACCGAGAAAAATGTTAGTACGTGAATCGTGATGTATAGCGAGGTAATATTAGAGGATGAAATTGTCCACCTTGTTTCTAAGGAGGAGATATCGGTGCCGGTATTCATGGCGATGATGAGATAGCTCCGATGATAGCAGCGGAGGAAGACGGTGACTCCGATTATTACAAAGTTCGACTTGGATTACTCCGATACAGTTGGGCCGTTACATGCCAAGAAGCAGATTTTGGAATCAAAAAGTCTCCCTAATTTGTTTCATCATTTTATATGATTTTCAGCCCTTCTGATTTTTTAATTTCTTTCCTCCCGAATTTTCCCTTTTTTTTTCTTTTTTGCTGTTTGTAAACAATCTTACTGCCTGGTCCGACTCCACTCATGAAACTATATGGGTAATTTACATAAAATACACATTTTTTAGAGTTAATTATTTTTTTTTTCACCTCAATCCCGCTCGAATACATCCCTCATCTCGGGATACATACTCAAACTACTCGGATACATCAGAATCCCATTTGATATATTCCAAAATTACTCTGATACATTGGTACTTTTTGGTTTTACCTTTGATACATTTGGTGGGATGTATCACGAGGTGAGGCGATATATCACGAGGTGAAGCGATGTATCACGACCTGAGGTGATGTATTCGAGTGGGTTTTCTATGAACATGTGGTATATTAAGTAATTAAAATAAAGTAGTGAGAGAGTTAATAAATATGGTAATGAGATATGTCTTTTTAGGTAGTTTATCTTCAACCGCACTTATGTGATTAACAAAAATAATAACCACTAATTAGTTTTTCAATCAATAATATTTTCTTTGTTTAGTGTAATATAATATTCGTTGCCCGCACTTTTACTTATTCATTATACTAAAATAGATATTCACATTTATTTATTCTATTTGAAAAATTAAAAAAATAATTTATCACTTAATTCTTAATAAGTCATTTTTCAATATATTTCTCAAAATATTGAATTTGTTATATTCAAATGGTAATATAGTAAATTTGTCATTCTATTTATTATTCAAAGATTTATCAAGTCAATACTCGATAAATAAAATAAACGAGAGAATGCTTTTACTATTGGACAATGACAAGAGAGTAATTTTTTGGGACGTCCAAACTTCAAAGTTAAAATTTATCGAAGACAAGTTTCAAATATCTCGGATTATTACAAATTTCCTTAGGTACTCCCTCTGTTCAAAATTACTTGTCACTTATTTTCTAATTGGGTTTTCACTTTTACTTGTTATTCTCTCAAGGTAATTGTGTAATTTCCTACTTGCTAGGACACATCATTTACATAATTTCCTACTTGAATGTAGGTCTCATTCCTAAAGGCTGTAGCCCAAATAGAGTACTTAAACTGGAAATGTGTAGTAGTGGGCCTAGGCTAGATGCTGAATTGGGCAATGTTCTACTTATAGCCAAATTGGGCTTGAGGTTCATATATGAATGTGTTTTTACCATGTTTTCTCATACTACTTCCAACTCCATTTTGTTGGATAATATCTAGTTGAAATTGAAGACAGAAAAAAAAGTATTGAAAGTACTAGTATATATGTATTGGATATGAATTTCACTACATAAAAAAGTTGAAATCAGTACTGACCGGCCCTAGAGCGAAGGACGAGAACGAGCGAAATTAATGTGCTCCAATTTCTGAACCTTGCACCGACCATTCAATGGATCATGGACTAAAAAACCATTGACTATGTCTAGGGGACCCCTCCCCCCCCAATCACTACACACACAAGGTACATCTCACGCTTATGGGCTATTATAACTATCCAAGAAGACACTCAAATATGAAAGGCTAAACATACCCACCCAGTGGGCTGCCGAGCTACAAGTCCTACGACACAGGAGCGGAATTATCTTAAAAGCCAAGGTCGTGGGTGGCCAAGAGGACCCACTTGGAGACTTGGAATCTCAACATCAAATGTGAAGGTTGCAACTAGCTAGTTTATTTCACTTAAAATACTACTCAAACAAGTTTTAAATTTCAAATTCTCTATTGCAAGTTAAATTTTCCAAGTAAAAATCATTATTTTACTTGAAATACAACTCAAACAAAGTCTTTCAACGGTAAAACAAACATTATTAATTTACAATAAGATTTCAATATTTCCAAATAATATTTTGTTGAAGTCACGACCAGACGCCTGGAATTTGTTTTAAATCATTTCCAATTGATGTAATCAGCTAATTCTCTTAATCACAAAATCAGGTAATGTTCAACTTACCAACTTTACGCATTATAACCACTTTATTCCTGGAGTTACTTTAGAAATTAAAATCTATGTACATCACTTTTTAAGCTATGACAAATTGTCCTACTAAATATAAGATCGTATTGAGGTAAATATGCGGTTAAATGACCATAGTGTTGTATATTTAAATATAACTTACAAACAATATTGAGGTTTAAAATAAAGGAAGTTGAGGAACAACTACTAGAGATCGTCCTTTACAGTAGCAGAGCCAGAATTTTCGCTAAGAGGGTTCAAAAAATAAAAACGTAAACACACGAATAAGCAATAATTTTAATCTTGAATATACAGTATAATTTTTTGCTAAAGAGGATTCGGATGAACCACTTATACCCATGTGGCTCCGCCCTGGGTTTATTAATAGTGGAAATTTCGTTATTTGACATCTTTTACCTCCTATTGGTTGGTTGCGCATCACTAGTAGTTGCTGCAACAATGACAAAACCCATTAGTTTAATAGGCGTAAGCAAGTAGTAGCATGCACCATCACAAAGAATAACAGCAAACAACTATACAACTATACATACAAACAAAGGTTGTTCCAGATAAGGTGCATGTAGATAACAACTTTATGACGTAAATCCTGTGCTTGGTTCCTCTTTAGTTTATATGCTTTTCCATAGTGTGAATTTTGGACTGGACCAAAAAAAAAAAAAAAACTTGTTAGCAAAAAGAAAGAGGAAAATTCCATTGATGCTCCAGTACATGACCTTTTTTTCCCATGCAAAGAAAAAGATAAAGAGAAACAAATGAATAGTTCTACTAGTTGAGCTGCCTTGCACGTGCTAATGCCGCGTGTAGCGCAAGGTTGTTTTTGGTGGCTTGGGCCATTTTTTATTACTCTCTCCGTCTCATTTTGATGTGACACCGTTTGACTTGGGATAGTGTTTAAGAAAAAAAATTAAAATGTAAATCATTTCATTAAAGGGAATTTTAAAGTTAAATTATCACTCCCTTCGTTCCTAAATTAGTGGTCACTTTAGGTTGAGCACACCCCTTAGAAATGGTTCACTCCTAGAAAATAAAAGGTGTTTTTACTACTTTACTCCTAATTAAATTTACTGTACAATTAATGTGATCTTTTCTAATTAATGATTTTTGATTACGTAAATAAGGACAAATCTATTAGAATATGATCAATTTATTCTTGAAAGCCTAACTAATCACTTATTTATGAACAAAATAAAAAAGTAAATTAATTACTTATTTAGAACGGATGAAGTACTCTATGAGTATAGAGGTGACATTCTTTAAGTGATGAACTAAAAATAAAAAGGTGTCACACGAAGTAAGACAGTACTAAATAATAGTGTAGGTTGTAACTTTCATTTGGGCCCAGCTAGGATACTAGAATCGAATGGAGGGCTCCTCCTATACTCGATGAGTCAACATAGTGACCTCTCGTAAAGATATTGGAGTGTTTGTTTGATAGATATCAATTAATTGAGGTGTCAAAATGAAAATTATAGTCAAGTTTAAAAGATCGTCTTGGTAGTTAGCCTTGTTATAAGGACTTTGATATCAAAAGTTAGTTTATGAGGTGAAAGTTTAAAGTTTCTCATATTGTATGAATTGAAAGAGTCGTTAGGCTACCCAACACTAGCTAGGAATGAGGCGAGACTGATTAAAATACAACTTTCTCCTAGGAATTTAATTTCGACCTCAAATACTAGTTCATGATACGAAAAATTGTGAACAACAACAATCAATAAATAAATCTTACGTATTTCCTTTTAAGTGTCTTAATGTCAAATTATTATGAGAACGACCAATTTGTAAAATTATTGTGATATGCTAGCTACTTGCACATGCTATATGCATCGCAATCATGAATTCATTGATTCCAAAATTTTTGGTTTTAGTTTTGATCGAAAATCAAAATCAAGAGAGTATGTACGTTTTTTTTTTATTTTTTATTTTTGCTTATTAAACTAGGAAAACAAAAAATGATGAGTGGGAAGCATTTCTAATTATCAAGCATACTTTTAGAAATGTTTCTTGAGAAAAGCATAACTATCTCAAATTTTCACTCTATTAACAATGGGGAATAGTCTGATAGTGAGAAAGATTTACAAATTATGCTAAAATTAACTCATGTCATCTCATTTTATATTTCTTCTTGGCATCAATATGGTAAAGAAATAATAATATTTTTTTTCCTTTTGAAAAAATTCAGACTACCTTGAACATTGATAAGAATATTATAAAGTATAAATCGGAACATAGGAAGGTAATAATAAGTAATACTAGTAGTATTATTTAGATGACTGATTGATGCTGTTAACAACGTGGATCCAACTACTGTTGCGAGTTCAATAAAATTCAATATAGATAATCGTATACTTCATAATCACGCTCTCAATTCAAAATTCACATCATCTAGATTTTGAATCATCAATCAATGACCATAAATAAGTTCAAGATTTTACTACTAGAAACAAAGGTTTTTGCCACCGCGAATCAGTAGCAATTTGTGGTATTTAACATGACTTTTTCACTCATTTTTCACCGAACCAGCTAACTGTAGTCTTTTTCGTTCTTGAGAATGATCGCCACTTCTACCAGGATCGAAATGATTATCCCTGCCCAATGGATCTACATCCATCCCTAAATGTAATAGTGATTTTTTAATAGTACTCAAATATGATTTCTAACACATGCTCCATAAGTACTCCAAGCTTTGAGACATTAGTACTTCTAAAGTAATTTAATCCCTTATCATTAGATCAGAGAAAATAATATACTTTAGGTTTCAAAATTGATTAGTGTGAAATTACAAGAAAAGAACTGAAGACTTGGTTATGAAGGAAGAGAAAAATAATTTGTCCACTGTGTCCCCTCTTGTCAAAAAGGAAGAGAAAAAGGAAGACATACCCCACTAATACAATTATGATACCAAGTGATAAATTAAGAGATCTATTTACGTCCCACTTCTTTATGTGTTTTCCCATTCATTGATTGCTAAAAAGGGGGAACTGTTTGGACACAAGTGATATACAAAAGGTCCACTATACATACATATAGATTATCAATATCTTGGTGCTTTGCTTTGCTTGCATGATGGAAACTAAGAGCCAAACATTCTATAATCAGAACAAAGAAAATACGAGAATAAAAAGATCACAAGTTCAATCAGAAATATATATTACAATAATAGATATGCACGTGAAAACGTAAGTAATGTCAATTGTATAGTTTGGTACAAGAGCAACATGTTACATGTACCAAATTTTAGAAATATCTATTTATTTAGAGAATATGATTAAAGAGTCAAATAAAGCGACTATATATGTTCGTGCAAGAGAGGATAAGTGTGAATTAGAGGATTTTAGTTAGTAATATAAATCAATCATGTTGTTAATGGGTAACTAATAATTATGGAGAAAACAATAACTTCGCCCCAATTTAACTGACGTGGATCTTAATGAAATGGTAAATACCCTTTTATTCTTGATTAGAGCTTTTGGAATTGAGACATGCTAGATATGAAATCGTTATCTAAAGTTAGTTGAGCACAAATAAGAATACTGGACACTGGATGAGAAACAAAAGAATAACTCCATCCCAATTATTATACCAAATTAAGGACCCGTTTGGCCATGAAAATATTTTACGTTTTTCCCTTTTTTCACTTTATTTAAAAATCAGCATTTGACCATGAAAATTTCAAATAAAACTTGAAGTTATATTTAGAATTTGAAAAATAGCCAAAACCTTATTTTCACTTTTTTAATATTTTTTTCTCAAAAAAACCTTTTTTTATTTTCATAAAATAGACCCATTTAAATCATATTTCATGTTTTTTTCTAAAAAAAAAATACTTTTAGATTCTTAATATTTATTGCAAAAAGTATGGTCTAATATGATTTCAATTCTAACTCCAATTTTAAAAATTCATAATAAAGTGATTTTCTTTTTCTTGCCCAAACGCCCACTAAATAACTAGCACCCCAATTTTTATACCAATTAGTTTTTTAGCCCCTTATAATCTTTTTTTTTTTTTTTACTTTGTGACTTTTTACTGGAGATTTCTATTTTTACATATATTAATAACGGGTACCTAATAATTATGAAAAACAAATTGTGCCCCAATTTAACCAACAAAAATTGTACTGGAATAGTGAGTTTTACGATTCATCTTTCTTAGAGAGCGGTTTACCTCAATGAGGAACTTTCAAATGCGAATTTAAATTTAGCCGGCTCTCGATACAAATAATTAACACTAGGTGAAAAATCAACAAAAAAAAACTTTGCCCTAATTTAATGGAAAATGATAAACACTTTATTCTTGATCAAAGGCTTATCTTCGATTCCGCGATTTTTATTAGGGAGCCCTTTACTTTAATGTAGAATTTTTCATGGCGTATTTAAATTTTATCGAATTTCACTACAAATAATGACACTGAATAGAAAAAAAGAAGAAGAAGTTTTGCTCCAATTTTTATACCAAACTAAATAACTAACTAATAAAACACGTGTGTTTTGTTGATATAATTGTCACATTTGATCATGATTAGATTATATGTATTCTCACTTAATTAGTGTTTAAGTATATAAATATCGCGTGCAAATAAGTATTTTTCCTAATCGAAAGCGCATCATGTTGCGGGCATGCACACATATATATGGTTTTTCGTATGATATATTTTGTATCCGAATTGAAGTTCGATTAATTCGAATTCGTATAAGAAAAATCTCACTTTAAAGGTAAGCAATTTTTTTTATCAAAAGCAATTCCATTCACATAATTCAAACTCGAAACCTCTAATTAAATATAAAATACACACATGCTCATAGTATCGTACATTATAGAAGTCATGATGAGTAGAGTTGACTACAGATCAGAGTAACAATATTCGGCAAGGTAAGCAGCTTGACACAGCTTTTTTTAACTCATAAGATTCGTAACAAAGATGCTGATGATCTTGGAATATGTTTGCAAATCTGAAGCAAATCTTTTTCCATGTGACCTCAAATATATATGTTTATATTTATAATATGCTTCTACACCAAAAATATATATTATTATAGGGTATGGTATGCCTATCAATATTTTCGATCACCTTCCAAAAGTTTTCTTTTTAGTACTCTTAACTTCACATTTTCTAACTCTACAAACTTGCATACCATGACCATGAGCTTGCCATACCCTTGTCACATTGAGCACATTCATGTTTCAATCTAAAGTTATTTGGGAAATTTATGGCATCAAAATATATAAGAGAAATAATGTATATCCAAGTTGTAATTTTATATATTTTTTTTGTTTTTTTTCATTCGGTTTTCGGTATTTGTATTGGAGTTCAACTAAATCTGGATTCGCGCCAGAGTGCTCCACATTGGAGGGTAAAGTGGCCCCTAACAAAGCCGAATGTAAACTTATAGGAGAAGTCGAACCCGAGACCTATGATTAAGAACATAGGAATACTTACTACTCAACCACAACCCTAATTGAAGAGCATGCAATTTTATATGAATATATTATAATAGAGACACAAGAGCATATGAGAGGAATGTTGGACAACTTGGGGGTGAAAGAGTTATCGATTAACGGATTCAGTGGAACTCAGTAGCTTTTGCTTTTCACCCATCCAGCAATATCACGTGAGTGAAAAAATGGAATGCCGCTTGTAAAGCTCTTTCGTCAAATAATGTATAGGTATAATTAAAATTAATTTCAAACAGAATAAATCAAGTAAGTTGTATTGAAATACCAAATTCAAATCTTAAATCTATATGCGTGGACAACAAAAAATAAACGGCGGAACATGCAAATCTACACCTCTGCACAAATAAATGGTCACCAACCCTACAAACCATTATCAACTTGAATTCTTCAATTATTGCCTATACACAAAAATATATCCAAATAATATATAAGCTTCATTATATATATTGGTCCTCTTTTGTTTTTCTTCTTCTCTTCTTTTTTGGATTGATATGCAGTCCACCACAAAAAACTAAAATTAATAAATTCATTGCATGTTCCTTGATAATCAATATGACAACAACATAAATTTGAATTATACTCGCATACGATGGCATTTGAGAAGTGAAATCTTTATATCTTGAGCCGCAAACACTTACATTATACTAATATAAAATGTCATTTGTCATAAATGTATGTAACTTTTTAATTAACGCTCAATCAAAAGAACTTAAAAGAGAATTGAGATTTGGGGCTAAGAGGACCCAGAAGGCTTGAATGTTAATTAAGTGAATTAAATGGTGATTACTTAGGCATCTTCATTTGATTATCTCATGATGTAGTATTTTTATGGTTTGGTCCCCATGCTAGGTTCTCATTATATATTTACTAATTTCTCTTATCACATATTGTAGGAGGCCACACCATGGCATGTGCCATTATGCTAAATTTTCTTAGACCTTTTATTCAATAAAATATTATTTAATAACTCAACTCGCACAGTATGAACTAATTATTCTCCTCTTCTATTTTACTATTTGAAAAGAAAATGTAGAAAATAATGCAGTTTTCTTAATTAAATGAACTCCAAATTTGCATATTTCTCAATTACCAAATTTGAGAATGTTGAGATGCATGCGTGAACATATTAGGAGGAATGAGGTCAGGAACGAAGATATTTGGGGCAAAGTGAGAGTAGCCCCCCGTGATGGACAAGATGAGAGAGGCGAGACCGAGATGATCATTCAGGCACGTGAGGAGGAGATGCGCATATGCCCGAGTGAGGAGGTGCGAGAGGTTGGCTATAACGGATATGAGGAGAGGTGTATAGAACTAGACTGAAGAAGTATTGGGGAGAGGTGATTAGATAAGACATGACACACTTGCAGCTTACCGAGGACATGACCCAAGATAGAAAAATATGAAGGTCAATGATTAGGGTAGAAGGTTAGTAGATAGTCGAGTGTTGTCTAGTCTCCCTTATCAGTATTGTTATTATTACTCAAATACTATTTTGTTCTTCAATCTTATTATTACCTGTCATTTCCTTTGTTGCGATTGTTGTATTATGTGTTGTTGTTGTTATTATTCTCTTCTCAATTATGTTCAATATGACTTCTTCACTACTGTATTTTCATTTTCACACTTGACTTTATTATGTTTTACTTGAGTCGAGGGTTTATCGAAAAACAGTCGTTCTACCTTTACAAGACAGGAGTAAGATTACGTACACATTATCCTTCCCAAACCCCACTTGTGAGATTACATTTGATATGTTGTTAGTTGTATTTTGACTCATTTGAGTCACACTATTTTGACCCATATTCACCCAATAATTTAATGAATCGTTTCGAGCTTAATTCATTGCATCAAGTCAACAAACAGGTCAATATCCAAACTGTTAAAACTTCAATAGATATAATCTTGAACATATTAGTTAAATGAATTACTAAAACAAGAACATATTGTCCTTTTGGGAGCAAAAAACATAAAAAGTAAAGTTCAATGTTTTGTGGGAAAGTATAGTGGATGTCACAAAATAGAAAATGCTTCATTAGCTGTATGCAAAAAAAATAATTAGGGAATAAAGTTAATAAAACGCGGTATTTGGGCCCCTAAACTTTGGGAGTTTTTGGCTGTGACGTGAGATTACTTCATCACTAATCCCTTTTATTAATTATTAATCCATTGTATTAGTGAGACATAAGCATTTGCTCTGGACATTGAGTACTGTGATCATATCTTACTTTGAGTTCAAACAAAAAAATTAAATTACTATTTTTTTATCAAGAGAAAAAGAGCATCATGAAATGGTCAAAAGTTGTCTGATTGCAAGTTCAGATTTCTCTTAACTGGGTCCAGACCATTTCACATGGGCAACTATATTTTACTTATCATTATTATCAGTTGTAAACCTAGTTAGTTAGTTCTTTAAACAGTAGTATTTAAATATTAAGTACTTAGCTGTAATAGGACCCAGTCTCTCACTTAGTTCAAAAAAGCTTTGACCAAGTGTTTAATTGACGTTACTTCAAAGATTTCACGTAATTGATTTTTTTTGAAAAATAGACATGTCAAGTCCAATGTTTTAGCTTAAGATTTTTTTTAAAAAAAATAAGTCCAAGAATGTGACGTCTTTTTTCTTGCTCAATTTGTTAGTTCAAGTCGCAAGTTAAATTAAAAATTGCACTTTTTGACCATGAATTGCACTATTTGCCTATCAATTTGCTCCCTTTTGACCATAGATTTTATGTGTAGATTTTCCAAAAAAACTAAAAAATTGAAAATATTAGTTGTTCATAAAATGTAGTCAATTTTAAAATTTATGTTTCAAAAATTGGCTCAGATTGTTTTTGGATAAATTTCACTTTCACTCATAAAATTTAACTTTTTTAAGTAAAATGTATGGCCAAACATAACTTTAAATTTCAAAATTATTTTTCAAGAGAACTTCAAAAATTCATTTCTTAAAATATTTAACTAAATTTATGATCAAACGCTAGCTTTTATTTGGAAGAAGAATCCTAATTTATTCATAAACTACATATTTGGCTAGCTGAACAAAGTTAGATTATCAGAATAACTTGACAACTGACGTATACCTATCATATCCGAAATTTTATTCTTGTTTAGGTACAATTAAGCTCGTGGTGGAATTTAGGGGTATTTAGGAAACGATTTTGAATATTTCGGTATGATTTAGTATTTTAAATTTGATTTGAGGGATTTTAAATTGTATGATAATATATTCAAATTAATTAAATTATTGTAAATATATATATAGATTGTAAATGTAATTATATATTTTCATATAATTTCTAATATTTATATTTCTTACCGTACAAAGTATCATACCAAAGGTAAAAAAAAAAAAATTACTTATCAAATATCACAATTTCAAAATTGAAACAGCAAAGAAATTTAGTTTCGATATTTTTAAAGTATTCATATCCGTACCGGATACATATTTTTAATCTAGACAGGAGAGAGGTGTTGGCCTATAAATGGATATTGTAATTTGTTAATTGAACATAGCTCACATGCAATTTCTACTTTCTTTTTTAGCAATCTAAAGAACAAAACGAAGATTTTATAAGTCTTTGTCTAGGCAAAATAGGAGAAAACAAAAAAGAACAAGTAATCAAAAGCATTCAATACTGCTACCAAACCAACTGATTAAAAACTTTTGTTACAAAATAGGAAATGAGTTTTTTTTTTTTGTACATTTCCTAGTATTTTTTAAAAGTGTTTCTTGATGTATTATTATACTAGTCATGCAAAATATTATATCAAAAATAAGAGTTTATAAACACTTTTTAGTTTATCTACGTGTTTAGTAAACATAAAAGGGCTTATAAACAAAAATTAGTCAAAAATCATAAGCTGATCATACCCAGTTTATAACTTTTCAGCTTATAAATACTTTTAATTTGATCAAATATTTTACTATTTTATTCTCAAAATATATTTCCCAAAACAAAACTCCTAACTTTTTCTCCGCTCTATACTCGTCATTTCTCCTTTTCTTTACGAGGAAAGTTTTATCTTTATAATTATTTGTTTAAAATATTAAGGTATTTTTGTTTTTTTTGAATAAAAGAACAATTTATCAAGGATTTTTATCAAACACATCAAATGTTTATTAACAATTTTTGTACTTATTTTTTTTTCTGCATTTAAAGTTTATCAATTATTTACAATCGACTAATTCAGTATGAATTGATTTTTTGTAGATCAATTATTTGTAAAAATATATCTTTATCCCGGAGTTTTACTGAAGGATCAGCCCATTTTTCACCTTGAATTGATCAAAATATCCGAATTTTTTAAACGGCTCCTAATATTCGGAGATTAGATTTTCTCATATACTTCAAACAAAACAATCCCTAAATTTTAGTATTAATAACTTGGGTGGATTTTATTCCTTTTCAGTGAAACTGTTGGTTAAAAACAAAACTAGTAACATTACTTGTCTCAAATGCCATAATGAGGGGATGTCTCGTCATATATATGAGATAATTTATCTCATTATTAAGATATAAATGATGAAATAAATAATTTTAAAATTAACTTAAATCTCTAATTAATCGTAGAATAAATAATTTTGAATTTTATCTTGGGATTATTATTCCTTATTTCTCGTATCAAACAACTTATTTCAAAATTATTAACCAAATAAGAGGTAAGCCAAATTAAAATTTTTATTTTAAAACTATTTATGCTTGTTTAACATACCAAACGACTCTTAAGAGTTTTGTTTTGGTTTTAATTTTTGAAATTTACAGCATTAGTTATTTTTGGAGTTTGGCAAAAAGGAAATCGAAGACCAAGAGCATCACATACTTAACAATAGGAACAAAGAAGTTAAAGCACATTTCTTACCTTATTTACTGGGAATTTTACTTCTTATCTTCAATGTATACCACAATTAATAGAACAATATTCCACAAATCCCATTCGAGGTGTAAGCCACGCGCTAGACATAACGTGGTATAAGCGAAATAACCAGGATTAGTTGTTACTCTCGCTCTTTCATTTTATTTAGCGGACATTTGGTTATGAGAATTTTTCACTATTTTTCAGAAAATTATTTTACTTTATTCATGAAATGATATTTGATCATAAAATTTGTAAAAACACTTTATTTTTTAATTTTTTTTATCTTACTATTTTATTTTTTAATTATTTTAAACACATTAAATTCTAAAAACTCTTTTAAAAAAGATATGATCAATACAACTTCAACTCTAAAAATTCTAAATAAAGTGAAAAGTTTTTTATTTTCATGGCCAAACACCCACTAGCCTCTATACTACATATTCTTTTTTTCCTTATTCATTATAGTAAATAAAAATACTTTTATTATTGTCACATTAAATAACTATATAAAATAACAATTTTAAAATAATTAATAAAATTACAGAATGGTGATTAGACCGTCTTTGTTGTATTGGGTGGAGTGCTGACATGTTAAGAACTCTCATATTCAGAAAATGCACGTCGCGGAGATGAGAATGCTGAGATGGATGTGTGGACATACTAGGAGTGATAAGATTAAGAATGAGGTTATCCGAAAAAAAGTAGGAGTGACCTTCGTGACGGACAAGATGGGGGAAGCAAGATTGCGATGATTTGGACATGCAAAGAGGAGGTGCACAGACGCCCCAGTAAGGAGGTGCGAGAGACTATTTATAGTGGGTATGCGGAGAGGTAGAGGTAGGCCTAAAAAGTATTGGGAAAAGGTAATTTAGACAGGATACGACGCAACTTCACATTACCGAGGACCTGATTTTAGATAGGAAGGAGTGAAGGTCGCATATTAGGGTAGAAGGTTAATAGTGAGTAAAGTGTTATGTTGACTCTAGAAGGTTAGGGTTGTTGGTGTATGTCATAGTATTAGTCGCATCCTTGTAGTTCTTGCTTTTGATATTTATCCTCACATATTGCGTATATTGTGTTTCGATCATCGTATTATTTGTTGTTTTTATTATTTCTTCCGTGTAGGCTCTGCACTGTTTTCCTTATTAACTGCTATGCTTTCTTCACTATTTTCTTCTTCTTGTACTCGAATTTGTTGCACTTGGGCCTAGAGTCTCTTGAAAATAATCTATCTACGTACCTTCACGAGGTAGTATTAAGGTCTACGTATGATCTACCCTCTCCAGATCTCACTTATGAAATTTCACTGGGTACATTATTATTGTATTAATAAAATTAATTTAATAAAATACTCGCCTACTAAAAATAAGTTTTCTGAAAAGCTACTATGTCAAATCAATATGAACAAAGTAAAATAAAACGGAGAAAGTAACTCACAAAATTACATTTACCTCTTTGTAAATCATGCCCTAATATTTAATTAATTTATACTCCCTCCATTTTTAAATTAAAGGTGTTTTGACTTTTTCATTTTATTCTTAAATAAGTGATGTTTTAAATAATCAAGAAGATACTAATGATTTTTTTTTTATTCCCCCGTCTTTATTCGAATTAGTTAAAATTCTTTTTGTGTTCTATGAATAAGTAATTTTTAAAGTTTTTCTATTTTCTAATATTTGCTTAGTAAAAATACTTGAAAAATGTTTCTTGAAAATAAGAAAAATGACTTCCTTAACGAAAATATGAAAAACTAGTGACATTGTCTCCTCCGCTCTCAAAATCACCCACCCCCACTCCTTACTTACCCCTCACCCAACCCCCAACCACCCTCTCACCCCACCTACCCTACCCCTTGTCCCCCTCACCCTGCCCCAACTTACCCCACCCCGCCCACCCCCAATTTTTTTCTACACCATTCCATCTACATCCATCACCTCGTCTACCCCACCCCACCTATCCTACCTTACCCTCCCGGCTTCCCCCACTACCCCCACCCACACCCCATCCACCACAACCTCCCTGCCCTCCCCTTTTTGATCAAATCTGTTTATTAAAGTGCTTCTCCGATTGCTCAAGATATCTCTTTTCAACCGAGGAACACAATATGCATCACTCTATTTGTATTTATTTTTATTGTTTGTATTCGATATATACAAATACTTTTGGGATGTTATATTTTACTTGTATATCGAATACAAAAAAATAAATAAAAAATAACTTATTTTCTTAAAAAATATTTTTCTTTATACCGAACACACCGTTAGAAAATATTTTCTATGGAAAATCATTAATTAATGAAAAGTTTAAAAGTAGAATGTACAGCAGGGAGTCCACTGACTTTAAGTAAAGCGCGTGAAGGGAATGGTAGCTGAGCATGAGTAGTTCCCACTATTAGCCAAAGAAGGAGAAAATATCGCTTTTATTATTTATCCCTTTCTTTTCCATTTTAGCTCAAGTCGTATTCACACTGTCACTCTCACTGCTCTATACTACTCAGTCTTCCTCTTTCCTCTTTAACCTCCTTTTACTTCTCAACTTCCTTCTCCACTCACCTTTCAGTTTTTTTCTCCTCACTCTATATTCTCCACTACTCCTATATCTCCTCTCTAAACCTAAAAATTCTCTTTTCTTGTTTCTTTTATCAGCTCAAAAATTTCATTCCATGATAACCCTCAAGTCTTGTTATTCTTGTTGTTGTTTCTGCCTCTGAAAAAAACTGGATATACGTTGTTTGGTGGAAGAAAGTGTGTGGGGTTTTGTTTTCTTGGGAAATGGAGAGAAAACAAGGGTTCTTCTCGGCGTTAAAGGAAGAGGTGGTGCGTGGGTTGTCGCCGGGGAGGTCAAGAGCAAAGAGTCCGGCGAGAAGTGGGTCACCCATTACGAGTTTACTATGGAGGAAGAAGAATAACAGTAGCCATTTAGCTGCAAATTCTGAGCAGTTGATATCAAGATCAGGGAGTTTGAGACCGTTAGGAGAGACGCTGACGCCGTTAATGGAAGGTCCGGATCCGGACGGCGGAGAAGTCGGTGATTCGAAGCGGGCCGGGTCGGGTTTAGGCCATTGGATGAAAGGGCAACTCTCAAGGACACCGTCGATTGCATCGAGTGGGTACAGTAAGAGGTCTGATCTGAGACTCTTGCTGGGTGTAATGGGTGCTCCTCTTGCCCCCGTGCACGTTAGTACCAGTGATCCTTTGCCTCATCTCAGCATAAAAGACACACCCATTGTAAGTCTCTTGGTGAATGTCATTATCAGCACACACCATTTTAGTTAACTTGAGCTGAAACTTTGTAGGTGAACCTGTTCCTTTTTTTAATTTTAAGAAGTTGGCAGTGATGTATTAACAGGGTCCCTCTTGCATTGATGATTTTGAGTTTATGTTTACTTAATTTTGACAGATACAACTACTTTGACGCTGATTAATTGCTTCGGTATTTTTAGTTTATTGGTCATATGACAATTTGGTTGCACATTGCTCTGAGTTTGCTTGGACCAAATGATGGGGGAGTGCTGTGTTAACGGATCCCTCTTGGTTGCTTTTCAAATGAATTTTATAAGAAATGGAGTGCGTGATTAATATAATATTTAGTTTTAAGTGTAGTAGGTTTCTGTGGTTTCTTTGCTAGTTTTCATGTTAATAACATTGTGATTTTCCTGTTATGTTGTGAAATGTTGAAAACATGGCTGATCCTCTTTATTGTAATTTTGTAGGAAACTTCATCTGCTCAGTACATATTGCAGCAATATACTGCTGCATCAGGTGGGCAAAAGCTACAGAGCTCAATTAAGAATGCATATGCCATGGGAAAAGTGAAGATGTTAGCTTCGGAATTTGAAACCCCAACAAAGGTGGTTAAGAGTAGGAATTCTGCTAGAGCTGCTGAGTCTGGTGGATTTGTACTCTGGCAGATGAATCCGGACATGTGGTATGTGGAGCTTGCAGTTGGTGGCAGCAAGGTTCACGCAGGCTGCAATGGCAAGCTTGTATGGAGACATACACCTTGGCTTGGTGCCCATACTGCAAAAGGGCCTGTTCGGCCACTACGGCGAGCTCTTCAGGTGAAAATATATCCAAGATTACACTTTACTGCCATTCTTGTACAACTACTTCAACTAGTCTCGGATTTTGGTATTTTACTTTTCTCTGTGCTATAATATGTTTACTTAGTGTCAGAATTTAATCTTACTATTTTCAGGGTCTTGATCCAAGATCTACTGCGAGTATGTTTGCCAACGCAAGATGCATTGGAGAGAAGAAGATCAATGGGGAGGACTGCTTCATTCTGAAGCTCTGTGCTGATCCGCACACATTGAAGGCCAGAAGTGAAGGGCCAGCGGAGATCATAAGGCACGTCTTGTTTGGCTACTTCAGCCAGAAGACTGGCCTTCTTGTTCACATGGAGGATTCACATCTCACCAGGATCCAATCTAACGGAGCAGATGCTGTTTACTGGGAGACAACGATCAACTCATTCTTAGATGATTATCGCCCTGTAGAAGGTATCATGATTGCCCATTCTGGGCGTTCTGTAGTCACACTTTTCCGGTTTGGGGAGATGGCTATGAGTCATACAAAAACTAGGATGGAAGAAGCTTGGACAATTGAAGAGGTTGCGTTTAACGTTCCAGGATTATCAGTAGACTGCTTTATCCCACCAGCTGATCTGAAATCAGGGTCTATAAGTGAAGCATGTGAGCTCCCTCATGATGAAAGGGGAAAGAGTGCAATTTCACTTGCCACTCACCGGGCCAAGGTTGCTGCGCTAGAGAAAACTCATGATAGCAGCATGGATAATGTGGTCTGGAAGGTGGAAATCTAACCTACTAGGAACAGCCGCTGGTCAATTGTTTATACGGAAAGAGGGGGTCGCTGATGGACTAACACACTAGAAGTTATTTAGGAGCTAATTAATTGAGTCATAAATAGTTGGTTGTCTACATCTTTATCTGTAAATAGAGCATAATGATTCTCAGGTTCTTCCTGAGCCTGGACGAATTTTTATACTCTTGAAAACAGAATCCAACAGAAGAGTTGGAGCTCATTTTTCCTGGTGACGAATGAAGCAACTGGAGGTTAATTTTTAGTTTACCTTCCATAAGTCTAGGTCGGGAAACTTCGCCATGAGGTGAATCATTGACCTTTTTAGGTGATAATAGTCATTTTTATCAGCCTATTGTATATGGCTGTTGCTTTTAGAGCACTGCTAGATGGGGTTGACAGCAGTGTCTTTCTTTTTTCCATTTTATCACTTTCATATGACATGTTCCTTTTCTTTTTTTAGTTGAAGGAGTTGTTTGCTTGTGTCAGAGGAGAAATGGGATTTCTCTGGAGCTTAGGTTAAAGTCAAAGTAGTAGTATGAAGGGGTAAGCAGATGAAGAAAGTTGTAAATTTGTTTGATCTGCTGTTAACCAGATTGGATCTTGTTTGTTGGTTTCAGATAGCACTAATTAAGTTTTTTGTTGGTTTGGTAAATACAGCCAAGAAAATAAAAACAGAATCTTTGCCCATCTCTGCGGATGCAGAGATTAGAGCATCTCTCAGTTAATCCCTTTTGGTGTTTATCTTCATGACATAATGCTGATGCCTTGCTCTTGTATGCAAGATTTATGCCACTTGTGTATATGAGGATAACTACCTGTATTTGAGATGTTGGATTCTTCTTAAAGAAGAGCATCTAGTGCTTGAATGAAATGCATTAAAGGGTCGCTCGGTGCACAAAGCTTTCAATGTGTGTGTTTTAGGTCTATTGTATGCAAACTCGCTTGGCAAGAGATTGTCTTAATGTCTTGAATGCATGACTTTTTAGAATAATCACATTGAATTGGCAAAGAGAAATAAAGATAGAAAGTAAAAGTTGTTGGTAGGCCTATGGTAGAGATAAGCATGAGGAGCATGAAAGAGGAAGGGTAAAAAACACATACTTTACCAACCCATGTGGTATCCTCATCACTTCCCACATATATATTTTTTTTCCTTTTCTCCTATTACTGAAGTATTATCTTCTCCTTTTACAGGTCCTTTGTTCCCCCATAGTAACATAAGCCATGCCCCCCTCACCTGCCATTGTAACTTTCATCAACTTCAATGTTACTAGTATTTATTTTTAAAAGAGCCCCAATGCTTGTTATTATACTTTGCTAGCTAGCTGTCTATGGGGGGAAGTTTCTTCATCATGATGATGTTTTTCACTTTTCAACTTCTTTTCTACAGCAAGTAGTGATCCTCTAAGTAATGTCACTCTCAAAATCAACCAATGTGTGTGTGAATCAATTGGAACAGTACTTTGATTGCTGCATAAGAACAAAAATTCAGTATTCAACTAATTTAGACACCCAAGAGTATTGATTGATATAGTACTTGTATTAAGAACATTGTGATCAGTGCAGCAGCTCCATGGATCATATGGCACAATGCAGCAAATTAAATGGAATCTTGCCTTATAACTCATTATCCTGCTGTTACTATTACTACTACTCATAGGACTCATTTATTTGATAGTGGGCTCAATCACCTAATTAATTGTGAAATGGTTCAATCATGGTGTGGTCCAATTCACATTAAGTAGGCTCAGTAACAACCATTACATGATTGGGTTGGAGGATCTAAACCACTGAATCTACATGCATTCATATGATATGACCTATGGGACTTGGAAAAGGAAAAAGAGATGGTACAATCTTCCTCTCTTTTTTTCTTTTTAACTTTTCGGTATTCAAAACTCACTAGTTCGATTAATTTAAATTTGCATAGAACAAGACTTACTGAAAGTCTATCTCACAGGAGTAATACGTTCTAAAATAGTCTAAAAACAATTTCCTCTTGCTTGCACTAAATTGGGAGCAGTCAAGGCTATTCAATACACTGGACCCATAAAAGTCAATATCCCATTATGGTATTTGTTTTCACACTGTATTTGATGACTTTCTTCATCTTCTTCACTTGTCCTGTTGTGCTTATTTAATTTGTGGTTGCATTCCAATTTATGAAACTTCATAATATTAAGAATTATATTTTTTTGAATAGTTGTAACAGAATTAAATGTTGATGCTTCGCATTTTATGGGGAGGGGCAAATTAAACTATGTAGTATTCATTCTTTTAAGATTATAACAGTAAGTCCCATATCTTCTCGTCCTTTCCTAGGATGACAGTGTTAGATTCCAATGTTAATTTATACTGTACTCTACATATTATTTTAAAAACTTGCTAAATTGGTAGAGTCATGTGCCATGCTATGTTTAGGTAACGGTAAATACACTCTTCAAACTCTCAACAAAAACTTGTTTTTGCTTCAGCTTAAGAGACTCCACTCCACTCACCTACCCCCTTATAATATACTACCTTCGTATCAAAATATTTGTTGTTATTCCTATAAATATATGTCTCAATATATTTGTTATTTTTAAAAGTTCAAGACAAAATTAAAATAATAATTGTTCTTGAAGACTATAAATATCTCAATTATGACAAATAAATAAAGTAAATACTTCAATAAAGAGAGATTATCTTAAGGCATATAGTTGTCCACCTTACTAAATCAAGAGAGATTATTAATTAAATTTCTTTCGTGATTTATCATGTAAAAAACGTGTGTGTCTACTTATTCAATTAATATAATAGTTTAAGTACTTACTTGTTCACACCCAAAATTAGAAGACATAAATGTCAGCTAAGATCAAATTAAACGACATGTTTATTATGCATAGATTAATAGCATACATCTCAACAAGGAGCATATCTAACAAGTACTCTAATAGAATTTGTACAAGATGAGCTAACTATTGTCGGTGATATCAAACTTTTAGTGCAAAAATTGCCATAGTCCTTGAATTTGTTGTAAATAGAGTTGCACATTTGTTGTAATATAAGTAATAAATTAGAGAAACGAATAATGTATGAACAAAACTTGGCGTTTTTGTTTTTTTTGTATATCATAAAATAAAAGGAAATGAGAGTCAAAGCTAAGAGTAAATGGTTAAGAGAAGAATAGCAGAATTTCCCATTTGAGCAAATATCGAGATCACACACATTGACCATGACTTTTTGATCCTTCATCTCTTTAGTTTATTTATTCCACCAAACTAGCTAAGTTTTAGCTAGTGTTTTCCATTTACATGACACATATTTACCCTACCAAGATTATTATTTCCATAAAATATAGAAACGTGTAACATTTCTTTGTGAGTACTGTACTACTACTATCGTAGTCTGTACTAAAACTGTCGGTGAACTATAATTAAAGCCACTCTGTAAATAAGAAAAAGAAAGTAAATACAAGAAATACCCCATGTATTAAGTGACGAATCCACTATACTTATTTATTACAATGTGTTACCAACATGTTACTAGAAGAATAAGAAATGGAGTAATAATTTCGGAATAAAATAGGAGATATATATTTCATTTTGGGTTTGGAGGAATTTTTAATTCCAATATCAGCAATTTTTGAATTTTTTATATCATTATTGTGGCATTATTTTTATGACGTACTCGATGTGAGATAATAATTTCGGAACGTTTGTTTTCTTCAAAGCTCTTCTCTCCCAAAATCTTTTAATTAAGAAAGAGAAGATTAAAATTGTAAATAAAAATTTTCCAAGTTTATCTAGCTAGTGTAAAATAAAACACATGATTTATATGGTCATGTCTTGCCTCGATTGGCCATATTAACCACACGTTTACAAGAAAGTTCAAGTAGCGCACGTCGAGAATAAAATGAGAGAAGGTGGTTGACATGTTTGGTCATGTCTTATGTCAATGTCCATAATATGCATATGTTAGTAGGTGTGAAATCATGGTAAACCTAATCAAATCATACAAAAGTTGTCCTGAATGATTTATATACCATCTTTAAGCATTCATGCATACTTAGCGAAAGATAAGCTAAAATGAAAAAAGAATCTATTAGTATTAAAGATGATACCTGCTTAATTGTTTTAAACATGTTAGCAACTTTCTCTACGAGTAATTTTAAGGAGCGAGCTAATCAAGTATATCTTACCTAAAAATGAGTGAGATTTGATCCTTTTTTCAATGTAGATTTTGTTTTGTCATTTTTTACCATAGGTTCTGAAAGTTGTTTAGCCTTGCAGAAATTTATAAATGTACAAAATTTCTAATACCTTTTATTTCTTTTTGCATACTATTGACATGAAATGAGTTAATGAGCATTTTTATAACCGATTTCAATATATAATATATACTTCTTCTTGTTGTTGTGAGTTAAGAGGAAGAAAATATCTGTATATAATATTCTCCTCGTATTAATTTATTTGTCTTATTTTTTTTAATCCCTTACAAAAAAAATGTATCTTTCTTTTTTATCAATTCTTTAACTCTAACTTTAATTCAAAGTCACAAAATTAAAAAACAATAATTACTTTTTAAAACTTCTTAACAAATTAAAACGAAGACAGTATTAAGTTTGCACTCATCCTACAAGAGAATAGTAGGTGCAGTGAGGGGGGGGGGGGGGAATGAAACTCCACAGTCAGTTTTGAATCACTCCCTCAGTATAATTTTACTTGTCCACTATTGACTTAGCACAGTTTTTAAGAAACAATAAATAATAGGGCTAATTTTACTATATCATTCTTTGAATATAATTAATTTAATGCCTTGAAAGATATATTGAGTAATGACTATAATTAATAACTAAAGGTAAAATGGGTAGAAATGCATAAATTATTCATTAATTTTTCAAACTGAACAAGTATTATTGAATATCTATTTTTAGTAATATAGACAAGTATCGTTGAACGGAAGGACCTGTATATAAATTCTGGAATTGGCATTGCCGACATAGTCCTTGATCTATTTAAATAGAGTTAGGATTTGAGAACATTAATGGGCAAGAGAGACCATACTCTTATTAGAGACTCCCAATGAAGGAAGGAATAGTAGCATTCATTTTCACTCATTCTCACAACAAACTTCTACTTTCCCCATGGCTCTTTGCACGTGTATTTCTTTCCTTGGTTTCCTTCCCCAATTATATACTCACTTAGTTCGTTTTTATTTATCCATTAGATTAAAAAGAGTTAAAGAACGCCTAAGATATTTTGATTTTTTGAGTTAATACCTGAACTATTAGGTGTTTGAGTTTCGTAATTGAACAACTATCATCAAATATTTATCCAAACATACTTTAACTATTAGTTATTCACTTTTTCTATCTGAAATTTCATATATGAAACTCAAACATCGGATAGTTTAAGTGTCTTTTGATAAATATTTGGTGATAATTCAGATAGAAAAATCACATACATGATAATTCAGGTATAAGACTTAAAAAATTGGAATACTTCAGTTGTATTTTTGACTCTTACTCTATTAAAAATGGATATCCACTTTTACTAATGTTGATTTAAAAAATTAAGTGATAATTTATCACTTAGTTTCTAATTTATGCTTATTTTTAAAAATTTACTATATCAAAAGTTGATTTTATAAATTTATTATTTTATTAATTACTTTTTAAAGATATGCCAAATAAAACTTAGACAAGTAAAACTGAACGGAGGAGGTACTTCCCTCCACTAAGATATTACTACTCCTTTTTTTGAATAAGAAGAAAGAAAACCCATTGATATTACTACTCCTCAAAATCATTTACTCCCATCGAAATTTTAGTTCTACACTTATTTTGTTTGTGTTGTTACTCCCCCTTTTTCCGTTTATATTGTCAAATATGCATTTTCTTAATATATCATTAATTAAGTATTTATTTGATCAATTTTCCCATAATTGTTATATTTTGAAGATTTTAGTTTGACTATCAACATGTCTAAGGTGTCATGCAATTAAGTTATTTTTATCTCAACTTTAGACATGGATGCTTAAATTTCATGCTGAACTTCAGCCATATAAAAACTTGAGACACTGCATATCCAAAATTATTTCGAATTGGCTAGATGTGGAAAAAAATAAACTAAAATCCAAATATAGAAGATTAAATAGCTTTTTACAAGAAGATGATGTGAAGTAGAATTTAGGCCCATGGGCTTGTAGACAATAGTGTCTTATGTGAATAAGAAGAACCGAACAAGGATGGAAACTGAGAAAGAGTAAGGTGGATGGTAATTGGGCTTTATTTTAAGATATGGGGCCTTAAGCAGGGTTCACTCAACGCATTTTAAACGGTCCAAGGCTTAGTGGGCTTCAAATTGGGTTAGATAAAGCAAAGTTGCCCGAAAGCTTCTGTTTTGGTTGTGGAGGCACCTGTAAATACTTGGTAAAAAATAAATCGAAAGTACAATCTTTTTAGTATAATGGGCACCCAATATTTTAAGATGTCCCAAACTTTTAAACAGCTATACCTTATTCTTTCTTATTATCGTTACTTGGCTGACTGTTACGTATTATTTCCATTGTTTAGTCTCCAAAGCGAGCAGCAGTGTAAAGAAGAAATGAATAGTATTCTCTTAGAGTTAGATCTTGATGGGGATATCACAACTATTCTACCTGGTGGGGGAATGAATACTATGATTCGCGTTTCGAACAGGCATGAATACAACATCTATAGGATAACTTCCATCTTCAAAGTTATGCGGTTAAAGAAAAGAAGTATAGATATATATATATATATATATATATATATATATATATATATATATATTATAATTTTTACGCTGTACAGCAGCCCTACAAAGCCTATAATAAAAATAACTCTAATCAATATTTATATAAACTTTAGCCTCATATAATCACTGTATAATATGTGTAGAATCACTATGTCTACTTTATATATATTGAGTATATGTGGACAACTACTACAAATGGTTACGGCTAGACAGATGAACCTTTTTTAGGCAGCCCAGATTAAAATATTTAGATTTTCCCCTACTTTCTGTTCAATAACCCAAACCCAATCCACACATAGCCCATGAAAATTGGGTTTAGTTGAGGCCATACCCAAGCCCACCTAATAGATGAAGTTTAAACACTCCAAGAGCCCGTTATTTCCAAGCCCTGCCCACATCATATCTTAATTTCCCTTTTTCTTCTTAAAAAAAAACTTGGAGTGAGATTAAGAAGTCAACATACGTGTTTACTGTTGACTTGGGATAGTTAGATTTATTTGTGGGTCAAGAGCATGCATTACGATCTTAGCTTCATTGTTAGAAACGTAAATTTTGCAAAAGGTTAATAACATAAAGAAAATACACAATAAATTAGTAAGATAACAATAAAAAATAAATTTATCACGATAGCGGAACGTTCAGCCCTTCCAACTATGGGCAGATTGTGATTGTAAGCACGGCGTGAGCGAGCGTAATCATAAATAATAGTAAGAACACTAAAAGAAAAAACAAAGAAAACTTAAGAATCAAACTAGAGATATTTTATTGCTTTAGAGTGAGGGCCACCAAAAATCGGATCCTTTACAATGAAGGAGGGGGGCCCTATTTATAGGATACAAAGATTTCCTTCTGTCCAATGGGATAGTGCTATTCTGTTGAGCCCATGGTACCATGACCAATGGTCGAAAGTCACTTGTCCTTGAACCGTTGGAGGATGCTAACCCAATACACCGCATGTGACATGGCTCTGTCGAGGGTTACGTTGTCCGCGCACCTGAATAATCTGTACACCCTGACACCCTCCTTTTGTCTATTCTTTGCTTGCATCACCATCGTTGGTCCTCTCGGACTACTCCGCTTTTGCCCGAAAAGTTATTTTTTTGTGTCCGGCTCGCTCTCGAGATATGTTGTCATCACGAGTCAGCCTTCGCTACTCCGATCTAAATCGATCCTTTCTTACCAAAGCCATTTTTACCCATACAATATGCAACTTATATTTTTTTGGATAAATTAGTACTCCATTTAATAAGAATTATTATGATTAATTATTTGTGAATTTGAGACTTGATTAGCAGGTTTATGCAATTCAAATAAAATACAAATTTATATAAATATCCTAATTTAGTCCAACACCTATCTTTAAAATATTTCAGCAACCAAGTAAAAAGGTTTAATTGCTTGAACAATAAATATATTCTGGTGGAAGACCAAGATGCCTGCAGAGTTTTCACCTTCCAGTGAAAGCAACTTTACCCTTTACACAGCCGGGAAATATCAAAAAAGGCAGACCGAACTTATCTATGTGCTTTCATTTAAGGCAAGCACTCAGATGATTCATTAACTCCCATTGCTTAAAACTCAAGCCTTCAATGTTGCAAAAAATGTACCAACTCATCTCATAAAAACCTGTCTGGTCATCTTTGCTCAACCATTTTACTGCGACACACTTCTCTTTTGCATTAACTTAGGTGCTTTGGTGTGAGCGATAAAAGTAAATAGTTTTGGGATTAAAAAATAATTCATAGATAAAATTTTGATGTCTTGTTTGGTTGTTAAATTTGGGATAACTTATTCCACCATTTATACTATAGTGATGGGATAAATTATCCCATAAACATGGTGGGACAACTTAGCTTCTTGCCAACCAAACGACCCCTTAGTGTGTGTCAGCTTTCTTACATTGCCGGTTTAAACTTTAAGTTTGACTACGGAGGCAGTTTGTGGTTATAATTATTTCCCTCGGTCAATTTTTACTCGTCACATTTCGCTTTTTCAAAGTCAATTTGACTAAACTTCAAAGCTAAATTAAAGTAGATTAATTAAATATTTAGATTTAAAATTTAGATAATTGAAAACTATACGAAAAATATTATAATTGCAATCTTTATCATATTAATATGATGAAAAAATATATCTTCAAATGTTGATCAAATTTCATATAGTTTGACCTCGAAAAGCGAAACAGTGACAAGTATAAGTGAACGAGGGAGTAGTTGATATATCACAACTGGCATAAAACTAACCAATTTATGATATTTCACGCAACTCAGAATTATACCTTCGAACGTAAGCCATGTTGGGAAAGGCAAGGCACTAACAAAGAATGCACAACAGGGTAGCAGCGGAAGAATACCCAAGTCTAAACTTTTCCCTTTCAATTTGAACCAAGAGAAGACAATAATGTTCTCCAAAATGGCCACCAAAGAAGTGCCAACCAACGAGCAACACTACATAAATCACAACACCAAAAACAAGAGAATAAAAGGAGCAAAAGCACCGAAAAACGCAGCTACTGTTCACGGATGCAAAACTGGAGCTACGGGATACCAAATCCAACTCTGTCAGTTTCTAATCAAAGATTGAGATGAGAGGAACAAGCTGTCCAAAAATCAGATCAATCGGATAAGAAACGAAGCGGGAATCGCAATTTGAAGTTGGCAATTTAGGGCTGAAATTGGGTGCGAAAATCTGCTCTTTCTCTCTATGTGTGCTGAAAAATATTATGTGGATTATGAAATAAGACCTAAAAAAGGTCTATATATATGCCCCATAGAATTGGGCCTATGGGCAAAAGTGGGTTGGTCCAAATTGAGCTTTATTTATCCACATAGGAAGGGAAAAAGACCCATAACCCCAACAATTCTCCCCCTCACGACTATGTGGAGGAGACCGCCATCCCGGCGATCATGCAACAATCTTCAAATTTCCATCTTGGCAAAGCTTTAGTCATCATATCGGAACCATTATCATCCGTATGAATCTTCTCAAGTTCAAGCAACTTAGAATCCAACACATCTCGAATCCAATGGTATCTCACATCAATGTGTTTAGACCGACCATGGAATGTAGAATTCTTGCCAAGATGTATAGCACTTTGACTGTCGCAATAAAGCACATACCTCTCTTGAGCACAACCAAGTTCCCCCAAGAATCTCTTCATCCAGAGCAACTCTTTACAAGCTTCAACGGCAGCAATAAGCTCAGCTTCTGTAGTAGATAGAGCAACACATTTTTGCAACCTAGATTGCCAAGACACAGCTCCCCCTGCAAAAGTAACCAAGTACCCTGAAGTAGACTTGCGAGTATCAACATCACCAGCCATGTCTGAATCAGTATAACCACAAAGAATAGGCTTCCCTGTACCAAAACACAAACTCAGACTAGAAGTGCCACAAAGATATCTCATGATCCACTTCACAGCATTCCAATGTTCTCTTCCCGGATTAGAAAGAAAACGGCTAACAATACCAACAGCATGAGCAATATCTGGTCTTGTACAAATCATTGCATACATTAAACTACCAACAGCTGAAGCATAAGGAACTTTCTTCATATCTTCCTTCTCATCATCACTGGAAGGACACTCTTTCGTGCTCAACTTGAAGTGCATAGCTAAAGGTGTACTGACAACCTTAACATTATTCATGTTGAACCTTCGAAGTACTTTCTGAATGTACTTCTCCTGTGATAACCACAACTTCTTGGCCTTTCTGTCACGGACAATCTGCATGCCAAGAATCTGCCTTGCTGGTCCTAAGTCTTTCATAGCAAAAGACTTACTCAACTCTTGCTTCAACTTTTGAATCCTGCAAGCATTATAACCAACAAAAAGCATGTCATCAACATAAAGCAACACAATAATAAAGTCACCATCAGAGAATTTTTGCACAAAAACACAATGATCTGAAGAAGTCTTCTTGAAGCCCTGCTGACTCATAAAAGAACCAAACTTCATGTACCACTGTCTAGGAGCTTGTTTCAAGCCATACAAGCTCTTCTTCAATTTGCAAACATAATTCTCTTTTCCCTTGACTTCAAAACCTTCCGGCTGCTCCATATAAATTTCTTCATCTAAGTCACCATGGAGAAAAGCAGTTTTAACATCCATTTGTTCAATCTCTAAATCTAGACTTGCGGCTAAGCCTAGAACAACACGAATGGATGACATCTTCACAACTGGAGAGAATATCTCATCAAAATCAACTCCCTTTTTCTGGTTAAAACCCTTCACAACTAATCTAGCTTTGTACCGTGGAACTGGATTGCCATCTTCATGTTTCACCCTGAAAACCCACCTGTTTTTTAAAGCTTTTCTGTCTTTAGGTAACTTAACCAAATCAAAAGTATGATTATCATGTAAGGATTTAATCTCATCTTCCATAGCATCAAACCATCTTTCTTTTTCTTCACTATCCATGGCTTCATCAAGACTCTCAGGTTCTCCCCCATCAGTCAAGAGTACATACTCATTGGGAGAATAACAAGATGAAGGTAGTTTCTCTCTAGTAGATCTTCTGAGAGAACTCTCTGGAGCATCAATAACAGCTGGTTGCTGGCCAACCACATCCTCTTGCACTGGAGCGTCAACAACATCCTGGTCATTCTGAACATGATCATCATCTTCATTATCAACTTGATTTTCATTATTATGAAGATTTTCTTCAGGTGCAGTAGTCAAAGGAACTGGATCAATATCAACTAGGCTCTCACTACTCTGAGAATCAACCTTCTCAGTTTTGTCAAAATCTTCAATTGTTTGGTCTTCAAAAAACACAACATCACGGCTTCTAACAAGTTTCTTCTCAACTGGATCATAGAAACGATAGCCAAATTCATCTTGACCATAACCAATGAAGATACACTGTCTAGTTTTAACATCCAGCTTTGACCTTTCATCCTTAGGAACATGAACAAAAGCTTTACACCCAAAGACTCTAAGATGATCATAAGAAACACTCTTACCAGACCAAACTCTGTCAGGGACATCACTATTCAAAGCAACAGTAGGAGATAAATTGATAACATAAGCAGCAGTATTAAGTGCTTCTGCCCAAAAGGAATCTGGCAGCTTAGCATCTGAAAGCATACATCTAACTCTCTCAACTAGAGTTCTGTTCATCCTCTCTGCTAAACCATTTAACTGAGGAGTCTTTGGAGGAGTTTTCTGATGCCGAATACCCTTCACTCTACAATATTTATCAAAAGGACTAATATACTCACCACCATTATCTGAGCGGATGCATTTCAATTTCTTCCCTGTCTGTCTCTCAACCAAGGCCTGAAAACCCTTGAACACATCAAGTACCTGATCCTTGGACTTCAAAGGAAATACCCAGAGTTTGCGAGAATGATCATCAATAAAAGTCACAAAGTAAAGTGCATCGCCATGAGACCTTACCTTAAAAGGACCACACAAATCAGAATGTACCAACTCCAGCAAATCAAGCTTTCTTGAAGGCGGATGACTCTGAAAGGAAACTCTTTTCTGTTTACCGGCTAAGCAATGAACACATTTCTTCAACTTTGCTTGTTTCACTCCAGAAAGTAAATTTTTCTTAGCCAAATTGTCAATCCCCTTCTCACTCATATGACTTAGCCTTCTATGCCATAATTCTGATGAAGTATCATTCTCCATCAAGTTTACTGAGCCTCTAGAGATGGAGCCCTGAAATACGTACAAGTTAGATAACTTGTCACCACGAGCCACAACCATTGAACCTCTAGTAAGCTTCCACTGGCCAGCACCAAGGGTGTTAACATAACCCTCATCATCAAGGTTCCCCACAGAGATCAAATTCAGGCGAACATCTGGAGCATGCTTGACATTGTTGAGAACTAATCTCGAACCATTGTTACTTTCTAAGCAAACTGTTCCAATGCCAAGAACTTCAACTTCATCATTATTACCCATCTTCAACATCCCAAAATTACCTGGAGTATAAGAAGAAAATAATTCTTTCTTGGGCGTGACATGAGAAGTAGCACCAGAATCCACAAACCAGCTAGACTCATCACGAACAAGATTAATGGCATTCTCACCACAAGCAACAAGAAGATCATCATTAGCAACAACAGCAACACGATTCTCATTATCGCCTTCTTTCTTTTGTCGTCTCATATCTCTCTTGTGCTTGTGACAATATTTCATGATATGTCCATTCTTGTGGCAATAGTCACATGTAACATTCTTGTATCTGGACTTTGACTTGCTTCTACTTGTACCTCTATCATTCTGACCTCTGAACTTATTTCTCCCCCTATCTTCAGTAACCAAAACATCGGAGTGTGAAGCTGAAGAAGATGAGGCCTGTGATCTTCTTCTCATCTCTTCATTCAAGACACCACTCTTAGCATATTCCATAGTTACAACACCACTGGGAGCAGAATTAGTCAAAGAAACTCGAAGAGTCTCCCAAGAGTCTGGCAGAGTATTGAGAAGCCAAAGTCCCTGAATTTCTTCATCAAACTTTACACTCATTCCGGACAGCTGGTCAAGGACACCCTGAAAATCATTTATATGATCAGAAATAGGACTACCCTCTTTGTACCTGATATTTATCAATTGTTTCAGCAGGAACAACTTGTTGTTGCCAGTCTTCGAAGCATAAAGTGTCTCAAGCTTATCCCACAAACTTCTGGCATGTGTCTCATTCACAATATGATTTCTAACATTATCTTCAACCCATTGTCTGATATAGCCACAAACCTGCAGATGCTCAAATTCCCAATCCTCATCATTCATAGATTCAGGTTTGTTAGAAGCAAACACAGGTAAGTGCATCTTCTTGACAAATAGAAGATCTTTCATCTTGCCTTTCCAAGTATGATAATTACTACCATTCAAACACACCATCTTGCTCATATTTGCCTCCATCATTCAAATTGACTATCAACAACAACCAACGCTCTGATACCACTTTGTTGGGAAAGGCAAGGCACTAACAAAGAATGTACAACAGGGTAGCAGCGGAAGAATACCCAAGTCTAAACTTTTCCCTTTCAATTTGAACCAAGAGAAGACAATAATGTTCTCCAAAATGGCCACCAAAGAAGTGCCAACCAACGAGCAACACTACATAAATCACAACACCAAAAACAAGAGAATAAAAGGAGCAAAAGCACCGAAAAACGCAGCTACTGTTCACGGATGCAAAACTGGAGCTACGGGATACCAAATCCAACTCTGTCAGTTTCTAATCAAAGATTGAGATGAGAGGAACAAGCTGTCCAAAAATCAGATCAATCGGATAAGAAACGAAGCGGGAATCGCAATTTGAAGTTGGCAATTTAGGGCTGAAATTGGGTGCGAAAATCTGCTCTTTCTCTCTGTGTGGCTGCTGAAAAATATTATGTGGATTATGAAATAAGACCTAAAAAGGTCTATATATATGCCCCATAGAATTGGGCCTATGGGCAAAAGTGGGTTGGTCCAAATTGAGCTTTATTTATCCACATAGGAAGGGAAAAAGACCCATAACCCCAACAAGCCAAGAGGTAGAAAATAGGAGGTACCGTATTCAACACAATCAATAGATTTGGAAGGTATGTATTCAACACAATCAACAACAATACCAAACTCACCATAGTAATCCGCAAATTGAATTTGGAGAGGATAATATGTACGCAAATCTTACTCTATCTTGAGAAGGTAGAGAAGTTATTTCCCTATAGCCTTTCGACTCAAAGAAAGATAAACCCTATATTTAATTTTAAAAATATATCAGCCGCATAGGAGAGACAAGTTTAAAGGGAACGCCATGGACTATAAAGTTCATGTAAGCCAATCTGCCCTTGGAATTGATGCAGATTGTTGTAAGGGTGTCAAAGATGGAGATTCATGTGTGTTACCTATTTTGTGAACAATATTTATCTATCTTGTTACATATATAGCTATACGGACTAATTAATTAAGGTTGATATATATTTTCCACAAGAGATAAAGTGATAAAAAAATATTATAAGAAATAAGCAAGAATGGATATGAACTAGCTAATAGCACGAACAATAGTCTCCAGTGATACAAATATAAGCTTCCCCTCAACAAGAAACCTCCAAAAAAGAATTCAAGTGAATGTAATCCAAGTACATGTGATGAGAAAAACAAGGCCATCCTCCTCCTCCTAATAAGCTAATAAAGTGATGGCATTTCATATTAAGATATATAGTGGCAAAAGCAAAGAGAGATTTCTAAATCAGCAAGTAGAGGAGACCCCATCCAAAGACCAAACTTCCCATAATCATCTCTGAAAATCTCATGCTCTCCACTCCACTCTGAAGAATAAACAAAATATGTATCAAAAAATATCAACAAGTGTAACAAAATAGTAACAACAAGAGTAAAATAAACAAAGACAAACAACATCAGATCTGATTTGGATCATAATCAATCTATATAGAGTTTGTGTTTTGAGTTTTTGTGGGACATTAAAAGTTGGCACATGCATAAGAATCCAAATAAATTCAAAATATATAAAATGACCCTAAATTTCGTCCAAGCATTCATTAGATCTGATCTAATAATCAATTTGCTGTTAGTTTGAGTTTTTAGTGATGACATGAAATGTAAGCACATGCATGAGAATCCAAAGTAGGATGTTTGGCCCATTTGGGATTCAATAAGGCTTTTATATTCTATTCTGTATAGACTTTGCTACCCACCATTATTCTTTCTGTCTCCTCTTCAATCATTTGTTCTACAAAAATGCTATACCACTTGTGGCTACATCAAGTTTTATAGCCAATAAAAAGATGTACATGAACATTATACTACATTAAAATAGTTTCATGCTAAACTTTAAAGTTCAATAATTTCACTAAATTGTGGATTATGTTTCAGTATATATTTGTGGATATAACTAAAAAAAATTGTCACAATTCTGTTAGGATTGCTTCTTCTCACTTCCTTTGTTAGAGAAAATCTGGATCTGCACTTGATATGGTAATGCACTTGACATTTAAAATTATCAAATACCTTCTCTACTGTTCTACGTATCTTTCATCTAAGACAATGTATTCATAAGATTTAGAAATCTCTTTTATTTTCTCAAATTTTATGTCTAAGTTAAAATCAAATAAATAAATTAAAACGGAGGAATACTGGGAGTTATTTTTTTAGGTGGAGGCAGAGTCATTTATGGGGAAACAGAAAGCACGTGATATGTCCCAGTGAATAATCAGAATTTATAAGGGAACTCTGAATCTCTGATGACTAATCAGAGACTAAAGCATCAATAAAGCTCGCATGCTCTCGACCACACCTGATCCCACCCCCCACTAGCTAGGCTCAACACCCCATATTGGCCCTTCACCGTGGACAAGACACATTTAACGAGAAACTGGCTCATGTTAGGATTCCTATGCTAACTTTGACTATCATGCGCTCAATACTAATACCACCAAACTAGTACTAAGTAACCCCTTTCAACTTAGGCTTCATAAATATGTCTTTTTAATTTGGCCTCAGCTCATATCTATAACACTTAAATTTGTATAAAGTTGAACAAGTAAACACACACATTTTACGTGGCATAATACACACAGGACGGCATGTAGGATATGAATTGGCCATATAGGCCGCCACACAGGACACATGTGTCTACTTGTTTAATTTTATACAAATTTAAGTGTTTACTTATGCATACACAAAGTTGAAGGACATAAATGCAAATTGAAGTCAAGGTAGGTGAAACTTTTAAAGCATAATTTCAAAGCATTTTTGTATTTCTTAAAACTTTGTAAGAGTTAAATGTATGCACTGATTTTTCCTTGTTTTGACCATCATATTTCAAATCAGTCACATAAATCAATGTTAAAATTATGAGTTCAATTTTAACATTTATTGAAATCTTAGTAAAATTTTACAATATATCTGTACTCTGTTTTTATTATGAGTTCAAAAAATAGAAGTATGATCCAATCGATAATGAAAGTGAAAATGTAACTGAGATTTGAGAAAATGAAGTACCTGATCAGTGGCTGATGGAGCAGGAGATAAAGCTGAGAGAGTACTCGGTGACGGAGCACCCATGGGTGGTGATGGAGGACTCAACAATCCCAACGGCGAAGGTGCCGGAGATGTGGCTACCTTCGTCGTCGGAGAAGGAGCCGGAGTTGAAGCTGGCGGAGTTGCAACCGGTGCCGGTGCCGCAGCCGGTGGAGGAGGTGACGGAGGTGGTGGAGCACTCACTGGTGGAGGTGTAGCTGGTGGCGGTGCGCTCACTGGTGGAGGAGGAGAAGCCGCAGGTAGTGGTGAGTTAGCCGGTGGAGATGACACAGATGGAGGAGGTGAACTCACTGCCGGCGGAGGAGATGAAGCTACCGGCGGCGGGGTAGCTGCCGGAGGTGGAGAACCGGTAGGTGTTGGTGGTACGGGACTGGAAGTGGGTGACGTAGCAGGAGCTTGACCACCAACGCCGGCGACAATAATGCAAAGAAAACCGATCCAAAGAGCATTTTTCCGATCCATTTTTATCACAATGTGTTTAGAGAAGAATAGTGTGCGGCTGGCTATATGAAAGAGGAGGAGGACGAGGGAAATATATATATAGGGGTTTGTTTGGGAGAAGAGGTAGAAAAGAGGAAAAGGAAAGTAGAAAGGTGGCTGGTGAGTTGTGACTACCAAACAGATCTGTTTGGCGTTTTGTTTGTGGACCCACTTGGATTATTCTCATGTGATCTCCATTACTGCTCTTATAAATACAAAAGTACCTATGTAATGATGTTCTGTTGTGTCTGATGTTAGTGAAAACCTCTAAAGGTGGCTAGGGTTTACTGCTTTTTTTTAAAGCATAATACATAGTATTCCCTCTAATTCAATTTATTTGGCTTATTTTGACTTAGCACAAAGTTTAATAAAGTAAAAAAAACTTTTAAATCTTGTGATTGAAAATAAAAGATATGTCAAGTGTATCAAAATGTTCTTGAATCTTGGAGTTTTAAACATATCAAGTGAAAAGTTGAAACTGAAGAGTTACTAAAAAAAGAAAAGAGACATTCTTTTTGAAACGTATTTAAAAGGAAAGTTGGCCAAATAATTGAAATGGAGGGAGTATAAATACGTCTTTTAACTTGACTTCAGCTGACATTTATGCCCTTTAATTTTGGGTGTACATAAGTTAAACACTTAAACTTGTATAAAGTTGAATAAATAGACACATACATCCTACGTGACAATTTTGCATCCTACGTGACATCTACGTGTGTTATATCATGGAGTCTACTCGCTCAACCTCATGCAATTTTAAGTGTTTATTTGTACGCATTCAAAATTAAAGAACATAAATATTAGGTGAGATTAAATTAAATAATACATTTATGTATTATGCCTTTTTTTAGTTTAACATCAATATAGTTTATTATAAAATTCTATCGAATTACCTCAAGATCACAAGACTACAAGTGATTGACCATAATAATGCAAAATTTATGGTTTATAGTTGAGTTAGTCCTACTCCACAAGGTAAGGATACAATTAGCATACATTATTAGATCAACATTGTTATTGCTATAGCTAAATTAGACTAACTATTCATTTCTTATGATGATATCAAAATCACACTCATTTTAATTTTGAATTTACCTAATATTGAACCCTTATTTTGTATTGTGCGTGCTCCCAGATATTCAATTCTAGATGAACCCAAGTGATGAGTTGTTTAATGTCCTTGTATAGTTTTGAGTTATCTTCACCGTATGAATTAATTTTTTAGTTGAGTTACATTCAATAACTGATCTTTTTATCAACTATTGTTACAGAAAAATGAAATTTGAAAACTTTTATGAAATTTTCTTTTCTTACACCATTAGTAATAATTCCATGCATGCACTTGACAGGAAATTGTAGAACGATCTTATTATACTATATATGTGCAGGGATCGATGAAATGCAACGGCTAAAAAGCAAAATGATGGTGGGCCTAATCACTTAATTAGGGGTAATTGCTTTTGAAACAAATAATATCATGCAACGTAAACCTTTTTGCTTGCATTGCAATCCAGTTTCCATTCTTTCACTCAAAGAAACCTTTTGATAACAGTGATAATCAAATTAGTTTGTGCGTAGATTAATTATTTCACTAGATATTTACTAATATTATAGATATTAAATAATTTAACAAATTAAACCAATAAATAGAAATATCTAAATTTTTAACGTTCTTATTCAAATTTAAATTCTAAAATCTCTTATAATTTCTAGACCGCGTCTTTGAGTGTCACGTAAGATTTTCATAATTGTGAGTAATCCTTAGAAAACACATATATTTATGAACTATTCAGATGTCACATTAAATATAGTGCAGAAATTGTAAATTTGTCCTTTTTTTCTACTTAAATATCGAGTAGCTCTATGGAAAGTTTAGCTGATCTGACCTTGATTAAGTTTAACTTTATGGTTAATACGTGATAATTAATTTATAATTAAAGTATTGAAAAGACAAGTTACCAATAAATCATTTCAGTATATGCATAATGGAACAGCTAGCAAAGGGGAAAATTGGGTGGTCCCTTTGATTAGGCCCAAATGGCGTAGAGTAAAAGGAATAGTACTGTCTATAAAGTCTATTACTCTAATTCTTTACACCTGTTCTCTACTAATGATTTGACATGACGTTAAAAATGTATCTTCCTTACCGTTGCTTTGTCATTTTCCTAGAAAAAACTTCCTCCGCTTCAATTTATTTGGTCTACTTTCCTTTTAAGTATGTTTCAAAAAAAATGTCTCTTTTCCTTTTTAGCAATTTTACAATTATAACTTTTCACATGACATATTTAAACCACAAGATTAAAGAATATTTTGATACATTTGATATAACTTTAATTTTTAACTACAAAATACAAAAAAAAAAAATTCTTTCTTAAACTATGTGTCAAGTCAAAATAGGTCAAACAAAATGAAATAGAAAAAATACTGTACATAGTACGTATAAAATAAGATCCATAATTCAAATGTAGCAGAAGTTTTCCATTTACTAAACTTAACAGACATTTTTTTCAAACCATATATAAATCATGTTTCAAATCTCGCTCACAATTTTATGCATAAATGTTCTATTTTTGTTTAGTTTATGTGGCATATTTTTTTTTGGATCCATCTCAAAAAAATTGTCATCTTACTATAATTAGACACAATTTAATTTTAAAATATCATTTTTATCCTTAATTAAATGAATTACAACCACACAAATATCTAACGATTATTTTAGACCACAAGTTTTAAAAATCTTCCTTTTCTTCATAAATACAGTGTCAAGTCAATTGGTGCCACATAAAATGAGAAGGAAGGAATATATAAATTTTGTATAAAATATAGTATACAATTGTATAAGTTAGATTTTCTAGAAAGATACATGTATTTTTTATGTATAAAATACAATAACAACAACAACATATCTAATGTAATTTAACTAATAAGGTTTTGGGAGAGTAGAATGTACGTAAACCTTATCTCTACCTTACACTAAGGTAGAGAGACTTTGTTATAAATCCTCGGCTCAAAAGGGAAGTATGCGACACAAAATAATACTAAGAAAAAAGACAACTGATAGCAGTATACAAACAAATGCAACAAAAAATAGTAATACACATCAAAGAATATGAAATTATTAGATAATTGAATAATATGATTAAGAGGACAAGAGAAAAGGATCGGAGGCTGGTCCTCGTCCTCTTCCCCACAGAAAATGACAACACTCAACTACCTATTAAGCTTCAATCCTAATCACCAATCTCCATACCATTATATCTAAGGTCATGGCTTTAGACAAATCAAAGTATCCGAGGACTTTTCATTTTCTTTCCTGCTAAGAATTCAAAAACTTTTTCGCTTCTCGGTAACTAGCTAGTAAGCAACTGAAAAACATGGGGACTATCTGTATATAGAAATCTGAACTTGACGGATGGATGAGCCGAGAGTTGACATGTGATTAAAAAGACAGGTTTGACATGAATCAACAATGTTCAATGTTACACTTTTTGGTGTCGTTGCCAGCCAACTTCTTCGAAGCTCAGGGTAATTTATCATATATATCGCTTCGTATTATTTAATTATTTTGTCTATTACTTATTTCCTACAAGTTAATTCATTATGACGTTATTATTTGGTTATTAATTCAACACACATATCCATAAATGACACAAACAAATTTATCTGTACCATTGGAAGGGTAAACAATATGTTAGATAATATTTTTCATAATAATGAAAGCAAAGAAGCGAATTATACTAGTTCTATTTATAGATCTTTAAGTTTGTGTATTTGTTCAAAAAAGTCTTGTGTTAGATTGAAATTTCCTCTTTCTTGATAAAGTTCCAAAATGAAGAGCCCACAAAAGTAAAAAATCAATTCTTTTTCCGTCTTTACTTCTTCGCATTTTTAGCTTCGGGAATTTAAGAAACGGAAAGGGAAAGTTGGAGGACATTTCAAGCATTTTGAGAGAGACATTTTACATTTTCATTAAGGAATTCGAAAAATTAAAATATAGTGTCTGGAATTTGAATTTGGTATTTCAAAGTGAATTTTGAACCACCTCAACAAATGAGCCAACCTCTAATCTTATGTTTGGTGGATTCAAAATCTATATACGGGGGCTTTTACACAAAACACAAATTTGCTATACAATGTTTGATTTCATTTCACTAAACGGAGGAAGAATAGCAACATGTAGGGGCGTGCATTAATCGGATTAAATCAAGAAAATCAAACCAAATCAAATTGAATTTTAATTTGGATTGATTTTTTGGTGTTCTGGTTTGGTTTCGCATTAAGAATTTACTTTTTTTGATTTTTTCGTTTGGTTTCGGATTTAGAAAAATAAAAATCGAAAAACTGAAAAAACCAAATTTATATATCAATATATATAGTACTCTAATAAAAAACTAAAAAGACAATTATGATTTAGTTTATATTTTATGTTTGAACATCCATTGATATACTTTTAGGTATTGTGTCTTAGTATTTTATTCGTCAGTTATTTTAGAAAGTATATTTAATTGATTCAATATTATTACTTCTCCTTGTATACAATTTTTATTTTTTTTTATGCAAATATAACTTTGATTATGTTATTAATTATTAATATAACCGAATAGCCGAAACGAAAAAAACCAAACCAAATAGAGAAAAACTGAACCAAACTAAATTTATATTAGCTCGGATTCGATTGCATTTTTATAAAATCAAAAATCAAAAAACTGAAATCGAATAATATAAAATCAAACCGAAAAATCGACTGCACACTCCTACCAACTGAACTTGAAGTTTGACAATATTAGTAGATAGAAAGTTAAATATCACATGTAAATTTGGCTACCCTTGGTGCAAATCATGTGCAAAGGAACGAGTTTTACCCTTTAAATGGTCTGCAGTCTGCTCTTTAATTTTTGCACTCTGGCAATTGAAAAATCAGACATAAATTATAGTATATTATGATACAAAAATATAAATTTATGTTGTGCGCAAAAATTAAAGACCAACACAAAATAGGTGGAAAAAAATGTAAATGACCATATATCGTCGTCTATTCTATGGGCCGTTAATGTGGGCTTGGTAACTTGACACTAGCAATGGATAATCAGCCCATCAGCGGCCCAAACATTGTAGATAAAAGGGCAATGGTCAATAAAGCATTTTGGCTGCCCTGGTGCGAATCATGTGCGAAGAAACAAGTATATCGTCCATAAAATTGCACATTTTGCTCTTTAAATGGTCTAGTCTGGTCTTTAATTTTTGTACTTTACCAATCAAAGATATGTCTAGTGAAGATACATTCTTTAGAAACTGAAGTCATATCCGGACATAAATTATGAAATATTATAATATAAAAATATAAATTTATGACCTAAAAAAATTATTTGTTACGAGAGATGCAAATTAAAGACTACCCTATATCAGTATATCTTCAGCTATTCCATGGGCTGTTAATGTGGGCTTAATAACTTGGACACTAACAATGGACTATCAGTCCATCAGCGGCCCAAATTATGTAGATAAAAGGGCAATATGGTCAATAAAACAGAAAGTCCAAAAGGCGCGGTTACCCTGATTTTTACGGACACAAAAACCCCTTCTGCCACACTTATCTCTGCAAATTCAAAAATACCAAAAAGCTACAGAAAGAAGATAATGGCGGTGTCTTTGGGGTTATTCTCGGTATTCTCGACTGGCGAGACGGCGTCGTTTGCAAAGTCAGCTTCGTTCTCCATCGTTAGGCTTGCGTCGCCGCTTGCTGCTCATCATGCTAACCTGCGCACTGTGCGGACGGTCACATTCGCGACGGCTTCTAAGCCGGCTGCAGAGCCGAAGAAGCGTGAACCTAGGGGGATTATGAAGCCGCGCCGAGTGTCGCCGGAAATGCAGGCTTTCCTTGGTGGCATGTCTGAGATTCCTCGTACTCAAGCCCTTAAGTTTATTTGGGCGCACATCAAAGCGAACAACCTTCAGGTATTATGACGCTATTGGGGATATTGTCTATTTAATAGTGTTACTTGATTTTGGCTAAGGCAACGTGTTTATATATTTGTGTGGTGGTTTAGTTGGGTTAGCTCTAGAATGAGTGTAGTTAGTTTGATTATGCTAACTTGTCAATTGCTGAAAGGCTGAGTGTCTTACGTTGTTGGTTCATTGGTAATTTTATGTGTTGTGTTGTAGTAATATTTGTTTAATGATGGATTTTGTTGCCTAAAACATGGGTTTCACTTGTACTTCCTTAGTAATTAGATTTGTAGTAATATACTACTCCATATCTATATGTTAAACCTTCGGTAATATGTATATATGGAGCTTGCTGAGCTTTTTTTGGTTATGCTGAAAGAATGGGCTTTGAAGGTTATATGCAAAATTCCTAATTTGTCTTTGCACTTGATGAATTGGAGTACTTCCATTTTTCATTCTATGTTATCATTTTGGCAATGTTATAGTCTTATAACATGCAACACAAAATCTATGTCCTCTTCTGTTGTTATTGAGGATTCAGCTGCGGGATTTTCACACTTTCTAGCTTTCAGCTGAAATGTGGCATCAAATCTAGTCTACTGATGCAGAAGTGGAAATCCGTAAAAAGTGCAATACGATAAGTTTCTCTTAGTTTGTTGGTCTTGCAAGAATGCTTGTCAAATGAAAAGGTGGATATTAGAGTGTGATTCTTTGTCTGTAATTCCATTGAGAAGCCTTAACAAGTCTATGGATTGTTTTTTCGATATTAGTATGGTTCTGACTTCTGAGGAATCTGAATCATTGTTATAGTTATGGCCTTATGGGTTTTATTATGCATTTGATGACAACCAGACTAGAACTGAGCATGATGCTGTTGAACTGTTTCGTGATCCTTGCATACTGCTCAGAAAGTAACAAGCTGATGATCTGTGTTTCTAGCCACTAATTGATTTTCACTCCCCTTTAAAACACTCCCGGTGAAACCTTGTAGCAATATCCTTTTCATGTGGCATAAACCTTGATATTTGACTGAAGTTGTTCATTCTATCCGAAGCTTTATGGCATTTGGCTTTCATATTTGGTTGTCAAACTCTCTTCTGGATGTATAGTGTGGTTAATATTGAGAACTTGTGTATATTTTAGTTTGAGAAAGATTCAGGATTTCTAATTTCGTGGAAAACTGGCTTTGGATGCACTTTTTTCTTACATGTTAGTAGTTGTTTCGATCCATCTTTGATATGTTTGTGGGTCGGACTTCATTTCATCTCTTCTATGGACAAAGATGTATATTTGTTGAATTTCATTCACTTATTAGGCATCAAGCTTCAATGAAATTATTGTGGGACTTTCATGATGTTTTATCATTTTTGGAAGTTCTATTTGATATGGTTATTTTCAGACCTGATATTTTATCTAGAAAGTATGTTGAGAAACATACTGGTTCTTATCTATACCACGAGGGCTTGATGCCACAATTGCTGGTTTTTGGCATGCTGCCCTTTTCTACCTATATATCATCTAAAGTATCTATTGGAAGTTTGAAATGCTTAGTGCATTTGGACTACTTCTATTCGTCTATATAGTGTAATTAGTATGTTAAAACTTTTGTAGCATTGTATTGGGTGATATATAATCTGTTTTTAGCTTTCTATTGTTGCTAAATTACATGATTTTATCTCTATAATTTACCTGAGAAGGTCAGTGAAAAGAAGGCAATGTTTTCCGCTAGTGTATGTCCACTGTTTTGTGTTGCCAACTCTTGCGAAATGCATTATCCTACTCGTTCTTTTATTATGTGGTTAACATCTACCTATCTATATTTGGTTTGATACTTAACGATTTGTTACCTTTGTAGGATCCTCAAAACAAGAAGGTCATAATTTGCGATGAGAAGTTGAAAACAATTTTTGGTGGAAAGGAGCGTGTTGGGTTCCTTGAGATTGCTGGTTTGATTAGTCCTCACTTTCTTAAATGATCTAAAGGGAAGCATAGAAGGAAAACTCTTTTTTATAAAATTAGGCTCTAGATTGGGTGATGGTATCTACTAGGAACAGTGCTTCTTTATTGATTTAGCTTATCTAAACTTATCTGGAGCCTTAGCCTATGAAGATCACACTCTTTTGTGAAAGTTTGGGTTTTGGTATTCAGATCTACATATGAAGGTTTTCCGATGCAAGATTAGTAGCCAGTGGTTTGTCAATCTTAAAACATATTGCTGCTTTCTATGCTATGTACGGGGCATATTTAGAACAAGTTTCGGCTTGACTTCCGCACTTACTGATATGGTCAAATGTACTGAATATTGGGGATTCCAGTAATTTTTTCTATGTTTGAACCAAGTTTGTGAAATCATCAGCCCATTCACTTTACTTGCAGGACTAATAATTCTACAACATGTGTATGCAACCTTACTACAAACGCTTACGGTTAATTTTAGGTTGTGAAGGAAGGATCCGTTTTATATATTTCATAGCCAGTTTTTCGTTACATAATTTTTTTCTATCAATCATATACCTTGAAAAAAAAGAGAGAAGAAATATATTAGTATATGAATTTTTTTGGGAAGAAACGAATATTGTTGCCCCCCTCGCCACACCACCACCAAATTATTTTGCAACATACCCACCAGATGTGTCCTACCACTACTAGATATCTTTTATGATATAAAGGTTTTGGTGGGACAAATCATCATAAAATCATCATATAGTAAATGTGCTAATGAAAGGTAATATATATCAATAAATAGATTAAAAGGATTGTTAAAAAAATTAAAAAAAAGGAAAATAAGCTTAATATTGTGGGAAATAAGCGTATTTGGGTAGAAAATTAATAGGTTGTGTTGTTTTGCTTTTCGAGAGCGTAGGTTGGTTGGTGTTTGTCGTTGTACTAGCCGTATTATTTTCGTTCTTGTTTTTGATATCTATTATCTGCTGATGTTTATTGTGTTTCGATTGTCGTACTATTTCATTGTTGTTCTTGTTCCTTTCTTGTAGGTATTGCACTGCTTCCCTTATTAGTTGCTATGTTTTATTCATTGTTCTCTTTTTGTTTTGCACTTGAATTTTTTGAATTTGAGCTGAGGATCTTTCGAAAATAGCCTTTAGATCTTTACGTACACTCTATCTTCTCCAAACTTCACTTGTGAAATTTTACCAGGCAAAGGAGCTTTACGGGGAGCTATTCCCCAATAAAAATAAAAAAATTTGGAGGAGCTCCTAGGTTGAGCTGAAAATCAGCAAAACAACTAAATAAGAAAATATCTTAGGAAGACAAAATAACTGGCCAGCATGGAAAGTGTAACAAGGTACTACTACTTAATTCAAACAAGATAGGAGAGGAGTATTTGTTATAGCTTGAGCATTACTAGCAGAAACTCTTAAAACTCTGTTAATGGCGGATAAATTAGGTCTCCCTCTTCTACTACCAAACCCTCCACCTTCAAAATCCATCTTCCAAGACCCACATCCTCACTTCACTGTTTCTTCCAATCAACCTTTAGCTCCATTCTTAAACGACCTCTTTCACCATCAAAATCCCAACGCTTCTCCTAACTTCCCTTCTACTTCCACACAATCAACCCATATTCCTCAATCCACAAATTTCCCTTCTCCTATTCCCAGAACACGACGTCGTATTGGCAAAGACAATGATTCCAACAAGGGCAAACCATGGAATCCTCATCGACTTTCCCCTCAAGGTGAGAAAATTCTCCAAACTCTTATCGACCCAGAATTTCAACTCGAAAATATTCATCAAATTTTGCTTAGTTTGTATACGGCACATCGTTTAGAAGGTTCTGAATTGGATACTGAGTATTTGAGTTTTGATGTTTTGGGTATTATCAAGGGTTTAGGGTTTTATAAGAAATGTGAATTAGCGTTGAATGTGTTTGAGTGGGTGAGAAATCGACCCAATTCTGGGGTTTTGTTGAATGGTTCTGTAATTGCTGTGGTTATAAGCATGCTTGGTAAAGAGGGTCGGGTTTCGATGGCTTCATCTTTGCTTCACAATTTGCATAAAGATGGTTTTGGTATTGATGTTTATGCATATACTTCTCTGATTACTGCATTTGCGCGTAATGGGAGGTATAGGGATGCGGTTATGGTTTACAAGAAAATGGAGGAAGAAGGGTGTCAACCTACTTTAATCACTTACAATGTGATTTTGAATGTTTATGGGAAAATGGGTATGCCTTGGAGTAGAATTTCAGCTGTGTTTGAAGGTATGAAGAACTCTGGAGTTGTTCCTGATGCTTATACCTATAATACTCTTATTACATGTTGTCGTCGTGGATCTTTGTACGAGGAAGCTAGGCAGATTTTCGAGGAGATGAAACTAGGAGGTTTTCTGCCTGATAAGGTTACGTACAATGCGTTATTAGATGTGTATGGGAGGTCTAGGAGGCCAAAAGAAGCCATGGAGGTTTTACGAGAGATGGAGGTGCAAGGGTTTTCGCCCAGCATTGTGACTTACAATTCTTTGGTATCTGCTTATGCTAGGGATGGTCTGATGGAGGAAGCAATGGAGCTGAAAGCCCAGATGACGGATAAAGGGATTAAGCCTGATGTTTTTACATATACCACCTTATTCTCCGGATTTGAGAAGGCTGGTAAGGATGAATCGGCAATGAGAATATTTGAGGAGATGACAAGTGCAGGTTGTAAACCAAACATCTGCACTTTCAATGCTCTTATTAAGATGTATGGTAACAGGGGAAAATTCACTGAAATGATGAAAGTTCTTGATGATATCAGGACATTTGGTTGTTCCCCAGATATTGTCACTTGGAATACGCTCCTAGCCGTATTTGGCCAGAATGGAATGGATTCAGAAGTCACTGGAGTGTTCAAAGAAATGAAGAGAGCAGGGTTTGTAGCTGAGCGGGACACCTTCAACACTTTAATTGGTGCTTACAGTCGTTGTGGAGCTTTTGATCAAGCTATGGTCATTTACAGGCGAATGTTAGATGCAGGGGTCACTCCGGATCTCTCCACCTATAACGCTGTTCTAGCAGCATTGGCTCGGGGAGGGCTATGGGAACAGTCTGAAAAAGTACTTGCAGAAATGAAAGATGGTCGTTGTAAACCCAATGAGCTAACGTACAGTTCCTTGCTTCATGCGTATGCTAATGGGAAAGAGATTGACAGGATTCATTCTCTTGCGGAAGAGATATACTCTTCTGTAATCCAACCTCATGTTGTGCTTCTGAAGACCCTTGTATTAGTTTATAGCAAAAGTGATCTTTTAGTGGAGACTGAACGAGCTTTTTTTGAGTTAAGAAGTAGAGGTTTCTCGCCAGACATAACCACCTTAAATGCCATGCTTTCCATTTATGGTCGGAAGCAAATGGTTACAAAGGCAGCTGAGATCATGAACTTCATGAATGATAGTGGTTTCACTCCTAGCTTGACAACATACAATAGTTTGATGTACATGTACAGCCGGTCTGGCAATTATGAGAAATCGGAGCAACTACTAATGGAAATTATAGCTAAAGGAGTTAGGCCTGATGTTATTTCGTATAACACAGTAATATACGCTTATTGCAGAAATGGGCGGATGAGAGATGCCTCACGAATCTTTACAGAAATGAAGGAATCTGGAATTGTTCCTGATGTGATCACGTATAATACCTTTGTTGCTAGGTATGCGGCTGATGCAATGTTTATTGATGCCATTGAAGTGGTTCGTTACATGATCAGACAAGGTTGTAAGCCGAATGATAGCACATATAACTCCATTATAGACTCATATTGTAAACTCAATCGGAGAGATGAAGCTCTGGCTTTTATTAACAACCTCCGTAAGCTAAATCCTCGCGTTTCTAAGGAGGAAGAGACTAGATTATCAGCGCGATTGATGAAAAAATGAGTTTTCTTTTTATGGATTATAATTTAGTAGCATGCCATTTTGCTGTATTTTCTTCCTTTTACTATGTTATACCTGTACACTGCAAAAATATGAGCAGTGTGCTAATTGTTGTATATAGAATTTCTGTTACAATCTTGGAGATCCTTGTTAGAATAGATTCACATGGTTCGACAATGATGAAAAGTTTTGAGTTTTGTGAAACGGTAACCTTAGTTGATAGGTTTGATTAAGCTTTTAATTAAATTATTATCTATAATTCCACTTTTTTTTTTATTTTTTATAGAACGTTAGTCGTTTGAGATGTTTTGGCATTGAGAAAGGTCGAGGTAGAACTAAAATCACAAGAGAAATTGTCTGAAAAATCTACAATTTCTAAAATTAGCCAAGATAACAACAATCCCTTTTTGCACTACATATCTCAAAGCACAATCCGTCTGAAAAGAACAAAACAATGGGTTTGGTCAGATCCTAAACTGAACTTCTTCTCTCAATTCATCCAATCAGCCACCCATAAACCCGGTTTATCTTACATCAAACCTGTATCCTCTCCATGTAATACTTTGTTTCTGTCGCTATTTCCCTATACAGTAAAGCATTATATACTGAATATACCACCCTCTTGTTGCGGTTTTTGGCAGTTCAAAAAGCTCTAGTCACTTGGTTCTCCTCAGCACCATCTGAATTATATGAGAAAATGTCTACAGGTGCGGTGATAGAGCCAAGAGTGCCTTTGGAGTGGAAGGATTCTTTCTGGTGATCAAGGTAGATCACTATAACTGTTATATCATCATGGAAATGGCGCCTAATCCCCTTTTCTATCTTCTGTATGTCCCTGTACCTCATCTCCCTCTTCTTAGCAGCCTCCTGAAGGGCTGCTCGCACCAGTCTCTTAGCTATTCCCTGCAAGTACATCAACCAAATAAACAGGATAAGTCATAACATGATTATCTCAAATCTTAACTACAACTTCTACAAATCAAGGAACTGGTCCACCAAAACAGGATGAACTATAAAAGTGAAAGTAGCAAAACCCATTTCAATCCATGCCAGGTTACACATACTCAGGCTTGCATCCAGGACTGTAGCGACGGCTGAGCATAGCTAAGTAACTTGGCTGAAATGCTGAATGAAATGTCTCTGACTACTTTTTAGTGCCATCTACACTTTGACCCAGAGGCGAATCTAGGATATAAACTTGGAGGTTATAGGTTCAAAATTTAATATTTATTTAAGGTTGAATGATTTTTAACATGTATAACTATGTTTCATGATAAAAAATACTGAGTTCAATTGAACCCGTAGATTATAAGCTCCAACCACCGCCGACTTGACCATATGCATAAATGCATATATTCCCATATATCAGTTTGCCAGGAGATAAGAATGAAATAACTGGAACTTACAGCTCTTGGGTTTTTAAAAACTATTTCCACAGCTACTTGGTCACTTAATTGTTCCCAGAGGCCATCAGAAGCAAATATCAGGAATAAGTCATGTGGCCTAATACTTCGTGTAACAATGGAAGGCTCTGCTGTCAGTACAGGCCGCTTCAGAGGTACAAGATTTCCATACTGTCGGAAAATAGGATCCCTGTTAAATTCAGGTTTCTTCAAATAGGCGTCTCCAATAGATCTTGAGACCTGCAAATTCAGATGTATAAGTTAGTGTCGTCCAAAGATCTCCAGTAGAGCACACAAGACTGAAGAAAGAAAAGGGATAAAAGACTACAGATAGAGTGCAAACATTCCTTGTTACTCTCCTAGAGTAATTTCCATGCTTTTACCAGCAGAAAACAAACAGAATCTAGGTCTAACAGTTAGATAGCATCACAGGAATCCAGAGCCTTTTACGCCTGCAGGATGGCCAAGAAGTAAAATGGAAAGGATAAATTTTCAACAGAATCACGACTCATTGCCTTATAAAATCTTCATGCACGTCTCATGTAGGGAACACAGGCTTCCTCTAACTTGAAACAGTGGATCAAGAGGCATAGCGTGTGATTCCTGGAAGAGTAGGAAGATATAAAGCCTTAAGAACACGTAGGACAAAGAAAAACAGAAATTCCCTATCAGTATGCACACAAAATAATATGGAGCATAGTTACCACAGTTTATGCTCTGAAGACTAAACTTTCCCAAGTCATAATATACACAACACATCTATTCTGGGCTCGGCAATTATGAACCTGACTGAAAGAGAGTAAAATATAACCAACAGAACAACCATCTAAGGTTAGAGATAAGATTTGTGCAAAATAAAGATGAAACTAATGTTGTGAAAGGAGGCCTACAAAAGACAAACTACTAGATTAGTTGGAACAAGATAAAATCAGCACCGAGCAAAGTAAAAGCGCGAATTGTATAACCTGGACTATTCAGATAGAACATCATTCCCGCCTGGAAAGTTCAAATTTAACATTACTTCAAAGTAATACATATTCTCACATTTAGAACACGGATATAAAAACTTGACTATTCATCAACTGACAAACAAGCAAGATCACCTGAATTATGCCTTTAATTCTCCAAACACCTCGAATGTATACGACTACAGCCTGATCATCAGGATGAAGTGATTCAACTTCTTTCCGCACTTCCTCACATGAAACATTGTGATCAGTTGATAACCTTTCTGCAACCACAGAATTTTTCTCCGCATCAAAACCTCTGCGTCCAAGAACTGCCCTAGAATCTCCTAAATTAGCCACGTACAATTCACCCTCAGAAATTGCACCAACTAAACAACATGATCCAACAGAAGCAATTTGTGGCATTACAGGCAATGATCTCTTCACCAATTGAATAAAATCCTCTTCTGTAGCATTAAATGCCCTCTTTATAACATCTGACGACAAACCCCCTTGCTCTTTCGAAAACTCTACAAAATTCAAACCAAAATCAACAACAACAACATACCCCGTGAATTCCCACAAGTGGGGTCTGGGAAGGGTAGATTGTACGCAGACTTTATCACTACCTCGTGGAGATAGAGAGGCTGTTTCCAAGAGACCCTCGGCCCAAGTGCAACAAATCCAAGTACAAGAAGAAGAAAATAGTTAAGAAAGCATGGCAGTTAATAAGGAAACAATGCAAAGCCTACACGAAAGAAACTAATAAACAGCAAAATAATATGGTGATTGAAACACAATAAAAACATATGACAATAGACATCAAAAGCAAAAACTACAAGGATGCGACTAATACTACGACATACACCAACGACCCTAAACCTTCTAAAGGCAACACAATACTCTACGCCCTACTAACCTTCTACCCTAATACCCGACCTCCACACCTTCCTATATAAAGAATTACTAACAGAAAATGTAGCTTAATCCTTTACCATAATTTTAAAAAAAGGATCTTTGAGCAGAAATTGCAGAAACAAATCGTGACCCACAAAAGTATACCATACGAATAACAGAAAAATCACGCAAAATGCAAGAAATTGCAGAAACGAAGAGTGACCCACAAAAGTATACCACACGAATAACAGAAAAATCACGCAAAACGCAAGAAATTGCAGAAACTAAGAGTGACCCACAAAGGTATACGGCACGAAAAACTGAAAAATTAGGTCAAAATAGAAGAGAAAGACGTACTATGCAAATAAGAAAAGAGGTGTCTATTGACAAAACGGGAGGCTTCAGGTCCACCATGACCATCATAAACACCAACAAAGGTAGCAGAAGGAGAAGTAAAGACTTGACTTTGATCTTCAAGAGAGGAATTAGCTTGAACGACAGCGATAGAGAAATCACCGGAAGCATGAGGTTTTAAGTCCATATGCCATAAAAGACCATCTCCGTTTATTCTACCAAAACACCTCTCCAATGGCCTACAACACGATCGCATCATCATCATACAACCAAATTGATTCAAACAACAATTTTGCAAAAAGAAGAAGAGCTCTATAAAGGGATGAGTTCAGAGAAAGTATCGGAAAAGTAGCAAGTAGAGAGACCCTTCACGCGTTTCTCTTTATATACTCAACTAGTCTTCAACTATACTGATAAAATTTAAAAGTATGTTTTCGTCTTTGCCACTTTTCAACATCACAATTGGATGTTTCTTTTGTTTCTGTTTCGTATTAGTCGTCCATTTTATTATAAATAATTTTTACAAATTATTTTTTTATTTATTTTTATTTGTTTTAATATATCAAGAAAAAATAATTATTTTTTTCATGTTTTACCCTTAATTACTTATTCTCCAACTCTGTTTTCCATGACCTAATACTAAATAGTACTCCCTTCGTTTTAATTTGTTTGACTTATTTTTTTTTAGTCCGTTTAAAAAAGAATGTCTCTTTCTTTTTTTAGAAATACTTTAATTCCAACTTTCCACGTGGCATATTCAAGATCACAAGATTAAAGAATATTTTAATATATTTAACATATCTTTAGTTTAAGCCACACGTTTCAAAAGTCTTCTTTACTTTCTTAAACTCCATACAAAGTCAAAAAAGGTCAAACAAATTGAAACGAAGGTAGTATCAATTAATAGGAGTAGTGTGGTAAAATAGTCATATCATTATTGTGTTTTTAATGGACATGTTAAGTCCAATTGTGACAAATAAAAATGAACGGAGGGAGTATTTGTCTATTTATCAAATCAAGACAAAATTAATTTTAAAAAATTTCATTTTACCTTAATGATTAATATTTTTTGAAAGCCTAAACAAGCTTATAAGTTCCAAGAAAGTTACTTTTTCAAAAGAGTGGAGTAGTAAACCTATTTATCTTATTTATGATTTCTTAAGAGGGTATAAAGGAAAAAATGGACAACTAATATAGGACGAAGGGAGTACTTAAATACTACTCTCTTTATTTCAATTTATTTGTCCTATTTTAATATGACACAAATTAAAAAAAGTAAAGAACAGTTTTGAATCTTGTTGTGTGAATTAAAGGTATACCAAATGTACTAAAATGTCATTTAATCTTGTGATTTTAAAAATGTCAGGTAGAAAATTGGATTTAAATATTTGCTAAAAAGAGAAAGTTTTTTTTTTTTTGAAATAGATTAAAAAAAAAGTAGGACAAATAAATTGAAACAAAGAGAATAATAATTTTTAAACATTTGCAGCACAATATTATTTTATCTTCTTTTTTTTTAGGTAGTTTGATCCTTGTATTGGATCCCGACTAACTCGAAATGATTGACTCAAATACGAGAGGAATACTTGCCGTTCCATCGTAACCTTTATGGGTATTATTTTAGCTTTAAAGTTACATAAGTTTGTATTAAAGAGTTATTATACTGTAATTATTATAAATCAATTTAAGTTAATAATATAAAACATATTTATACACTACTTAAAGTACATAATTTATTTATTTTTGTAGAAAAAGAACCGTAGATTAGTATACTTATTTAAAAAATCATGTATATTATACTATACGATTACTCAAAGTATATTACGGGTAGATTTTATTTCAAAAGTAAATTATTGATTACAACATATAAAAGTGATATGATGATATCAAAATATCTATGTTTACTAGAAGTGGTTATCCGTGCACGGGTTTAATATTGATACTCCAAAATATTAAGATATGTCTAATTTAAATATGCATATATTATTTTATTTAGATTAATGAAATTTTTAGATATAGATACATTATTTTGTTAAATCAATGAAATTCATATAAGAATATTTTAAGTTATTAATTATTATAATTTATAATACTTTTAATATAATTTTTAAATATACAATAAATTATTAATTATTCTGACTTATAAAACTTTTAATGTAAAATAAATAAACTAAAATGAAGAAGAATATAAAAAAATTTAGAGTGAAACCCGTCGAAGCAGGCATGTGGTACATCATCCCAAACTGTGGCTTCTTATATCAGCTAAATAGGCAGCTCAACTGACTCTTCTATATAAGGAGTAAAGTTTGAACACAAGAAAAAAGGTGAGTCTTGGGCTAAAATTATCTCTCATCTATTAGAGTAGATTCATTTTGGTCCCTCAAATATAATCCTGAGCATATTTAGTCCCTTAACTTTACTAAAGTGAAGCACTTTTGGTCTTCCTAACATAATAATGTTAAAAATTAACGAAAAGGATAATTTTCTAACGGTGTAAATTTGACAATGTTATCTCTTTCTTAATTGATATACATTTTCTTTCTTTCTTGTCTTCTTAATTTTTTAGGATTAATATAGTAGTAGCTATTTATATTTGAAGACAATACTTTAGAACACAATAATCAGTTCACTCGAAAAAAATAACCATTTTCTTAATTGCAGTAACAAAATGGTCTTAAAGTCAGTGGCGTAGCTAGTAATTTGGTGAAGGGTGTGCGAATTTCTTCTTAATTGTGTTTAAAAGCGTGCAAAATTAAATATATACTCATAATAGCTAACACTTAACCTCTATGAGTTTGTATTTTACAAGTCACGTGGGTGCTACATGGGTTTAACACTATTATTTTTAAACGAATTTTGTTAGGGAGATCAAAAGTGCTCCACTTTAGTAAAGTTAAGGGACTAAATATGCTCAGAGTTATATTTAAAGGACCAAAATAAACCTACTCTAATAGTTAAGGGACAATTTTAGCCCCAAACTCGAGAAAAGGCTAACACCCCAAATTTGAAGAGTTAAAAAGAGAGAATATATGTGTATATTTTTTTCTTTCTTTTCTCAAAAAGGTGGTGGTCGTTTACTTAGTGCTGAAATTTCAGGTCAGTTTTCTATTTCCCCGTGCTTTACGTTATAGTAATAATTGCATTAGAAAAATGGCTCAAAATGTTAGTGTTGTAAAACTAAGCTAAAAGATTAATAATATGAAGTAATAAAGTAGACAAGAAATATAAAGAGAAGAGAGAAGAGTGCAGAACTTTCTTATTCTTCCAAATATCAAAGTGTTTCTCAAGTATTTCAAGTGTACATAATATGAACTAATATGCCTCTATTTATAGTGTTTATAGAGGCATACAAAAGGTTGTCGCTAATATGACATTAACCATTGATATAACGGAGGAGGTTATGAAGGTGGAAGGTTACTATTCATCAATGAGGTTATAGTGTGGACATCCACAATACAAGATGACAATATTGTGTTACCACACATTTGTTTACAACATATAGTTGATTAATATTACTATCCCTATTTTAATTTATGTGATTTTTTTTTTAAATACCATTTTTATATAATAAAAATAACTTAACTCTAAATTTCCCTTTTTTATTTTTGATGAAACTATTTATTATACAAATGTCCAAAATTTGTGTTAGACCAAAATTTTAAAAAATCTTGTTTTCGAAATTCTTTTAAATGGAAAAATTAGGAAGTTTTCTACTATTTCAATGAGAATGTGTTTTTCACCATGCATTTTTTCAATGAATTGGTTCGATGAGAAATGAGTGGGAAAATCATGTTCTACAACACAATTTTTCTACTAATTTGCAATGGAAAAACCCTTTGTTTTTAATAGTGTTCTTAAATTTTGTAACAATTCAAATGGTGCCACGTAAATTGAGATGAGAAATCAATATATATATATATATATATATATATATATATATATATATATATATATATATAAAGGAGAGTTATAGGCTCGCTGATGTGGCATCTCTATATGGTCAGCATTGGTATTTATCTTTTTTCTCCTTCTTTGATATTTTTTCCTCCATTTCTCTATTTTTCTGCTTTCTTCATATATCTGCTGCAATGTATTAAATTTGTTCATTAATTTTTACCTTAATTCTCCTTAAAGTCTTTCTCATATAACTGTTGAAACATTAGTGAAAAAACCAAAGAGACACCTAAACATTACTTATTTCAAATTAAATGTCTGACACTAAAAAAAAGAGCATTAACTACTAAAAATACACTATAAAACTTCCCCAATTATTCCTACACATAACATGAACATGGACTTCCAAAATAGAGGAGATAAAGAGAGATAGAAAGTCCAATGCGAAAGAAGAAGTGAAGTAGTTTGATTTTTTTCCCTTCTTTTATTTGTTTTGCTTTCTTCAAAGTTCTAGAAGTTTTTTACCTCAATTTAGAACATGAATAGTTCTGCAAACATAAAAAGCTCTTTTTAAAGGATTTGCAAAAACAACAATAAATTCAATCCAGTCTCATGAATTGGATTGGTATAGAGAAATTATTTCAGAAAGATTATCTCGATTAACGAACATGAGCAGCTAAAAGCTTCAACGAACTTGAAAGAAGATAGAAAAAAAGATGTTGATGATAAAAGGTCCGGCTAAAAAGTCATAGATGAGTTTGATTGGATAATGAAGGAGGGTCTATTTGACATTTTTTTGATTATGAAATTGTATATATATAGTTAACAGAAGTTATATTCTCCTCCTCCTCTTTTTTTTTCTTTTTTTCAAGGAACTCCTTTTTATAATATTACCTTAAATAAATTTATAAACTGTATATGAAAGTATTGTGATAATGATAAAATATAAAAGAAAGAGAGAAGATTTTGCAATACGTTAAAATAAAATGGAAATTTGAATTATTTTAGGCAAGAATCAAGAAATAAGTTAAGAAAATATTAATAAAAATGAAGTAAAAGTGGTAGGTAAAAATTTGCAGAGAGAGGTTGGTGAATGTTTTGACAAGAAAGGAAAGGAGTGGAAATGGGTGAAACAAAAAAAGAAGATTTGTGCTCTTAATTTTGTATTACTATTACTTATTACTTTCCTTATTTTATTCCTTTTCAATTTGCCTTTTCATTCTTTTTTAATTTGTACCCGTGTTTACCTTCATTTATACCCAAGATTTGTGTTATTAATTTAGTATTATTTTTTATTACTTTCCTTACTTTATTCCTTTTCAATTTGCTTTTAGCTTTGTCATTTTTTTTAAATTAAGAAAAATATTTGAAGAGATCACATTATAGCTTTCTGCATATATTAAATGAATATTAAAGAATATAATTCTGTGCAGAAATATATCATCTACATATATACATTTACGAAAAAGTTTATAGTAAGAAAATAAGAACTTTTTTAAAATTTTGTAAAACAAAACTTCATGATACTTTAATATTTTTATAATTATTGGTGTTATAAATAACGTATTTATTTAGTATGTTACTGCTATTTCACATTGTGAGATATTTCATACACTCAAAGAAAAAAGTATACAAAGTATATGTTGTAGATTAAAAGTTCAACTTCTTTGGATGTGCAACAAAAATGCAATAAAATTGCAATTAGGGGATAAATTTTACCTTATTGATGAAGATTATTCCTTATTTAATAGATTTGAAATTTGTTAAAATTTATTTTCTTTTATCGTTTGAAAACAATCTTCATAATATAATTAAATCAAATGATAATATTATGATTAGACAATAGAGTAAAAATAAAAAAAATTCGAATAAAAAATATTGATTCTTAAAGCTAAATTTCCTAGTCACTGTATAATAACCTGTTTTCATTTTGTCCATTTACACCACAGATTAGATACTCCTATAAGATAATTAACCTTCTTTGTCACGTTTTTTGGGTCATATTGTTTGATTCAATTGGATATTTATGAGTAGCGTCAAAAGTCAAGCTAAGGCAGTTGGATTTTTGGTAACGAAGCACTTAATTGTATTAATGGAATGTTTTGGAAATAAGACAAGTTAAATAATAAACAATCTCTACAGTAATCTCATGTTGTAGCCTTGTTGCCCCTTGGAATAGGAAAGGATAGAATAAAATGCTTATAATAAAACAGTAGTACCATATACATTAGTTTAATTTAGACCTAATTAACATTTCAAAACCAACATAATTCTATTCGTTGGAATCTTCAAATATAGAATTCATTGGTCGTTAGGTGTATATAGACAAACAAATTAACGACTAGTTGTTGGTTTTAGAATAATTGTATATGTATAGGTGGTTTTCCTTAATATTTAATTAGACCGGCTCTATATATTATACTGCTTAGGAGATGGGTGAATGAAGACGTGGCCCCCTCGATGATTATGGTGGGATGGATATGATTACTCTATTTTAAGACTCAAATCCCGAAGATTAAGAATGATGAAATACTTAACTTTCTGCTGGTACGTAACTTCACTCATAAATTCTCACACTGTGTGTCTAATACAATTGTCATTTTGCACCTTTGCTTTTCAAAATGGCTGGAATAATACGTTAGGATCTGTATAAAAATGAAATCTTCTCACCTTTTTTATTTCTTATTGGCCAGAATAAAGGCAAAATTTTGCTATTATTATATTCTGGTCATCTCTTAGGAAGCCACTCCCTTTCAAACCGTCTGCTGTCTCAATAATAAATTGAATCACACTTCAATTCCCCTTATGTATAAAAAAAAACTATTAGTACTAATTATTTGACTATATAGAGCTTCTCATGAATTTCAATTGCGCTCAAATTCATTACAGTAGGAATTGGATTTGTGAACCTAATTACCATTGAAAGAAGTGAGAAGCCATAAAACTTTAAGTTCGGGATCCACACACCTTTTGGGGGTTGAGTCTGGTGGCTGTTGACAAACAATTTTCCAGGCTCGTGATGATGATGCATGATGCATGAAAGTAATCTACTTCTACTATATATGTCCACCCATTTACTTTTCTGGAAAAAAACATAATTTTCCAGCTATGTAGAGAAAATGAATAGCATTACAAGACTTTGTCTATAGCAATTGCACCACGGCAGGGTTGTTGACAAGACTTATTAATTATTCTAGTCTTTTTCTAAACAAAACTTAGTGATACAAGTAGAAAGAACCCAATTAATTCAACCAAGTATGGATACCTAGTCAAATCAAGACTCCAGGGTGTCTAAACATTGAAATAGGAACCTAACTACTTCAACAATGACATTGTTAGTTATATGAAACTTACAGGCGTTTGTTTGAAAAGTTGTAAAAACTTGAGTTTGTGGGATGGTGGGAATGAGGGCTAGGGAGTGGGGGTGAAACTAAGGTGGGTTGGATAGTGGGGAGGACACAATCAGTATGGATTGTCATTAGTAGAGCTTGTTTTCTCTACTTTTATTAGGGAGCTCATTTTCCTCATTTTTAAAGAGCTTGTTTTCCTAGATAAAACGTTGACAAAATATTTGACCAATCGAACATGAAAAAATTGAAAAACATTTTCTTCCTGCCGAACACACCCATAATATTTCATTTTGACTTGTCTCTTCAAATGAGAAGTTTCTCCGCCAAGTAGGGGTGTACATGGATCGAGTTGGTTCGGATTTTTTAAATACCAAATCAAACTATTAGTGTCGGGTTTTTAAATTTATAAACCAAACCAAACCAATAAAAGTCGAGTTTTCCAACATCGGGTTTTTTCGGATTTTTTCGGCTTTCTTGGGTTTTTTCGGGTTTTTTTCCGATAAAGTCTTCATACAAACATATAATTAACTTGTGCTTCAAATATTTCTTTAGTCCGAGCAAAATACAACTATCTAAAGTATTTCTTTAAAAAATAACACAAACTATATTCACTTTATTTGAAATTTATGAAGTGAGAGATGACAATAAGATATTCAACCAAAAAATAATGAAATCACATAGAATAAATATTGATTATTAATAAGTCACAATAAAAATAATCATAATTTAAAAGTATTAAGTCATGCTAAAATAAGTCTAATAAGTATTAATTACATGACTAAATATTAAACAGAAAAACAAATTAATTTATGTATTTAAGTAAAATTAAAGAATAAATATCTAACGTGATTGTCATTCCTAGTGTTGGACTGAATAATCTTTTGTTAACATTCGTATTGATTTGGGCTTTATTTGAGTTACTAATATCTATGGGTTGTAAAAAGACTTATTTGGACCATTTAAAATTCTAAGTTTAAGCTTGAAACAATATATTGAAAGATAAAAACTATGAAAAAGTTAAAGAAATATTTATAAATTACATCACAATAAATATTTTTATGTATAAAATATTCTTTAAAATAATATACATTAATATTAATATCAGGTTGGTTCGGTTCGGTTTGACTTATTTTAGTTAAAACCAAACCAAATCAATTATAGTCGAGGTTTTTTTCAATATCAAACCACTAGTCGGATTTTTTTTGCGGTTTGATTCGGTTTTGTACATCTCTACCGCCAAGAATCAAATTTGTAATATCGTGTCCCCAAGGAGAACACAAGTTTAGTAATCACTTTGTAAAAGATCTTCTATTACTGTAAGATCAAAATGAAATAAAACCCCATACAATAAATTATTCGAGTCAGTTCCTGTTCTACTCATTTTATGGAAAACTATCATTCAAACAACAAAAAGGTCAAAGTCTATCAAAAAAGAACTTCACATAAGAGACCACCACTCTAGTCAATGGTTGGCTTCACGACCTTTCTTTGGCCCTACAAGAATTTACATGTATAGCTGCTCGACAATATGGGCAGTCCCCACAAGTTCGTGCCCACGGTTCCAAGCAGCAAGGGTGAAACCTATGCCCACAAGGTAAACATACTAGCTTGTCTCCCTCCAAGAAAGCATCCAGACATATGCTACAGTCAAGAACCGCCCGGGCCTGTGTTTCTTCCTCTTCCTTCTCTGAGTTGCTGAAAACCCCAATATGCAATAAATTCACGGCTTCTTGACTCAGACCTGGGGGCCTCTTGTTTGCTTCTACCCACATAAGATCAGGGATGGGGGTTGTGCCAGCAAACCACAGGCTAGAATCAGTTTCCCAATCACCGGCATCAGCAAGTCTGAAATCGTCCTCAAATGTGAAGTTGCGATGGGAGCTTGTTGGGACCCGGTAACTTCGCCTAGCAGAAGCCAATATCAGCTTTCAATCAACTAGGTCATATGCAACAACTTTGAAGTTACACTTAAATTGACAGTGCACATAACGGTTTTAAAAAAAGAAGATTAACTAAAAGTCTCTTTAGGTTAGCATAGAAGGTCCAAGTGACCCACAGAATGTAAGGACCAAAGTTGAGCCAACATAGAACATCCTAAAACAGACAGCTATACCAACTATGAATGATATCAAGCGCCAAATAGCTCATGTCAAATGATAAGGAGGAATAATAGTGTTCCCAGAATTTAAATCATATCATAATAACCACCAGAGCAACTTACAAACACTAGTGAGAAATCATGTCAATAAGACAAATAGAATGGAAAAACATAGACTTGTAAGACTGTTGGTTGAATTGACGTCCTAAAACATGTCTTTTAACTTCTACAACGAGGAGAGCCATAGAGGAGGGAGTGTCAGCAAAATCAGCTAAACTTCTTATTAAGCACTCAACAATATGAAGGTGCAACATATCTTAATAATCCTATGATGGAACTCCATTTACTACAGGAAACTAACATCTCCAGTCTATTTCATCTAACACATGCTCATTTCGATATTCTTAATGACCCAAACAAATTGATTTGAGAAATCAGAGAACTCAAATATCATCAAGACCCAAGCAAATTCATGTCTGCTTAATCAGAAATTTATCCACTTAGAAATATACTCTTACCCATCTCCGAATTTGTTTAATCAAAGGTTGAATTGTGGACATACAATATCATAAACTACAATGGCTTGCCAAGAAAAGCTCATACTATTGGGTTTCATGGATTCAAAATACCAACCTGTTTCCAGATATAGATACACCTCTCAACCTCTGTAGAAGTCTTTCCCTTGCAAGTAGTACAGCACCAGGGAGCCGCTCACTACCTGAGATTCCCACCCTTTCTCGTATCCTGTTACTGTTGTTTGTTGCAAGACTGGCGTCTCCTGATGCAGCCTGGCTACTCCCAGGGTCAAGCGAAACAGAATCACGATCCTAACTTGTGAAAAAAAAGACCAAAAATAATTAGCATCAATGTTTCAGGTCAAAGAATTGAAATCGATCAGAAAAACTAGGTGGTAAGAATTTAGAGCTCATATCCTACCACATTCCTAACCTCAAATCAGCAATATATTATACTATAAATGACGCACTGAAAATACACAATATCACAAAACAAAAGGAGCAATATAGTCATGTAACAACAAAAATGAATGACTAGATCTAAATAATCTATCAATCAATTACAAGAGAATCAAGTACATACTTGTACCATCTTATAAATGAACATAAAATCTGATGAATGAATTGTTAAAGGAGAGGGGTGTGTGTGTGTTTGTGTTAAAGATGTAGCACAGACAGAGAGAAGTACATCAGCCAGCGCTATATTAAAATACTACAGGAATCACGAGTCAAACACATTACAATCAGGCTAATCCAGAATACAATGGCAAACATTTACACTAAGAAAAAGCATTATTTCATAAAGCTAAACAACACCAGGGCTTGCAGTTAAAGTAAGCTGTCACATCACATTTGCTCGACTCATTCAACAGGGGAGTTAATCTCAAAATGGCACGCCAAATGGCAATAATGGCTTCAAAATATTGCCACCAATGGCAGGAATTAATTGGAAAAGGGGCAAAACTCTTTTGTGATAACTAGAGATCAAAAGATGGAAACAACAGATCCATATAAGACTTATTTGTGATTCAAGCCTAATGTCAGATAATGGCAATTTAGACAGTCCATACTACAGATGCATATATATATATATATATATATATATATATATAATATATATATATATATATATATATATATATATATATATATATGCCAGCAAAACCAAGCATCCCACTCTAACATTTACAGCTAGAAAATGTCGGATAATGGCAATGCAAACCCGATAAGCAAGAATAACAAATTCAGATAATGTTCCTGTAACCCAGAAGTCCATTGTCCATATATTCATCATAGGTGTGGAGTGTGATAAGGCATCTACTATGTCAATTAAAAGTGCATATTTGATTGTGGCACAATCTCAATGGTGTGTCAGCTGTCAGAAAATACCATACTATTATACAAGAAGGCAGTGAACCATTATATATTACTATCTACATTCAGTGTCCCTGAGGCGTATTTCACGTTTTCACCCTTTCCTCACTTTAACTAACCCAGGCACAAATTTGCAGTTATAAAACGAAAAATGGAAAATAAAAAAGGAAAGAATCCACTGAAATGATAATTGGATTCAGCTATTTAGCAATTCTAATATTAAATATATGCATGTTGACCACTGTGACTCAAAATCTCGTCCTTGTGCACGCAATTTAGATGCTCTGGTGGAGTATAATATGCCAGCGCAGCAAATAGATAAAGCAGCAGGTAACATTTTTAATATTATCATTATACACATAGAAACAAAACACAAAAATCCAAAATCTTACAGGAGGAGGAGGAGGGAAACGTCTATGGCGGTGAGGAGAGCGGCGCAAGGGCTCACAATCGTTCACATCGAGGCGATCACGGCGTATATTACTGCCGGTTTGCTGGTGGTGGTGATGATGGCGGCGATTATGAACGCCGTGGTGGTGAGAAATTCGACTTGGCGATGAATCGGACCCTAATTCGAGATCGCTTCGACCGTAACGAGACCTCCTAGTGAAGAATAGCTCTGAAGCACTCGTCATACAATTACGACGCCGTTTCTTCTAGTCTACCACCTGCAATAAATTGCTCTGAGAAGGATGTATATATATATAAAAGATTCAGTAGTTATAACGACAGGAACTTCCATTGAAAAACAGATAAGAAAAATGAGATTACCTTAGGAAGAAGAGACGAAATGAGGAGGAAAAAGCAAGAGAAAGAAGGAGATTGAATTGAACAAGTTGGACTTCTTTTCGTGATGGGCGGTTACTTTCCAAATTCATAAGGATGATGTAACATTGGAGATATGAAATGGGCTGGGCCTGTTTTACAGTATTGACTGCCCCATCATCAGCCCATTTGGTTATGGATTCAAGTTATAAACACCGGGTAGGGGTGTACATGGACCGGGTTAGTTCAGTTTTTTTAAACTCAAACCAAATCATTAGTGTTGGGTTGTTAAATTTATAAACCAAATCAAACCAATAAAAGTCAGGTTTTTTAACCTCGGATTTTTCGGGTTATTTCAATTTTTTTTCGGTAAAATCTTCATATAAACATATAATTAACTTGTACTTTAAATATTTTTTTAGTTCTAGCAAGATACAACTATCTAAGGTATTTCTTGAAAAAAATAACACAATATATAAATGAGTGATGATATTAATAAAATATTCAACCAAAAAAATAATGAAATCGCATAGAATAAATATTGCATATTAATAAGCCATTATAAAAATAATTATAATTTAAAAGTATCAAGTCGTACAAAAATAAGTCTAATAAGTATTAACTACATGACTTAATATTAAACAAAAAAATAAATTAGTTTATATATTTATGCATAATTAATGAATAGATATATAACACGATTGTTATTCCTAGTGTTGAATTGAATAATTTTTTGTTAGCATTAGTATTATTTGAGCTTTATTTGAGTTACTAATATCTATGGGTTATAAAAACTTTTTGGACCATTTAAAATTTTAACTTTAAACTTGAAATAATATGTTGAAAGATAAAAACTATGAAAAGTTTAAGAAATATTTATAAATTACATCACAATAAATATTTTTATGTATAAAATATTTTTAAAAATGGTATATATCTGTAATAAAGGGTTGATTCGGTTTGGTTTGATTTTTTTTAGTTAAAACCAAACCAAACCAATTACAGTTGTGTTTTTTTTTCCAACACCAAACCAAGTTAAACCAAACCACTAGTCGATTTTTTTTTTTGCGATTCGATTTTGTTCACCCCTAACACCGGGAATGTGATAATATCTTTTTGCGTACGTATTAAACACACAAAAAAAATTAAGAAACCCACCTATTTTTTTAAAAAAAATTGGTTAAACTACCTAAAGATATATACCTCCTTACCATATTTACTAACTCTTCCACTACTTTATTTTAATTACTTAATATACCACATGTTAATAAAAAAATCACTCGGATACATCACCTCAGGTCGTGATACATCGCCTCACCTCGGATACATCCCACCCGATGTATCAAAGGTAATCCCACCCGATGGGATTTCGATGTATCAGAGTAGTTTGGGGATGTATCTCGAGGTGAGGGATGCATCCGAGCGGGATTGAGGTGGAAAAAAGAGTAATTAACTCCTAAAAATGTGTGTTTTAGGTAAGGTATCCAAAAAAAATTACATGGAAAACACTATCTTCTCGTACCGAACACCCCTTATTAGAGCAAGCTTATTTAGCTAGCTGTCTTTATTTTGGTTGTTCAAAATAGTACAAATTGAAAATCATAGTACTTTGTGATAAATTATTTATCCTAAAATAATTAAGTAGAAAAAATTTGCTCGTAATGTGGGCAATAACAATGATTAGTTGTCAACAATGGAACATCATTAGGCATTATTTTATACGCCATTGAAGAGACACCATTATGTCGAATGGCGAGATATTTATCATGATAAGATCGATTACACAATTTTATTTTTTCACCCTTTTCATGATTATCTACTCAGCTTTGACACTTCATGAACTTTCTAATTCATGAATTATATATCTGTTGTAAATTATGTGGCAACTATTTTGATTTGGGAATATTTCAAAATCTTTTACGACAGTTCAATAAAAATACCAATTATACAAGCTTTTTATATATTCAGATGGAGGAGTTTTTCTTGGTTGAATATAGAGAAAGAAGATTACTTTTTTGTGTTGTGCTTCACTAAACAACCCTTTTATATCATATTTAAGAGATTCCTTGATTTGGGTCGAAGAAATAATGTCACTCAATCTTTTTTTTTGTCTTAATTTTGTTCGAAAGACCTTCTTATTTTCGTGGTATGATCTGATCAGTATTCAGATGGACCTTTTTTTATTGATTTGCCTCAATATATTCTTTATTTCAACCCTTCTTATTCCATTTCAAATCATTTTCGGTACCATTTTGGGGGATTCTATCCACAAACACAAAATTTATGGGTGATCAATATTGCCAATCATCATTTGGCGATACTATTTATTAATTAGATTGTAGTTATAAAACTTCCCCTAAAATAATATATATATATAGCACATGCAATGCAATTTTTAGTTTTTTTTTTACCTTTTAAAAAAATGAAAATACCTAACTAATTATTTTTATGAAATGCGAGTTGTCAAGGCAAAGCCAATTAAAAAAAATCAAATACATTTAATCATTTACCTTTTACACTTTAATGTGATGTTTTCTTTATCAAACTAGCTTTTAATTAGTCTTTTCTTCCATTAAAACACGAATCAATTTAATAACTTAAACTTTGTATTCAACTACAAATATCATCAGTCATCACATAAAATAAAACGAAATACTTATATAATAAATAAGCTTTTTTCTTGCCTTAATTAGGTAGGAGCGTGATACAAATAACAAAGGTAGATCGAAAATATATAATAATAGTGATTTTAATTAAACTCGCATTAAAATTTATTAGAAAGTACCTGAAATATTAACAAAAGGAATCACAGTAGGGGTTCGTATTGAGCATGTCTCATTCTCTGAACATGTAAGCCACTTTTTTGCCATAAATCTATGTTGTTTGTATCCTTAAAAATGTCGATAGGTGTATGTTGAATTTTTGTGCAATTTAAAGGATCTGATTCAAATACGATAACAATTTTGAAAAGCCCCATCAATATAGCCGTTAATTAGTAACCCAGTTAATCTTATTTATGTTTTATACTCTCATATTTTTGCAGTGATTTTCCTGATTTCCATAGTTGCATCTAGTCAAGCTACTTTTCTTGTACAGGAATGTGGATACGTGTCGATTTTTTACACTAAAACAAAAGGACAATAAGGTTGAGGTTTTGGTTCTTTAGTGCAAAAAGTAGACACTTTGTACAACCAGCAAAGGCAGACTTAGAAAATTAATTTTAATTCAGATATGTCAATTCACTACTAGAAATAAAGACTTTTCTCATCTTAGATTAATGAAAAATTTATGTTATAAAACATAATTTTTCAAATGATTTTTCATCGAATCAACTCACTGAAAAACGCATGGTGAAAAACATATTCTCATTGAAATACTGAGACGCTTTTCAATTTCTTTTTTGTGTGAAAACAATAGTATTATTTTTTCTTTTTTCACTAATTCTATCTAAATATCTACAAAAATAGCCACCGAATATTTTTAATGAGAAAATAGTACATAATTTTTTAGTAGTAATTACTTGCTACAAAGTTTTAGGTGAGAACTCTCTGGAAACTAAAGAAAAAACAACACCACCACCAAAAAGATTAGGTTTTAACTAATAAAATGTTTTAAAAAAATTAAAATTTAGGAAAACACTAGGTGAGAATCGAACCCAAGTGACCCATAACACACCCTTGCAACCCAAATCAATCAGCAGATACAGTTTATCGGAAGTGGCTCCCCTCCAGAATACATTTGGTCCAGTTTGTCGAGTCCATTCTTAATTTACTTACACCTATTAACTTCTATATTTAAGGGTCAAGATTTGCTTGATGAAAATACCTCCCCTAAACCATAATTAAACTAAGAGTACAAATCTGAATCAAGTCAATATGGTAAGATAGAAGCATCCGAAGATATTGTTATTGGGGATTTCTTTTCAGTTGGAAAAAGATTGAAAAATATTGCTGTGAATTTTCTTTAGGCTGGAAAACGCACAATGAGTTGTTGGAAACGATGTCGAAAAATATAATTGTTGGGACGAGTTGCTACAACGGCTAGAATAATTGTCATGTTTCGCGGCTAACAAATATTTTAAAATCAAAATTTATTTATTTGAAACTATACAAAAGTACTACAATTTGTAATTTTTTTTATCTCAATATAATAAAAAATATATCTCAAAATATTAGTTAAAAAATTCATATAGTTTGACTCTCAAAAAATAAAATTTGGCAAGTATTTTGAGACGAAGAAAATATTTAATTTGAATGAACTTGAGATTTGGGGTGGAAGTTCACCAATTTCTGCGACTTAAGTAATGAATTAATTAAGCAAAAAGGCCATTAAGATAATAGAAGTTAAAAAAGAGAAATGGTCTCATAAAAGAAGGAAAAAGCAAACTGATCCAGCAAAATTTTCGCCTACAAATATCTAACAAATAAGGAAATTAAAATGTAAAACTAAACTAGTATCGTATACTCTTAGTTTAACTATGGTTTAGGGGAGGTATTTTGATCAAATAAATTTAACCCTTAAATATAAAAGTTAACAAGTGTTATAAGATTAAGAGTGGACTGAACGAAATGGACCGAATATATACTGGACGGGAGCCGCATCCCAGTTTTTCTTTGTTGCTAAGGCCTAAAGATGTTTGTACAGAAATATATATATATAACACATATATACATTTTTTTTGAGATTATCGATTATCTGTACCCCTACCTTAAAGGTAGGTTCTGATGTACTACTAGATAAATTTATTAGTTAGACAAAATTTTCTAATCAAAGCTGGTTCTCTATTTTTTAAGCTCGAAGTTAAATTTCTCTAATTAAAAGTGAAAATAAATCCTCAATTATTCCATCACATAGTTTGATTGAACTATTTGAGAATAATAAAATAGGGGCAAATCGTTGATGGATTCTACCTAGTACCAGGCAGTCATATCGTGAAAGAATAGTACATGTTCTTTGTACTTTTAAAGAACAACAAAATCTTTTTTATTTCCATCCATCCTCTCTTGGTGCCTCTGCGTATCAAAAGTGAGGCCTTAATTAATCTCCATGTTTAAAATCTAAATATACTTTTTAAACAAAAGGTAAAAGTACTTTTCGTCCCTCGATTATTGATAAAGACTACAAAATAGTCAAGTTCAAAAAGATAATTAAAACTGCTACGGTTTAGGAGAATTTGAAGAAAATGCGTCAGATTTAAAAGATTTTCTAGGTATTCTGCTTACTCAATATCAAATTAATTATTGTCATTTTTCTTTTATCGTGTTTGATTTGATTTTTTTGATTTGATGCGATTTTTCAACTTAATTTGAACACCTCTAATTTTATCTATGTACAGGAGAAATTGATATGTCATGCCAATATCTTTTTAAGTAAAAAGACTTACATTTAATAATGAAAGATTACGAGGACAAGAATAAAATGATTACGCTAAACTTCTTTATCATGACTATATAACAAATTGAGTGAGATTACACATAAGTACATATAAAAGTAGCTTTTCTATTTTATTTTTTTTGTATTCATTTTTCTTGAGGCCTTTAAAATTTGCAAACTTCCTTAGTACAGAATCATATTCTTGTTGTTGTATGTGTATATATATAAAGCCCTAAATCCCTATAAAGATTGCATTGCTACACTGTCTAGTTTCTAGTTTGTAGTTTAGTTTATCAACCATAGCTATTTATATGCCTATGACTGCAGCTGGAATCACTAAGTTTTCACAGAGATTACGACTAATTAGGTAATTAGAGTGTTGTTTAATACCTCCTTCTCTTAATTGGCTTGCTTAGTTTTTTTTCTTTCCCCTGATAATTCTTCTTAGTTAGTGGAACACCGGAATATATATATATATATATATATATATATATACTGTTTCACCATAATGATTTGATTTCTCAAATGGTCTTCCAACTTATGATTTTTCTTTTCTTTTTGCAAATTTCAATAGACTTATTTATTGTCAGAAAATTAATCTGATCGAAAAATTCATTAAATTTGATCAGAAAGCCAAGTAGGCATGCCAAACAACTGAAGTGTTCTTTGCCAATAAGCAGAGCCAAATATACAGTCTATTCAAACTGTTTTTTACCGTCAACAAAAAACAAAAAGTTAGAATATATGGTCAAAATCATGTCTAGCTCTTTTACATATATATATAGTGACTAAAAAGTTAGATTGGATCGATGCAGGTTACAAAAAGTACACCAAACTAAATGCAGGATAAGCACGTGTTCGAGGTGGAAGGAAAGTACTCATCATGACAAAGCTGAAACATGGAAGATTGAGAAGGAGGAGGACGAGGAGATAGAGAAAGGGGAGTGGTGGGTGCCACATCCTCGAACAGGAATATATTTTCCAAAAGGGCAAGAAAGTGTGATGGATGACATACCAAATGATGCAGCCTCTCTTCCCCATACTTATTGGCTAAGGAGTGAAGATGGTGTTGACAAACCCGACCCGGATTTTCCCTTTGCTAATTACAGGCAACACTATTAGGGGTCATTTGATATACAAACTAAATTATTCTGGGATTATAATTAGTGCTCTTATTGACAACACTATTAGGGGTTGTAGTGCTCTAAAGCTAGCTACTTAGTTAAATAAAGATGAAATCTCTTTAGATTTGGGATCTTCCAAAAATAACTAGTGCCCTTATTGGTGTTTTATACTAGTACTAGTAGTAATAAGTAAAACACTTAGCAAAATAATGTATTGTAGCATGGTTTCATAAGTAATCCACTATATTCATGCATGTTGGAAGAGAGTAAATAATCAAATCCACGTAATTGATAATATTAGTCAGTATTCCACGTCCGTTCATCTTTATTTGTTCATGTTTGATTTGACACACTCCTTAAAAATAATAAATAAAAGGATAATTTTACTATATCACTCTTATTAATTATAAATCATCTAAATATTAAAAAATAATACTAGTATTTAAGAACAATGGTAAAATAAACATAAAATAATAAATTATTTCTTAATTTTTTAAACGAGACAAGTAAAATTAGACAACTACTTTTAGTATATATATATTGAATAAGTAAAAATGAACAAAAGGAATATTTTAAAAGGCATAGTCAAAAAGTGAGACGAGACGTAAGCAAAGCATAAGTCTCAAGGTGCTGAACATAAGTTGCGTGAGTTTTTAATTGTTTTAGTTTTTCAAAAATTAATATAATTAAATAAAATTTAAAAAAGGCAAATTTTAGAAACTGTAGAATTTTTTTTTAAGAAAAAAGAAGAAGAAGAAAAACTTAAGTGAAAATGTATATAGATATGGTTCATCTTAAAACACTAATTAGAGTAGTTGGCTAAAAGATTAATCAAAACTGCTCAATTCAAAAAACTAATGAGACTTTGAAAAAAAGATTGAGTTAAAAATTATAAACTACCCTAAAAAAATGAAGAAGAAAGCTATAACCAGAAGCATCAATTCAGAGCAAGTGATGAAGAGTATTAATGCATTTTTGCCTTTTGATTTGCAAATTTATCATTTTCCCTTTATTCGATAGAAGACGAAGAGAAAAATAAAAATAAAAATTAGGGTTAAGAATAGAAAATCTTTTTAAGTTTTTTAACTTCTTCAAATTTAGTAACAAGCTAAAATTTTGTGTTTTTTGGTATTAAATTAATGATTTGTTTAACAATTTTAATTTTACTTAGATTTTTTCTTTTTTATGAATTTACACTTCAAAATAAAAACTCGTCTCACACTTAAAATAATGAGACTCACGCCTCGCGATACTTTTAACCCCTAAATTGCCCCATCACATTTTTACTAGTCCGCCTGGCGGCTCATACAAAAATATACTTTTTAAAACACTGATATAGTGTATTTACATATCCATAAACTAAAATGAATCATAACTTATACTCTCTTCGTTTAATTTTATGTGATAATTAAATTATTTAATTTTTAATATAACTTTTAAACATAATTTTTTAGATTTTCTAAAATCAAATTATATATTTAAAATTATATAAAATATAATTTTTTAATAATTAACAATTTAAAATTTTAAGAAATACCAATATCAGTTTGAGACAACCTAATTGAAAAAGAAAATGCCACTCCTATCTTTTGTTAGAATTTATAGAGCACAATATATTACATGAGTATAATAATTCATTAAAGAACAAGTAAATAATATCATAAAATAACATTAGAATTTAGAGAATTTCTTAAAATTAGGGTTTTGTCTAAAACCCAAAGACAAAACCCAAACAGAACACTGTAACTGATTTTGCTCTTTCCAGTTTCCACCATTGAACTACCTCTGCCCTTTTCGCCTCTCTCACTTTGGCTTTAATTTTAGCTGATTTGGCTAAAGCAATAACTCAAAGGTATTCTCTTACTATAAAAATTGAATCTTTTTTCTTTTTCTGTATGATGAAAATTTGTGGAAAAAGATTAAATTTTTATTTCAAAGTTTGATTCTTTGGCACGCAAACTTGGTGTGTAAGCCATTATAGCTCCATTTTATGCTAAAAAGCTTTGTGGGTATGTTTTGTTTGTTGAAGAAAGAATCAAAAATAGGTTTAAGGCAACTCCTTTATAGTAAGAGCCAAGAAGTATTCTGAGTGGGGTGTTCAATTTGAAATTTTGTTGGGGTTTTGAGTTTTTTTTCCACTATGTATATTCTGCTAAATCTTGAGAAGTTGAGATTATTTCTATAACCAAAATCCTATCTTGATAACTGTTTCTTGATTATTTGTGATTGTTATTGTAGACTCTGTTTTTTTTGGGCATATATTTTATCATATCTTGTTTATTGCAGAAGCAGAGTTTTGCAATGGCAACATCTGCTTGGGACATTACTGCAACAGAGTTCTTACAAGTATGATCATTACTTATTTTATTTTCTGGAATATGTTCTGTTTAATGATGTTGAGAAAATTATTAAATATATTTTATTTAAATTGCAGGGTTTTCATAGACAAAAGTTGGCATTGCACAGACATTCTAGTAGGCAGACAAATCGTTTGCTTTGGGGTGCACTTCCAAGACAGTGCCCTGTTTGGTATTCACATAAAAATTTGAGATTAAGGTCCCATAATTCGGCGAATATTAGAGCTGTTGTTTCCGGGGATGTCAGTAGCTTGATAAATGAAGATTCAGGAAAATTTCAGGAGGTTGCTGGAAAGGTGATACATTTATATCGCGTTCCGTTCCTACAGGACAGTGCCACTGCTGAGCTTCTCAAATTGGTTCAGACAAAGATATCATATCAAATAATTGGCTTGAAAACTGAACAGTGCTTTAACATTGGACTCAGTTCAGATCTTTCAAGTGATAAACTTTCTGTGCTTAAATGGGTTTTAGGAGAAACTTATGAACCTGAGAGCTTGGGAAGTGAGAGTTTCCTTGACGGGGAGAAGAGGAAAAGTCTGGATGCATATGTCATTGAAGTTGGTCCACGGCTATCTTTCACTACAGCGTGGTCTGCTAATGCAGTGTCGATTTGTCAAGCATGCGGGTTAACAGAGATAAATAGAATGGAGCGTTCGAGGAGGTATTTATTACATGTCAATGGGTCACTTCCGGATAGTCAAATTAATGTGTTTGCTTCGATGGTTCATGATCGGATGACGGAGTGTGTTTATGTTGAGAAGCTTTCTTCTTTCAAGACAACTATAGTTCCAGAGGAAGTTCGATATATACCCATCATGGAAATGGGTCGCAAGGCACTGGAGGAAATTAATGAGAAAATGGGCTTGGCCTTTGATGAGCAAGACTTAAAGTATTACGCCAAACTTTTCAGGGATGACATTAAGCGAAACCCTACTAATGTAGAACTATTTGATATTGCTCAATCTAATAGTGAACACAGTAGGCACTGGTTCTTTACAGGGAAGCTTGTAATAGATGGTCAACCTGTGGATAAGACTCTTATGCAGATCGTCAAAAGCACTTTGCTTGCAAATCCAAACAATTCGGTTATAGGTTTCAAAGATAATTCCAGCGCTATCAAGGGGTTTCCAGTGAAGCAATTGCGACCTACTCAGCCTGGGTCGACATGCCCGCTGGACGTGACTACCAGATTCCTTGATATCTTGTTTACTGCAGAAACCCACAATTTCCCTTGTGCTGTGGCACCTTATCCTGGTGCTGAGACAGGTGCAGGTGGCCGTATCCGGGATACCCATGCTACTGGAAGGGGTTCTATTGTTGTTGCATCTACAGCTGGATATTGTATTGGAAATCTTAATCTTGAAGAGTCATATGCTCCTTGGGAAGATCCTTCTTTCACATACCCAGCAAATTTGGCATCACCACTGCAGATCCTTATTGATGCTAGTAATGGAGCATCAGACTATGGGAATAAATTTGGGGAGCCCTTGATCCAGGGTTATACTCGAAATTTTGGAATGAGACTGCCAAGTGGTGAGAGGAGGGAATGGTTGAAGCCGATCATGTTTAGTGCTGGCATTGGACAAATAGATCACCTTCACATATCAAAGGGAGAACCCGAGATTGGTATGTTGGTAGTTAAGATTGGAGGACCAGCATATCGCATTGGAATGGGAGGCGGTGCTGCATCCAGCATGGTCAGTGGACAGAATGATGCCGAGCTTGACTTCAATGCTGTGCAGCGTGGAGATGCTGAGATGGCACAGAAGTTATATCGGCTTGTTCGTGCTTGCGTTGAAATGGGTGAAAACAACCCCATCATTAGTATTCATGATCAGGGTGCTGGTGGAAACTGTAATGTTGTGAAGGAGATAATACACCCAGAGGGTGCCAAAATTGATATAAGGGCAGTTGTAGTTGGCGATCACACGATGTCTGTTCTAGAAATTTGGGGTGCAGAATATCAGGAGCAAGATGCAATACTGGTGAAGCCTGAAAGTCACGGTCTTTTGCAAGCTATATGTGCAAGGGAAAGAGTTTCCATGGCTGTTATTGGAACAATTAATGGTGAAGGGCGTATTGTTCTGCTGGATAGTGTAGCAATTGAAAAATGCAGGTCAAGTGGACTGCCTCCTCCTCCGCCTGCAGTTGATCTTGAGCTTGAGAAGGTGCTTGGCGATATGCCTAAAAAGACATTTGAATTAAATCGCATGAATACTCTGCGTGAACCACTTGATATTGCTCCTGCAACAACAGTTTTAGATTCATTGAAGAGGGTCCTGAGGCTTCCTTCTGTTTGTTCGAAAAGGTTCTTAACCACTAAAGTTGACAGGTGTGTCACAGGCCTTGTGGCACAGCAGCAAACTGTGGGTCCCTTGCAGATTCCTCTTGCTGATGTTGCTGTTATAGCTCAAACTTATACAGGCTTAACTGGAGGTGCATGCTCAATTGGGGAGCAGCCAATAAAAGGTCTTTTGGATCCAAAAGCAATGGCACGGTTGGCTGTCGGAGAAGCACTCACAAATCTTGTTTGGGCTAAAGTTACATCTCTTTCTGATGTTAAAGCAAGTGGGAATTGGATGTATGCTGCAAAGCTAGATGGCGAAGGAGCTGCAATGTATGACGCTGCTGTTGCTCTTTCTGAAGCAATGATTGAACTTGGAATTGCAATTGATGGGGGGAAAGATAGTCTTTCCATGGCAGCCCAAGCATCTGGGGAAGTTGTTAAAGCTCCAGGGAATCTAGTCATCAGTACTTATGTGACATGTCCTGATATAACTAAGACGGTGACGCCAGACTTGAAGCTTGGAGATCATGGTGTATTGCTTCACATTGACTTGGCCAAAGGGAAACGGCGACTTGGTGGATCTGCCCTTGCCCAGGTTTTTGATCAAATTGGGGATGAAAGTCCTGATGTGGATGACGTCTCTTATCTTAAAACTGTTTTTAACGAGGTTCAGAATCTAATCTCTGATGAGCTGATATCTGCCGGTCATGATATCAGTGATGGAGGACTTATAGTGGCTGCCCTTGAAATGGCATTTGCAGGGAACTGTGGCATTAACTTAGATTTAGCTTCTTTAGGGAGTAGTGTACCCCAAACACTTTTCGCAGAGGAACTTGGCCTTCTCATTGAAGTTAGCAGGAAGAACTTGGATTTAGTTCTGGAAAAGCTCCGCCATGGTGCTGTTTCAGCTGATATCATTGGTCAAGTTAATTCATCTCCAATATTTGAATTGATGGTTGACGGGGTTACACATTTGAATGAGAAAACTTCCATGCTCAGGGATATGTGGGAAGAGACCAGCTTTCAACTGGAAAAGTTCCAAAGACTGGCTTCGTGTGTAGAATTAGAAAAAGAAGGATTGAAGAATCGGCATGAACCATCCTGGAAACTATCCTTCACACCAGCATTTACTGATGATAAATATATGAATGTTGTTTCAAAGCCAAAGGTTGCAGTTATCCGTGAAGAAGGCAGCAATGGTGATAGAGAAATGGCTGCAGCTTTTTATGCTGCTGGATTTGAACCATGGGATGTTGCAATGTCAGACCTTCTAAATGGAGACATCACGCTTGATGAATTTAGAGGAATTGTGTTTGTTGGAGGTTTTAGTTATGCAGACGTACTTGATTCTGCAAAAGGCTGGGCAGCGTCCATTCGCTTCAATCAGCCTCTTTTAAACCAATTTCAGGCATTTTATAATCGTCCAGACACTTTCAGCCTCGGAGTTTGCAATGGGTGCCAACTTATGGCTCTGTTGGGTTGGGTTCCGGGGCCCGAAGTGGGAGGTGTTTTGGGTGCCGGAGGGGACCCATCGCAGCCAAGGTTTGTACATAATGAGTCAGGAAGGTTTGAGTGCCGCTTCACGAGTGTGACAATAGAAGAATCACCATCCATAATGTTCAAAGGTATGGAAGGTAGTACGCTGGGTGTTTGGGCTGCTCATGGTGAAGGAAGAGCTTATTTCCCTGATGATAGCATTTTCAATCATATTCTTGGCTCAAATTTGGCGCCAGTGAAATATTGCGATGATGATGGCAGACCAACAGATGTATATCCTTTCAATCTTAATGGCTCTCCCTTGGGCGTGGCAGCAATTTGTTCTCCGGATGGGAGGCATCTTGCATTGATGCCTCATCCCGAACGCTGTTTCTTGATGTGGCAATTCCCATGGTATCCTAAGAATTGGGATGTGGAAAAGAAGGGTCCAAGCCCCTGGTTGCGGATGTTCCAAAATGCCAGAGAATGGTGCTCATGAGGTAACTATTTTGCTTCATTATGAACTATTTTTTCATCTTCCTGTCAGTATTGGCAAATAAGTTCATGTTTTTGTACTCTTTATCTTTTAAGTAAAGTAAATGTTTTTGTTTTCATACTCCATTATGTCGAGTGCACCTTCAGCGTTGAATCGTCAGGCTTTGGGGCTGTACTTTTTTTGGCTAACTTCTTCGACGATTGAACAACTCTTGCAGAATGGATTAGACTCAAATGTTGAGAAGTCTAGGAAGCAGATGAAGGAGGAAGAATAGAGCCCAGCAAGTACCCTTTGTCAAGACGGTAATGGTTTTTATTTTTGTCCTCAGCTGCTACAACATTGAGAGGTTTCATTTATTCTTGTTCTGATGTTCTGGTTGGGTTGAATTTTGCAGATGAAGGCTGGAGATGCTGGCAAGAAGAAATGATCTGCCAGAACCAGTTCCTTTAAACCAAACACAGAAAATGTTTGCCCTTATTATGTTTCTCTGGACATTTTTGTAAAATCTTTTCAATTTTGTTCGAGTTGCGCATTTTTTTTTTGCATGTGCATGTGATAGTTCATCTGCACTTAGAGAATTGGGGAGTGTAGTGTTGTTTTTTTCTGTAACATCACTGGTCCATTATTACCTTACAATATGAATTAGGATACTGACTTACTTGAAAAGAAAAGGTATGCTCTGGATGACCAACTTACATTGAGCAACAATTCTAATCTGCTACTGATTTATTTAATTTTACCCTATTTTTTCTTTACATAACTTTGTTAATGCTCCCGCATAAATACTTTTCTCATATGGCATGTCTTGATGGTCCTTACCTGAAGGAATAAAACCAATTTTTTGTCTCTGCCTGTGTTCGAGTTATACTGTAATATAGTCGGTCCCAAGCCGCGGACAAAGGAGGAGGAAGGTTTATTGTCTATTAGTATAAGTCAGGTCGTCTTGTTTTGTTAGTTCTTGATTCGATTCTACTAATTGTGAATTTGTTCCTCTGTTATAATAATCTCGACTCTTTATCCAACAACGTCCTTTCCCATTTGGTAGTATTTTGCCTAATTGTTTGCGTTGTTTTCTTTGTGACTTGCAGTTAAGTAGCTTCTTTCTGGTTGCATTAAAGAGGACAACATTGAAGGCATATATCACACTCTTAACGAGTGTGGTTTTATTAGTTGTAAACTAGCTGCAGGAATTTTGAGTATCTCTGCTTTACAATTCTAGAGTGGCACTAGAATTGTTTGTATCACTTACGTATAATCCTATTATCCGTTCATGTTGACTTCAAACACATCTTGTATTCATTCGATTTAAATATCTGGTGTGGATAAGTTTTTCGGAAAGGCCATACTCGAGCACTTTGATTTTTGGTGTCTAAGGACTATTACTTCTAAGGTGGTGCGATGCAAACATAAAAATTATTGCCTACCTCGTGTGCAGTGACATGCATTTCACTGTCAGGGGGGCATATTTTGAGATTAAATTTAAAGGGAGAGCAACATTTATTATATTTTTCATAATTAAAGGGGAAATTGAGCCAGTCTACTACTAACAATAAGTGCATGTTTGTGATTAAATTCAAACGGGGAGAAAATTTATTCTATTTCTCATCATTAAGGGACATTTATGACCATTTCCCTTAGTACTCGACTAAAATGTCTTACTCTGACTAGATAGAAAATTTAATGTATATGTCAGTGTATATTGATAAGATATTTGATTTTAAAAGAAATTACGCCAGAAAATGATAAATAAGATAATAATAATAATACTATTAACTCGATCTCTATGAGTTACATTGCTTTGTGTGGGGCAAGACCTGTATGGCGAGAAGCTACTTTGATTTGGAGCAAGATACTACTGCCAAAACACAGGTTCTTGATGTGGTTGGCTGTTCAAGATAGGCTGCTAACTAGAGAAAGGTTGAAAAGGATTGGTATCGAGTGTGATGGGGACAACTGTGTGCTATGTGATCAGCAGCAGCTGGAAAACAACATTCATCTGCTTGCACTTTGCAATGTAGTCCAACAACTTTGGGGACGGCTCAAGCAGAAGCACTGGAAGAAATTCAAGAAGAAGGTGGTTGCAACGAGCTATGGTGCTATGATCTATCACATCTGGACAGCCCGAAATGAGAAGATTTTTCGAGGACATAATACGAATGTTAGCTTCTTGTTCCAGCAGATTCAATATGTAATCAAAGAGAGAGTCAACATGTATAGAGGCTCAAAATATGCTAGTAAATGTATAGGTTGGATTGATAGGTTATGCACTTAGAGTTCATGGGACATAGTGTGCTTGCCAACCTCCTAATAGGTGGTTAAGTGACTAAGAAACTTGGTGTAATGATCGTTTTTTTTTGTTGGTATGGTAATATTTACAGTTTATTGCCAAGAAAAAGAAAAGAAAAGAAATTTGAACATTTGCAAATGACTTGATTATAGAATGAAAATTACAACCACTATGAAATTGTAACACTAATCTCACGCTCCTTGTCTTATTTAGTAGGAGTATCTATTTATTTATTTAGATGAAATTATAAAGTGAACAAAAATAAATAAAAAAGACCGTTGGGAGCGAAAGGATCGGTTGTGTAACGGATAGTTTCTTTATTCAAAAGCTATACCCTCTTCTTGGAGACTAAAATCACAGCACAAATTTCTTCAATTCCTCTTTAAGAAATCAATTCAGATTCAAGAAACGCTAATTACTCCATAGATTTCAGACAGCGCTTCGTAAACTGCACATTGTTGAGGCAATTTGACTAATTACTTTTTTTACTTCTACAAGTACAGAAAAAGATTCTTATTTCCATCGATTTCAATTTTGTGGAGAATGGATTTGGGTTGTTTTGATATGGGTTGTATTGAAAAGAAGCCGGCGAACGACAATATTTCTAATTCACAGAACAGTCCCACCGCCACTTCTACAACGGCTACTTCCAAAGTTGGAAAGGTACCCATTACCTATTCTTTTTTGATCTCTCAGAAAGTAAATCTCTTTAATTTTTGAATTTAATTTTCTATTTTGCTTATGTTCTTAGTTGGGTCTTTCCTGATTTTGGGTTTGCCCAAAACCCTTGTTCTTAATTAGGAAAAAAGATTTAATTTGATTACCCCCCATGTTAATCTTATTCTTGATTTTAATCTATGTTAGCGACTTGGTTACAAAGATATGGTTTTGTGAGAGATGGTGTAACGGTAATGACAAAACTAAAACTTCATTATCATTGAGTATGAGTGTTAAAAGAAGTCAGTTGCTAACTAGACTTTGTGAAAATGTAAGTTTTTTTTGCACAAGATCTTCGCTTTAAAAGGTGTAAATTTCTGTTGGTTTTTCATGTTCTTGTTTTCTAGAAGATCAACAATCAAATTTTGTTACTTTAAGCAAAATCACATAAATGTTCACTTTGATTGGTGTATTGCCAAACTTTGGTAGTATTTCATTGTCTGAGATGTCTTGTTTTCGAATTGTGCTGAACAAGGCAATCAAAGAAGGTGGCCAGTCGAATCTAGTTGCTTTGAAATATTTCTTTGATGTTTGCTTTAATTTGTGTTATTCCAATTTTGGTTTTTCATTTTGTTGTTTTGGAATGGTGCAGACTAAGGCAATGAAAGAAGGTGGCCAGTCAAATTTAGTTTCTTTAAACAAATCTGGATCACAAATTAGAAAACCCCCTCATCGCAAAACTTCGCCTCTGAATTGGTTCCCTCGCAAGAAAGTGGATTCCTATTTGAAGAGGAAAATAAAAATGCTCCAGGTATATTTATATGCTCGTGCATTTTCTTTTTTTATTGTCAATATATAGTAGAAGGTACTGATAGTGTTTTTGGCCTCTTATGAAATTTCAGGAAGTGGATGGAATGAACTCAACCCTTGATGAAACTTTGGGGGATGCTAATCCCCACTATTGTAGAGTTTTGAGAGAAAAAATTGCTGTAAGAGAAGCTGCTCAAAGAGCTGTTGAAGCTCGGAAGGCTGCACTTGTTGAAGCATCATGGTGCCGAATACTTCAAGCATCAAGGTGAGCCTTTTAATATTCATTTCTCTGGTTAGAGATCCATATAGCAAGTATTTGCTAATTATTTGATACTAGAGTGAAATGTGCAAATCGGATACATAAAATTTAGAGATAATTACAGTTCAATGCCTTTGATGATCTAATTTACAAAATAGCCAGCAAATGTATAGGTTTTGTACATTTTAGTATAAATATACATATAGCATACATATTGTATACATATTTAGCTGCTGAGGACATGACCTTAGATAGCAAGATATGGAGGTCGAGGATTAGGTAAAACGTTAGTAGTTAGTCGGGTGTTGTCGTGCTGCTAGTAGTATGATTTAGGTATCACGTAGTTTCTTTTTTTCCCAATGTCGGGTGTTGTCGTGCTGCTAGTAGTATGATTTAGGTATCACGTAGTTTCTTTTTTTCCCAATGTGTATTAATATATGTTGTTACACTTGTTTTGTACATTGATATCTATCTTGTTGTCTCTTTTCTTTCTTACTTTCCTACGTCGGTTACATTTGTTTTGAGCCGAGAGTCAATCGGAAACAACCTCTCTACCCCGCATAGGTAGAGGTATGTTGTTGTACATCCTAACCTCCCCAAGCCCCATGTGTGAGATTACACTGGGTATGTTGTATTATATATTATATACATAATGAGTGTATATGTTTTATATATTTTGCCTAGCGCCCGTAGTTAATTTCGGCCGACATGCCAGAAATGAAAAAAATAGTCAATATTAACTTGTTAGTCTAGAACTTACCTTTTCTGTATCTGCCATACAGGATTGATTGTAAAGAAGCAGAACAATTGCTAATAAAGGCAGAAAAAATTTCTGCAAAAGCTTTTGAAGCTGCGACAGCTATTGGAGTAATCTTGTATGACATTCCTGATTGCTCACAGAAGCATTACAAAATAGAAAAGTCACCGGCAAAAGGAGGAGGATCCACCACTCATACTGTTAGAACATCGTTTGAAACTGCATTTGAGGTGGATAAACAAGTAGCAAGTGCAGTTAAGGCTGCCCTTCGTAAGCTTGCTAATTGCCCTTCCATGAACAAAGATGAAGTCAAGGAACTGCTGCACAGAATAAGTCAGAACCCTGAAACAGACGATAATCATCAAGAAGTGTCTGAGTTCTCTTCAGAATGTGAATCAGATACGGCTTCTGAAGCCACAGATTTAGAAAAAGAAAAGGAAAGGAAATTTAAAAAGAAGCAGGCGTATGAAAAGTTTAATATGCCAAATCTTGTGGAAATGATGCTGGAAAGGCTTAGATGCTTGCAAGAAGATGAACTTGCATCTCTTGCTACTATTGTTGCAACGCGTGGGTTGAATGCTGCTCTAGCTGAAGCGGAAAACAGCAAACTGCATGTTTCAGGGTCTGCTGCTGCTGACAGATCAGAATTATCTGTTGGAGATGGAACAGTTAAGGTCGCTGAGGAACTTCCAAGCCTGGATAAGTTTCTGGTTAAGCGGTTAACAAGACTTGAAAGGGAGGTATTAGAAGCCAAAAATGCCAAGAGTGAAGCTGGGGAAAGAAGTGAACAAAGTCGAGATAAATCTGGTGATAAAGTGGTTCATTCGGAATACCATACAAATTCAGGCCATGATCTGGCAAGTATTCTTAAGAAGCCTTCTTCAAAATTAGAGAAGGAAATTGAAGAGGCCAAGAACAACTCCGAAACTTTGCTAAAAACCAAATGTAAAGCTTCAGATAGCAATGTGCATTCATCTGAGATTCCAAGCCTGGACAAGTTTTTGGTGAAGCGATTAACAAGACTTGAAAGGGAGGTTTTAGAAGCCAAAAATGCCAGGAGTGAAGCTGGGGAAAAATGTGAACAAACGCGAGATGGATCTGGTGATAAAGTGGTTCATTCAGAATACCATACAGATTCAGGCAATGATCTGGCAAGTATTCTCAAGAAGCCTTCTTCAAAATTTGAGAAGGAAATTGAAGAGGCCAAGAACAGCTCCGAAGCGTTGTTAAAAACCAAGTGTAAAGCTTCAAATAGCAATGTGCGTTCATTTGAGGTTCCCAGCTTAGGCAGTGTGCTGGTTAAGCACTCTTCAAAGCTTGAGAAAGATATTGAAGAGGCTAAGAGGAAGAATGAAAATTTTGGTGAAATAGAGGGCAAAAACTCGAACAGGAGTGTTGTGGCAATTGGTCGAAAAAAGAAACATGAAACTGAAGTTCCTAGATTAGAAGATTATCTGGTGAAGCATATGACCAGACTAGAAAAGGAAGTTCAAGAAGCAAAAAGTAGGGAAAACACTGCAGACTCAGACTCGATTGCCAATGTGCCCGAGACTGACTCATTGGTAGGAAAAGAAAATGTTGACCAGAATGTAAGTCATGATACAAATATGGATGGAAATCCTTGTAATGGAGAACAACCATCAAAGCCAGCAGACACATTATCAATCGAGGTTGAAAACAAAGAAGCAGTGGATAGTCTGGACAAGATTCTAGTAAAGCCAGTTCATCATTTGCAAAGGCTTAAAATGCAAGAATCATCAACAAGAAGCGACTACGTTGTACAGAGGAATCAAAGAAAGATTGAAGCTAATAGTGCCACCGATAGCGAAGGTTTGGACAAGATTTTAGTGAAGCATGTTTCAAAGCTGGAAAAAGAGAAAATGTCTTTTCATGCAAAGGAAGACAATTTGATGAATGTAAAGAAAAGGGACACAATTGGTAAACAATTGCAGAACAATGAAGGCAGTTTGGATCAGATTTTGGTGAAACACAAGTCTAGACTTGAGAGAGAAAAGATGGCTGCTATTCAGCCAGAGGATGATGATCAGATAAGACATTCAATTTCTCGGAAAGCAACAAGGGAGAGGGAGTTGCAAGAAGCTTGGGGAGGCTTAAGTCTTGGGAACTCTTTGCGTCCTCATATATCTAGACTTCAGAGAGACAAGGCAAGTGCATTTATCTTTATCCTAAACCATTTTATATTGTCTTTCTTTCTTCTACTTCTCATGACTTTACTCATGTTTTCCTTATAGGCTGCCTGGCTAAAAGCTGAAGAAGAGGAGAGGAAGGGAACCGTCGAGGAGGCGTGAAATTATGAGCTATTTCACTTTCTTGGATTTATGAGAACTATGATTAGATAAGAAACATCGTAAATTCTTTGTTTTTTTCCCTCCCATGCTTTCCGTTGGTCAACATGACAACAACCAACTAAACTTCTGAATACTTCTTCACTACTCGTATAGTGATCTCGTGTGAGATTGATCTTTTTTGGTTCTTTTTTGAGGTAAATATAGTCAGGATGCTATTTTGTATATATTGCTCGTCTAAATTCCTTCTATGTTTGTGAGTGATCTAAGAAACCATTTGTCAGTAGATTTACCTTACCTTCATTATAGGAAGAAACTAAACGTATCTGCAATATTAGAAAGAAACTATACGTATCTGCAATATTAGAAAGAAACTATACGTATCTGCAATCTTAGAAAGAAATTATACGCATCTGCAATACGTGTATCGTACTATATAAATTAGATAAGTACTTGAAATAATTGCATTTCCGGATCGTTCGAGTAATATAAGGATAAAATGAGAGAAGATCACCGAAGATAATTTTGGCCATATTTTCCGCGAGGCGTCCAAAATATATCAGTTAACTAATACAATGATTGTTCGTTACTAAAATTGTAGGAATTAACCTAAAATCATGTAGATAAATCTGGATTTAACCAAGAAAATATATTCAATTACATGATAAAGCTATTAATCCGAAAGAAACTATTAGCTGGAACATTGTCCCCCCACCCAATTTTGTTCGTCATTTAGTTCTTAATATTAAATGCTTTAAAGATAAAAGTATTTTTGTTGACCTATAGGTAAAAAAATAATAATTCAAACCATGTCATAAACAAATTTAACAAGTGCAAAGATAATTCAGAGAAATGAAAATTAAACATAAAATTATCATATAAATGAATGTAATAATAGAGAGTATCATGGGATGATTGAGATCTCTTCAAGTTCAACCATTACTCTTAGATTTGAATTCCGTAGAGATGGTTTTACTTTAGTGAATTTATCCAATATGAATAAAGTTAGGAAAATATAAAAGGTAATGGAATCCCTTTTGTTTTGTGTTTTGTGTTTTGTGTTTTGGCATTTGGTACACAAATATTTCAGTTGAGAGTTGAGACACCACAAAAAGTCCTTATGGAAAATCTCAGTGATAGTGTGATTCACACTGTGTGAACAACAGAACACTGCTCTCGTTTCCTCTCTTTAATAATTAACTTGTGCCCAGTACAAAGTAGTACTAACACTCAACAGCATTTTACAGCTTCCAAATTTGACTTGACCTCTCTTATATAACAACAAACACACTCCTATTGGTTCCACCACTACTACATGTACTTGCTTCTTTGGCCTGCTACTTCTTGACTTTTCACTTCCATTCTCTCTCTCAATGGCTTTTCCTTCCTCCTTTCTCTTCTTCTTCTTCACCATCATTCTCTGTATTTCCCCTGTCTTCTCCACAAATTCTGAAGGTATATTTCACTCAACTTAAGCTACCCATGATCTCTTTTTTGTTTGCCATTCTTAGGGTTTAAAGATTTCAGCTTTCTGTTACCATTTGATTTAAAATCTTGGAAATGGACACACTTATATAAAAGAAAGTAAAAAGGTTCAATCTTGGAATGGACCCTCTTACTCAAATTCCTTTTTTTGTTTTGTTTTTCAGGGAATGCTCTACATGCTTTGAGAAGCAGACTTTCTGACCCAAAAAATGTTCTACAAAGCTGGGACCCTACACTTGTAAATCCTTGTACCTGGTTCCATGTTACCTGCGACTCCACTAATAATCATGTTATTCGCCTGTAAGATGTTCTATCAGTTTCTTTCTTTTTTGATTTGTGTTCCCAATTGAAAACAGTCTCTACACTGGGTATGTTGTTGTTGCTTTAATTGGCAATTCTTATGATTTTTTTTAATCTTTGAATTTGCAGGGATTTGGGCAATTCTAATATTTCTGGAAGTTTAGGACCAGAGCTTGGTGAACTCAAGAATCTACAGTACCTGTATTTTTCTTTGTTTATCTCTTTCCTTGTTTTTTTGTTTCGTGTCTCAGCTTAGCATAACTCCTGTTGGAAGTACTGAAACCGTGGAGAAAGTAACGGAAAAGTAATAGAAAAAGGGGCGTTTTTTAGACAAAAGAAATATGTTTAGATTGCTTTCACATGATTAATGTTGTTTCTCTCATTAACGGTTCAATATTTTCTGTGCTTACTTAACTTGCAAGTCTATCCTATCCATCTTGTCTTTAAGGTGATGGACAAACTTTTTCCTGAATTGCAGGGAACTTTATAGTAACAACATAGATGGGAAAATTCCAAAGGAATTGGGTAATCTGGAAAACCTTGTTAGCATGGACCTATATGGCAACAGATTTGAAGGCAACATTCCCAAATCTTTTGCTAAATTAAAGTCTCTTAGATTTTTGTAAGTATTCGTATTGAATGATTCATGAGTTTGACAATTTTGAGCAGATATTTGATGTTATAAAGATTGAATCTTTTTCATGTTATGACTACAGGCGGCTAAATGACAACAAATTAACTGGTTCGATTCCAAGGGAACTTACGACCCTCCCAAACCTTAAAGTATTGTAAGTTTTCAAATTCAAACCTGCTGTTATTACCTTCATATTTACCATGAAACAGAAAAGGACGATCAAACAATATGGTGTTGATTTCTGCTTGAGTGATTTTTTTTAACTGCATTGCTGCAGTGATGTTTCTAACAACGATCTTTGTGGAACAATCCCTGCTGATGGACCCTTTGGAAGCTTTCCTATGGAAGGGTATCATTCTTGTCATTTTTGCTTCTTTCTTGAAAATTCTCTTACATTTTTGCTGATTCTCTAACTATCCCTTGATATGGTACCGGTTCATTACTGCCCATTTTATTGTTGAAAGTTGTTTTGAGCTTCATTCTGTTAAAGCTGTTTTACTCGGGGAAGAAGAATTCTATTGAATGACCGATTGCATCATGCTAAAAATGTGCTTTAAGGTTCATAGGCACAGGTTCTGAATGCACAGCCTTGCATTATTGAGTCCATCAACCTATTGCAAACATAAACTTCTGTCTAGTCATGAGTTAGTAGTTGGTGACTTTGGTTGATTAGTGATTAGTGAACCTCATATGCTTGTTGGTGCAAGTGCAATTACACTTTATGTGTCTGCCTAGCCTGTAATCCCACATCTACTATATGCCCTCTGATTGGTATCGGAACTGATGCTCAAACGACACTAGTAAGAGTCTTAGAAACTATTCATTTGTCTCGGGAACTATTTCTATTTACAGATTTGTGTTATTGGATTGGGATGACTTGCAACCCCAAGTATTCATGTTCATCGAACCTATCATTCTTGGATTAGGATACATCATATTAATAGGTAAAGCTGTGATATTTGTGCTAGAACTGGAATCTCAAAATCAATATCCGAACTCCAAAAACAGAAAAGATAAGGGAGCTGCCCTGAGTTTTGTTTATGTTGGGACCTTTAACACTATAGTGCAATTCAATGGTATATTCATTTTTTTCACCTTAACGTTGTGTAATGTTATTAGTTCCACAACTTGTAGTAAAATGAGCATTCAATACATTCTGATGTTCCCTTCTTATCTGATCATGATACAAAATATGTGCTGTAAGACCTAACAAGTAATAACATTCCTCTTGTTTCAGTTTTGCACACAACAGACTCAATGGACCGGAGCTGAAAGGACTAGTACCCTATGACTTTGGATGCAAAGAGGTCGAAGTATAGTTTGACAGCAGCCTTCAGAAGATTGCTACTATATCTTATGCATTGTATATTTAGTTTGACAGTTACTAAAATTAAAAACCTCAAGTCGAATGTACTTCATGTTAGCATCAGCTAGCATATATATAAGGTTCTTTAAAACCATCACTAAGCTTTCACCGACAACTTGGCAGCAGAAAATGTGCTGTCTAACTGAGTTTTGAACTATTTAAATTAAGTGTTTGATGGTTTTTTGAAGTGAAATTTCTTTTCCAAGAACAATGCATCTTTATTCCATGCCAGACCAAGAGCGGTATAGGTTAATAACACTATATATGGGATCTTTTTTGGTTTCCCTCCTGGTGTCCGGTACCTGCTTTGGGGTATGAGGTCCCACGTTGGGGGTAATGCACTTCTATCAAAGGCGACTCCATATTCAGAGTTCGAACTCGAGACCTTTGATTAAGGATGGAAGAGTACTTATCACTCTGCAATAACCTTTGGTGGTAACACTATACGTGTGGTTGTTGATATGTTGACTTGGGCATTCAGTAAAGGGAAAAAAAAAATCCTTAACTGGATTGGAGAAGGCAAACAAAAAACTGTGCATATATAAGGAGGCAGAATCTCTAGAAAAAATATTTCTCTAATTGTCAAAATCACTAATTTCTTAGGAAAAACTTTGAAATAAATGAATCAAAATGCCGGCATAAGAACAGAGTGGACTTCTTATTATAAAAAAACATAAAATAAATCCCAAAACAAGATTCATGTGTTATAAGTACTAAAGTATAAAATATTGTCAATTTGGCACGTGAAGACTGAAGTGAAGCTAAACTTAAAGAAGGAGGGGCATCCTAGAAATATTCAAAACTTAGAGGACTCACAAAGCAACACACAAAGTCATGGACACGTGTTAAAAGGAGGATGGAAGTACGGAATCGTGTCAAAAAGTTACTGCTGACGTAGCTCTTAACTTAAATGATGGAAACCCTTCAATACAATTCGGCATGTGAACCGACTTTCTGTACTCGCGGCGCTAATTAAATTGTTCACTTTTAATTTATAATAATAATAATAATAATAAGTAATGGCATTAGAATACCAAATTGCTATTATTATTACTAGAGAAATAATAAACAGATTGTATACTTCATCTAACACAGCTTTTATTCTGCAAAAAAAAAAAAGAGATAGGACAATAGACTTTTTCATGTTTAGAATTTTATAATTTAATTGGAGAAAAAAGGGAGTCAAATAATTTGGAAAAAGGTATGAAAAGTAATACAAATATATATTTTTATTTTGCAAAAAGAGATGGACAAAAGACTTTTTCATATTTTTAAAGTTTTCACACCTTTAATTGGAGAAAAGAAGGGAGTAAAACAATTTGGAGTAAAAAGCTATACGAACATATATGTGTACATTAACATAATCCAAAAAATGTAGCATGTAAATGGAGTAATACTATTTTGCAGTGACTATATTGTCATTGTTATTGGACATATGTTATTCATTATTTTTGTAAAATGGGAATTCGAAGTTGCTATTTTTCAAATGCACTATGGATAATGATCTGCAAATCACACATGAACATGTAAATTACATTAGACAAGTCATGTATGACATGCTCGATCGAGAAATGCATGCATGTGATATTGAATTCAGAATTCTCATTTGAGAGATTTTTTGCTCAACCAAATCAGCCATTACTGTAGACTTGTGTTATATTACAAAACTAATCTCAATTGTTATTAATCTTGGTTTTTTATTTCCTAGTATTCCTAATTTTGTGAATGAATACATTCCCCTTCTAATTACTCAAATATTGAGAAAAGCAAAAGACTACTCATTCTTCCAAGTGCAAAAGTAATAGATAAAAAAAAAGAAAATTTAAAATTGAAGTCCAAGCTAAAATTCCTCCTAATTAGTAGTCATCATAATAATATATGTTGAGAAAAGCAAAATATACACGTGGATGAAAAATTAGGGAACTGCTTGGTAAACCACCTAATTTTGTCTTCTACACTTTGCTCCCATTTATTGGCGGCCATCTTCTGAACCAGTCCAACTTCTCTTCCCTCACTGACAACAAGAAGAAGAAGTAGAGACCCTTTTCAATTTTAACTCCTCCTCTGCCACCATAATACACCTGGGGTTTCTCCATTTTTTGTGTACAAAAGATGTGTGCTTATTTCCTCAGAAATGGCTCTAAACCCCACCATTCATTGCACCGTCTATGGAGAAGACCCTCCATTGAACCTTTGAATATCAAGAACCATCACCAACTTCAACATTCTAAAGTTTATTCACGATTACCTCATTCTTTTTACAGGAAAACCAAGGAGTTAGAGTTGTCAAATCCCAGTTTTCTCGCTTTCTTTTCAGGGGTTTCGTCTTCTGCTTCCAAACTTGGGTTAGTGGGATGGTACTTAGAAAAACTCAACTCTCGACCCATTCTCACCAAGACCATTACTTGCTGTCTTATTCTTACTGCCGCTGATTTTTCCTCACAGGTATTTTTCTTCAGTAAAGCTGTAAAGGGCAAAAAAAAATGATTCTTTATTTATCGGGAAATTTCTCCTAATGCTTCTGTTCTTGTTTACTTTATGGTAGGTTTTAAGCTCCCCTTGAAAGTAACCTAGTTGAGAAATTCATTATTAGGGTAAATAATCATGCGTGCTGTATATTGCTTTCTGAGGTTTGAAGGGTTCTAGTGATATAAGTACTAAGGGCTCGTTTGGTTACGGAACAAGTTATCCCACCCTCAATGTGGGATAATAATAACACTACAATCCCGGGATAAGCAATTTTATCCCAACAAAACATGGGATAAACTCATCCTAAAATTAATCCCCGAATTAGTTATCTGTCGTACAAACGAGCCCTAAGGGGTCATTTGGTTGAAAACAAGTTATCCTGGGATTAATTATCCCGGGATTAGCTATCTGTCGTACAAATGACCCCCAGGAGTATAGTACTGCACCCTGTTCTTTAATGTGGGTTTAAAAAGGAAAGTTGCAGGGGTTTTCCAATTGCAGAGATTATGAAGTTATTGTTGTATAGAGTTTGTGAATTCTTTATTTTTAACTTCTTAATCAAACAAGACAAATGATCTTGACCACTTTCCTTTCCTCCTCGTCCTCCAGATACTTTTTCGCCTAATTAAACATTGAGCTGAAATAGGGCAAATCGTTCTTCAAGTAGAAAAAAGGAGTAGCTAGATGACTCTAAGTTCCTTGTGGAGTTACTCTTATTATTAGGTATGGAATGGAACCTTAAACCTATGAGTAATAACTTATCCCAGCAGCTCTTCGATGTCTCTTCTGCTTCTCAAATGCTAATGCATTTCTTTGATTCGGAGAGCAGTTTGATATAGTAGCCTATCCATTCGTTTATTAAATCTTTCACTGATGAAGTTCAGAACAAACTTGTCTTTTATTTCCTTGTATTTTTTAAAGGTTCTTTACCTTCCCAACATCTGTTATAGTCTCATCCAATTCCACTCGACTTAGCATATATGCACAATTCAAAATTAGGTTGGCTTTTGAATCATCTTCATCCAGAAGTTCAAACTACACACTGAACACTATTCCTCCTGTTTGTCCTTTAATTTGTGGCCTGTATCCACAGTGGACCCAAGTGATGAAGGCTTCCAAAAGAATAGGACTTGTTGAATAAATTCGTGACGTGCCACTGCAACATGGATTATTGAAGAATAAGAGGGAGCTGCCTTAGGAAATGGACTTGACTTAAAAAACATATGCTGTGAGGTGAGGGAGCAACTTGTCTAGTCTTGCGGTGCGCTCATCTAGTTACAAGAATGAATCACACCCCAGCTTGACCCGTGACCAAGACTCTATATGAGTCGCCTGGTCAAGTACGAAGACTATTATTAGAAAGAGGTGTCTTAGAATTAATTGGATTGAGTTGAGTGCGAGTTCCCTTTCTTTCATAAACTTTACCTGGAAATTGCATAGAGTGCTTTGCTTGGGATTCCCTAAGTAACCAAACCAATCCTTGTCATTTCACACGGAAAATGATCTGTTTTAAGCATTTGAAGTGGTTGAACAATCAGTGTATGTAATCAAGTTTCATGCTATCATATCTTTCTGCCTGACAATGTCAGATACTGCTCTCATACGTCTTGGTTGGTGGTGGTGGAGAAGAAAACTCGCCTAAAAATGAAAATTTTATTTTCTATGGTTTCAAAGGCTCAAAGGAAGGTAGGCATCAATTAATCTGCTTATTGTTCTTTCTGATTATGTATCTTCTAGGCCTAGCTGGAATGAGTACATGAAGTACAAAGATAGCTAGTTTCCCTTCTCCCAGCAAGCTATTTCCACTGGTCAATCATTCTCCGCATAAAGCAACCTTCTTTGCTTTATATCTAGAGAACTACTTCATAACACCGGAGTAATACTCTTCTGCTATAGAACCCATGGAGGGCTGGCCCATTTTCCACCGGAGTTATGTTCTATGTTTCTTGTGTAGTACTCAGCTTAATATAATTTATCTTGTCTGACCCTAGTTAGATGACATTCAACTGACACAAAAAGTGCATATTTGTTCAACCCAACCATCTTGACTTGAGTTTATGCTATTGTTCGTGAATCTTGGAGTAATATGTATTCAATAGGCACAAAGATGAAACTAAATTTAGAAAAACTTAAAATAATAAACATATGTTAGATACAACTTTTTTTTAAAATAAATTTTTAACAATATGTTTTCTCCACTTTAATAGTGCAAACATCACAAGATAAACAAATGTCTTCATAACAACTTTCAAAAGTAAAGAAGAGAAGGGAGTAGGTCATTACAAATGTCCTTTAAAATTCACAAGCAAAAACCATTTCGTAATTGTAAAAGATTTGAGTATCCGGAACAGGTGTCTAGGCATTGAGATTGGCCTAGGTGCTCAGACACTGCCAATTTTGGATCACTTTTGGTTGCCATGGTGCTGAGACACCACTGAAAAGTTACTTAATTTTGTCAATATAAAACTAACATATCAATAAGAATACAATTCATGGAAAATATGGAGTTAAACCTGCACAGATAAAATAGCCATATATTCTTTAAAATTTATCGAGCATGGTCTTGCAGTCACGAGCATTTATTCAAGGGGAAGCTAATAGTAGTCTGTAGCGCTTAGTGGAAAAGAACAGTTCCATTCCCATAATGTGACAGAAATTGGCACTTTGTACCTTTCAGAGTACTACATTTGTATATCAGGATACATCTTGAAGGGGTTAAACTTGCTTTTTATGTATTATGGTGTAGTAATAATGTCCAATATTAATTGGAGTGGCAAGGTCGGAGATGATCCGGATAGGCAACTCCAACTTGCTTGGGATTGAGGCATTGCTGTTGTATGGTGTAGAAATAATACCTGTAAATATTGTTCAACAACACTTCAGAATGTCATAGTCTGTTAGTTGTCTTTCATTTTGCTCAACATATAATTATGTAATTTGCATTTCACCTGTCTTGTTTATCATTCTCTCTTTTAGTGTACCTTTCTATTCTGGTTCAGCTGTGGAATAAATCATTACATGTTTCTAATCTTTCCCCCCTTTTCTTTGCTCTCTCTGTTCTGCAGACAATTGCTGGGTCATTGATGGAGCAGTATGATCTCACACGAACATTGCGGATGGCTGGCTATGGAGCGCTAATTGTTGGACCTTCACTTCATTTCTGGTTCAATTTTCTGTCAAGGTGCCTTCCAAAGCGTGATGTCATCACAACATTTAAAAAAATAGCTCTGGGACAGACAGTTTATGGCCCTGCAATTAACTCTATTTTCTTCTCCATGAATGCTGCAGCACAAGGTATGACTGAGTCCTGCTTTAGATGTTCTAAGTTGCTCTAGTTAAATCTAATAGTCGGCTGTATTTTACTATCATTAACAAAATAAAATATTTATGGAGGACTCTAGAGCTTGGGCAATTATCATATTCTTGAGCCCTTGACATTAAATGTAGAATCTGTTCTCTTTGTGCACGTGTGCCTGAGAGGAGGGCATAAGGTTAGTGACATGAGAGAGAAAAGGGGGGTGGAAACTAACTCGGAACCTCAGGTTTGAGGGATAGTGTTTAAACCCTGTATCACTTCGTCTCAGACTCTCAGAGGTTATGAACCAAGAGAAGTGACACAGAAAACCAGAAAAAGAAAATTAAGATTAGATAAGAAACATCTATTTGATAAAAGTTGACACAACATAAGAATCTGTGTCATTCATTGGCAAGCTGCTTCTTTTGTAGTTCCATCAGTAAATATTTACTTATTAGGAAGTGCATCAGCTCCTTTCCCTTTTTCACCTTTTTGGTGTCGTTAGTCCTTAATGGCTATCAATCATGCTTTCTAAGTCTGAATTTAATTGTGTTGCAAACTTCTTTTTTATATGAATGAACTAGCAATAGTTTTCGATGTTTATTCGAACTCTTTGAATTTTATTTTCTGAATTTACAATGGGCATTAACTTTAGATGCTTCATGCTTGTATCACTAATCCTTATATTGGTTGCTACCCTAGGTGAAAGTAGTTCAGAGATTGTTGCCCGACTCAAGCGCGACTTGGTTCCCACCATTGTCAATGGTCTTATGTACTGGCCAATATGTGATTTCATTACATTCAAGTTTGTTCCTGTTCATTTACAGGTATGCTCAAGGGCTCATCGACCTCTAAGGTTACTTTATTAATTCAAGATTTAAAATTTGATGCATTCAAATTTTGTTTTCTCATCATTGAACCAAATTCACTTTTGTGATTATGGATTTAGATTTTATACTTCTAGTAATTTTTCAAATATACATATATACTCATAGTAAAAAATGTTGGTTCAGTTGAATCCGTTGATTGTACATCCCATTCCATTGGCCTCTGGGCCCTGTAACCTTGGTCTTTGCCACAAGGCACAACTAAGGTTCGAAACCCTTAACTACCATTTTGAACAACATAAGTTCTCAATAGTACCAAAAGAGTAATGGTTTTCCCCCCTTCATTTTCAATAGAGGGCCGTCTCTTTCCTTTTTTATCTATTTGAGAAGGTAACTAACTAGATGTTATTACTACATTGACAGCCGCTTGTGAGCAACACATTTTCGTATGTATGGAATGTGTACCTGACCTACATGGCAAGCCAACAAAAAGTCTCTACTGTATAAGCAGCTGTATCACGTCTTCTCTGCTAACAATTCATATATTCTTCTTGCTAACAATCTGGCTGGAGATATGATTTTGGAGTCATTTTCATCCCGGTGCCTGTTAGTGTGGTGGAGCAGAACTTCAGCAGAAGCACAGAGGCTGTTAAATGTGCTATTTAAGAGTTATTCGGACCATCATGGTTCTTTTTGTATATCCTAGTTCTAGTTACAAAAATCACATATTACATTTGATCAGCTTTCACAAAGAGCAATATACTATAAAGAGCAGGCATAGATTTAATTTTGAAGATTTTGCAATTGTATCCTCATTCTCAACTTCACTCCAAGTTGACAATTTTTAAGGACCATCCGTTACAATTTATTAATGTACAACGTTTTCTGAATGTCAAAGATGTATTTGCAGCATGCATATAGTTCTAATCTTGCTAGCTATCCAATTAAGCTTGCAAAAGTATCCAACAGGAAAGGAAAACAACTATTGTTGTCACATTAAAGCAATTGAATTTTACCCTCTATAGTAAAACTCATTAAACTCTACCCAGTATACTGACAAAAACCTATCCATTAAGGTGCAAGGTTTATACTTTACTGCTAAAGAGGGTAAAATTTAGTTACTTTAATGTGACAAAAGTAATATTATTTCTTTACTGTTATAATGGCCAAAGTTAAGCTATTTTGCTGTGACAAAATGTTATGACGACTATTCTAATGTATCATTACTCGAGCCGAGGGTTTTTCGCAAACTGGCTCTCTACCTCCTCGAGGTAGGGGCGGGGTCTGCGTACACTCTTGACTCTACCCTTCTCAGACCCAGCTTTTGGGACTACACTGAGTTTGTTGTTGTTGTTGTTGTACTATTCTAATGGATAAAGTTTGATCCTCTAGCTCCACAGTTGGAATTGCAAAGAGCCAAGGATCAGAAAGAACCCTATCTGCAAGCTCATTCACTCCCATAGCCTTCATTTCATCATGGAAAAAAGAACAAAGAAAATGTCCCCATTTCTCTCCTGTTTATTGTTTAAAAATTGTCAAATCTTTAACTACTTTGTGCTATTCCTCTTTGTTCTTATTTTAATTTTTAATTCTTTTGCAATCATTTTTTGTAACAGAGAATGCCTCCCACTCAGTACTGACCAAGTCTTTATTTGCTATTTGGACTTTGTTCTCATCTTAGTGGGTAACCATGAAGCCATTATATCAAATGTCAACAAGAAAGGTGTCACATTGCTGTATAAAAACCAGAGCTCTTTCTCAAATATGCAAGACAAGTTTTAGTTCTCTCCGTCTCTTCTGTAAGTATAGTTTGGCTTGCATATCAAAATGAGAAGCTTAGGGAGGCTGGGGCAATGGCCCCTACTTGCAGCTGCTTTGGTAATTTGCTTAGCAGCCAGCACTGTTTTTGCTGATTACTCCTATAGCTATACTTCTCCATCACCTTCTTACAGCTCTAAGAAGTACTACAAATCACCATCTCCATCTAAGCATCATGTACCCACTCCTTACTACAAAAAACCTGCTGAATATTCTCCATCACACAAATACTACAAAGTACCTGTACCTTCTAAGCACAACTATTACAAGTCGCCATCGCCAGTAAAATATTACAAATCGCCCTCACCAGCAAAATATTACAAGTCGCCTACCCCTTCAAAGCATTACTACAAGTCGCATGTTCCATCAAAGTACTACTACAAGTCACCAACTCCTTCAAAGCACTACTACAAGGCGCCAACTCCTTCAAAGTACTACTACAAGTCGCCAACTCCTTCAAAGCACTACTACAAGTCGCCAGTTCCTTCAAAGTACTACTACAAGTCACCATCGCCGGTAAAGTACTACAAGTCACCAACTCCTTCAAAGCACTACTACAAGTCGCCTACTCCTAAATACTACAACTCACCGGCACCAACAAAATATTACAAGTCACCAGTTTACTACAAATCTCCACCACCACCAGCTTATTATGAAAAATCGCCTTCATACTACAAATCACCTCCACCTCCACCACCAAAATATTACGAGCAATCACCAACTAATTATAAGTCTCCACCGCCACCTTACTATGAATATCCACCACCTCCACCAAAGACCTATGAACAACCACCAACATATTACTCACCTCCACCACCAACAAACTATGACAAAGAAACACCCACCTATGCCTCACCTCCACCACCTACGAAGTACGAGCAATCTGCCACCTATGCTTCACCTCCACCTCCATCACCATCTCCACCACCAACCTACTAATAATAATCATCTCCTTCGGTTCAATATTTTTCCACCATTCCCTTGACTTATAACTCATTTTCAACCTCCTGTTTCGAACATTTCCATTTCCTCTGCCAAAATTTGTTTGTATGCTTTCCGAAATGATCGGTTTTGTTTGCTGTTTGTTCTTTTGTTGTAATAATTTGTAACATGTATTTATTCGAGATTGAATCAAAAGATTATTTTTGGTTTATTCTCCTGAGAATCATATGAATGCTTACTACTAATCTTCTTTCTCTAATATTGTTTCTGCTGATCGACTATGAACTACAATTCAACCAATTTAATTGACACTTATATAACAAGTATGGAACAAAGAAATATGAACTCCTTTTTGGTCTATACAGCTAGTAGGAAGCATTAATGAGCCTTTTTGATAATAACAACAACATACCCAGTATAATCTTACAAGTGGGGTCTAGGGAGGGTAGGGTATACGCAGACCACCTTCAAATATACATATATGCTCAGAGTAAGAAAAGCACATGCATAGGATGTCTTCTCTGCTAACAGTTCACATATTCTTCTTGGCTAACAATCTGACTTTGGAGTCATTTTCATCCCGGTGACAGGTTAGTGTGGTGGAGCAGAACTTCAGTAGAAGCACAGAGACGTTGAACGTGTTATTTAAGAGTTATTCGGACCATCACAGTTCTTTTTGTATATCCTGTTTCTAGTTTCAGAAATCGCATATTACACTATCAACTTTCAGAAAAGAGCAATATCTGACTATAAAGAGCAGGCACAGATCTAATTTTGAAGATTTTGCAATTGTATTCTCATATTCAACTTCCCTCCAGGTTGATAATTTTTGGATTAGAAGGACATTCTGTTACAATTTATTAATGTACCACGTTAACTGAATCTCAAAGATGTATTTGCAGCATGTATATAGTTCCAATCTCGACAATTATCCAATTAAGCTTGCAAAAGTATCCAACAGGAAAGGAAATAAACTGTTGTTGTCACATTAAAGCAATTGAATTTTACCTACCAAAAATACAAAAGGTGGCTGAATTTTACCCATAATACATAACGTGACTATACTGTTACGATATGCGCAGTTTATGCTTTATTGTTATAGAGGGCAAAATTCAATTTCTTGAATGTGATATATAAGTAGTATTATAATACTGTTATAGTGGCAGAAGTTCAGCTACTTTAATGTGACAAAAAAGTGTTCTGACTACCATTCTAGCGGATAAAATTCAGTGACTATCCATGAGACGACTCTACGAGCTGTTTTAGAAGGAAGTGACATGCATTTCTCTCCTTGACTTTGATTCTCTAGCTCCACTGTTGGAATTGCAAAGAGCCAAGAATCAGAAAGGACCATATCAACTGAATGCCCCATATCTGCAAGGCCGTTCACTCCATAGCCTTCATCATTGAAAAAAGAACAAAGAAAATGTCCCCATTTCTCTGTTTTGTTTATTCTTTCAAAAAATGGTCTAATCTTTAACTACTTTGTGCTATTCCTCTTTGTTCTTATTTTAATTTTGAATTTATTGTAGTTCATTTTTTGTCAACAGAGAATGCCTCCCACTCAGTACTGACCAAGTCTTTATTTGGACTTTGCTCTCATCTTAGTGGGTAACCATGAAGCCATTACATCAAATGTCAACAAGAAAGATGTCACATTGCTGTATAAAAAGCCAGAGCTCCCTCCTCAACAATGCAAGACAAGTTTTAGTTCTCTCTGTCTCTTATCGAAGTATAATTGGTTTGTATATCAAAATGAGAAGCTTAGGGAAGCTGGGACAATGGCCCCTACTTGCAGCTGCTTTAGTAATTTGCTTAGCAGCCAGCACTGTTTTTGCTGATTACTCCTATAGCTATACTTCTCCATCACCTTCTTACAGCTCTAAGAAGTACTACAAATCACCATCTCCATCTAAGCATCATGCACCCACTCCTTACTACAAAAAACCTGCTGAATATTCTCCATCACACAAATACTACAAAGCACCTGTACCTTCTAAGCACAACTATTACAAGTCGCCATCGCCAGTAAAATATTACAAATCGCCCTCACCAGCAAAATATTACAAGTCGCCTACCCCTTCAAAGCATTACTACAAGTCGCATGTTCCATCAAAGTACTACTACAAGTCGCCAACTCCTTCAAAGCACTACTACAAGTCGCCAACTCCTTCAAAGCACTACTACAAGTCGCCAACTCCTTCAAAGCACTACTACAAGTCGCCAACTCCTTCAAAGCACTACTACAAGTCTCCAGTTCCTTCAAAGCACTACTACAAGGCGCCTACTCCTAAATACTACAACTCACCACCACCAACAAAATATTACAAATCACCAGTTTACTACAAATCTCCACCACCGCCAGCTTATTATGAAAAATCTCCTTCATACTACAAATCACCTCCACCCCCTCCGAAATACTATGAGAAATCACCTACATACTACAAGTCACCTCCACCTCCACCACCAAAATATTACGAGCAGTCACCAACTAATTATAAGTCTCCACCTCCACCTTACTATGAATCTCCACCACCTCCACCAAAGACCTATGAACAATCACCATCATACTACTCACCTCCACCACCAACAAACTATGACAAAGAAACACCCACCTATGCCTCACCTCCACCACCGACGAAGTACGAGCAATCTGCCACCTACGCTTCATCTCCACCACCAACCTACTAATAAAAATCATCTTCTCCGGTTCAATATTTTTCCACCATTCCCTCGACTTTTAACTCATTTTCATCCTCCTATTTGGAGCATTTTCCATTTCCTCTGCCAAAATTTGTTTGTATGCTTTCCGAAATGACCAGCTTTGCTTGTTTGTTCTTTGTTGTAATAATTTGTAACATGTATTTATTCAAAATTTATGTAAGATCCTCGAGATCTCCATCAGTTTGGTTCATTGAATCAAAAATTTCTTTTTGGTATTTTCTCCTGAGAATTATATTCCGAAAGTTTCACTCAAACTGATTTTGATAATAACAAACCAAGTTGTTTAATAGCTGGTCTAAGTTAAAATTTACTCAAAGAGAACTTGGTTATGGTGATTTTAATTCATGGAAAGATTCTTATTTGAAGAAGTCAAAGTCTTTGCTGTCAATTTGAAGAAGAGATGCTACAATAATTTTGCAGTCAAAAGTTGCAAGATTTGAGAGTGAATTGCCCAGAAAAATTTCTTTTATAAAATTCGCCAGAATTAAGAGAAGCAGTCAGATATGTCTTTTAAGTTTCTTCATCAGATTTCTGAGGTTGAGAGTGATCATGCCTCACGGTGATCAGAGTTCTCCCAGTATAATTCATTTAACATCAACGAGACGACGACATCTATTGCAATAATTGAGTAGCTAAAGCCTATAGCCCGAGGAAACGATGCTACACGTTCAGCAATGCTCTCATGACGTTCAATCTACAACAATTATATACAATGGGGTTACAAACACCTTAAATCATTCTGTGACCCAGATCAGTACAGTACAGTTCATGCATACAGTTGCATCAGGCATCCACATAGTTCAGTACAGTTTGGCCTTCAGGCATATTATCATATCAGAGCCAGTTCAGTTGGTATGTGCATTGGACAATGCAAAAAAGAGATGGTTGATGTTCCCCGAGTTGCATGAGGTAAAGCCTCTTCTCTGCAGATTCAACTGAGCCAAGCAGCAGACAATTGTTGTGCAATGTGCTGTCCACATGAAACAGACAATCTTGAGGGGAGCCATATCATTACATTTTCAGTCTGAGCCTCCAAGCTCACTGTTTATACATAGTGATCTTCTTTGTTAGTTTTGACCTCTATAGTCTTACACACACATACAATGAGCAACTAGATGGTGCTCAGAACATAGACAAGAAGAAAGTTCATCTTGATGATGTGGAGCAATTAAGAGACAGAATTGGAAGAGCATGACTGATATTTAATGTGCTCATCTTATAAAGTTTGCTTCCATTCCTTTGAGTTCAAATTTGTTCAAGCACACAATGAATTTCTTAAATTGCCTCCATTGCAAGGCAACACAGAAAGAAGCTTAGCTTGTGCATGGATGTGCAGAATTCTGAAGCTGCAACAAGGCTGTCAGAATTTGTTTACAATTAAACATTGAGAGCATGTTGGTGTAGAGAAGTGCTACATTCTGATGGTCGAAAACAGAGACAAATATATGCTAATATTTGAGAAACAAAAGTGCAAATTAACAACACTGGAAAAGAACGATTAAGAAGGACAGTTTACTGTAGGGTGATGTCAAGGACCATATTGTTCTTGATTCAGTCAGCCTATTTGGTTTGGATTTTCAAATTGATTCTGATTATTTAAAAAGTAAATATTAGATCATTGAAATAGATATTCAGTTTCACTGAAATGATAGCATTTGCCAAAAATGATCTTTCTTAAAAGAAAATAATAATAACCAGACATTGATTCTGGTTATAAAGCCTACTAGCACTGAATAGTAACCAAATTAACAGAAACAAACCTGTATGTCTATCTTCCGTCTACAAGCTATGGTATAGCTTTCCTTTCATTTATTTATTTTCAATCCTACCTTGTTGTCGGGTTCTGCTTCTTTCCTGGCAAGTAAATAAACGACAATCGCTTCAATGATGCAAAGTTTCACAATATTCAGCTTCCCCAAACAATCACTGGAAAATAGTTAAATTTTTTATTTTGGTCCCTTTCAAACATAGTATAACAAAATGTACTTTTAACAAATATTGTGGATGATAATATTGGCTAATTAAAATTCAATTGAATCAGTAACAAAAATCAATCCAAAATGATTCAAATGTTCTTTGCCCTATCTCATGCTGGTGTACATATTCGTGTGTTACTTGGTAAGGAGAATTAGCTGAGATAATAAAGTCTTCATATTTCAAGAATATATATTTTAAAAGTTGAGAAAAAATTAGAATGCAAACTGCAATATCGTAGAGAGAAGGGATGGCAAGCGCAAGTCAGAGAAAAGAGTCACACCAACATACATAAAAAAGCCTTTAACTGCACTAACAAGTAACAAGCAAATAACCAAGGAAGTGTCACAATGTACAGTATGCTAGAGCGAGAAGACTGCCAACAGCAACCAACCTTTGATCAGAGATGTTACCTTTTGCAGCCAAAGCTGGAAGCATATATCAACTGAAGGCTTGAAGGCACAAGTCAGAAGGATTGAACAAACTTCAGATCAGCCTCAATAATAATGACAACAAGAGCATGCCTCAACCTCAAACATTTACAGGGTTTTGTCATTTGGATGAACTAGAAAAAAAGCATGGCAAAGAGAAATAAGCCCATCCAACATGCAGAAGTTTACGAACAGGCAGAAAAACAAGGAAGAGTAACAATGTACACTATGCTAGAGACAGAAGACTGCCAGAAGCAACCAACTGCTGAAACATGATGCTACCTTTTGATGCAAAATGTGAATACTGGAATTGTACATCAGTTAAAAGGCTTGAAGCTACCAATCAGGCATCTCATTTGACAAAGTCAGTTCAAACTCAATAAATTAAGGGCAAGAAGTGCATACCTCAACCTCAAACTTTTAAAGAGCATTGTCATTTGGATGGACTAGAAAGAAATGATGACAAAGTAATTAAAAAAAAAAACAGCATGCAGAAGTGCACTAACAAGCAAGAAAAAAAGGAAGAGTGAATTTTTAATATGCTAGACACAGAAGACGCTAAAAATAACCAGCCTTTGGACCATGATGTAACCTTTTGCAGCCAATGCTGGAAATGCATACATAATTTGAAGGACTGAAAACACCCAGAAGGCATCACATTACTTCAGATCAACCTCAATAAACTTGGGCAGCCTCGACCTCAAACATTTAAAGGACATTATCATTTGGATAGACTAGAAAGGAAGGATGAAAAACTAAGAGAAAAAAGCTCCACCAACATATAGAAGTGCACTAACAAGCAAACAACCAAAAGGAAAGAAAGAAACAATGTAAGATATGCTAGAGACAGAAGACTGCCAAAAGCAACCAATCTTTGAACCATGATGTCACTTTTTGCAGCCAATAATGGAAGCATATGTCACCTGAAGTTTGAAGCCACCAATCAGGCATCACATTGGACAAACTTCAAATCAGCCTCAAGAATTTTAAGGGCAGGAAGTGCATATCTCACTATGTTCGTCTCTAGAGGAGGAATGCACTTGACACTTCAACCCAGGAAGAAATAAAATGTCCATTTCACTTGACATAGGAAATATAATTGTTGCCTCTATGTTGTAAAAGTGGATCATTGAAGAGACAGAAAATTGGAAATCATTGGAGCTGAAAGCACTCAGTAATGGTTAGAAATTGATTCACTTGCTAACTTCTCGGTTTTACAATAGTACACAGCTGCATGGAACCAAATGATTTATTTCATAGAAAACCTCATCTATAAAATGAAAAATGACATAAGAGCAAGTGCTTGTAAACAATATCTATGCTTAATCTATGTAAACATTTCCCTTTCAAGGGACCAAGTCCCCTAGAATACAAATCTCACAACATCCGACAGCTTCCCACAACATTCACATGCTTGTTCCTTTGGCATGTCTCACAGATACTTCATTTCGTGAGAAATCATGTCAAGAACCTCATCATCAAATCAGACGCAAAAGCCTGAAATTTCCACTTATCCATCTGGTAACAAGATTGATGACAAAGAGCTGTTTATTCAGAAGCAGCAGCACAGACCTTCTCAAGTAGCGTGGACCAATCTCCCCCAAGTATATGAGGATTTGTCTCCACCGCCACTCGGAAATCCAACATCCTAGCATATGAGGATCTTGTTTGTCTTTTTGTATAATTTCCAGGAAATTGTCCATACCATCCAGGCAGTATTTGGCCATTGCGATGTCTGATACGTTCATTTGTATGTCGAGAGCCAGCCAGTCCTATGCAAGGTTCAATCAGCCTTTTCAAAAATGCATCTAAGCTATTATTTAGCAGGTTAGCACAGTCCAATGATATGCCAAGCCCCTCCGACTCTAACTTCCTCTCCAAACGACTTCTTAATGATCTACTATCAGGCAATTCTCCACAGCTTTGACAAGTCTCCTGAGTAAAGTTGTACACAGATCCACTATGGAGAGTTTTTCGAGCACCACCTACATTGACAGAAATTCCAAGAGGAGCAGTGACAAGGCTTCTGCTTTGAATGCCTGGACTTCCAACAAATTGTTCAACTTCTTCCCCATCTTCTACAGATGCAACTTCAACTGGAGGTCTGCTACCAAGGGAATGCAATTCTGTGGCACTTTGTTGTTCTTGTATCCCAGGTGCTGCTTCTTCACACGCAATAGGACTTTTCCCAAGTGGTCCAAGAGGACTTGGACGGTCCCGCAACCTTCTGTCCCTACTAACTGGAGACCTTGTTTTGCGAGGTGATGAGGGAAATGCATCAGCATAGAGCGATTGTAGACAACTTCTTTGGTAACCATTCCCAACTTTGATGCTGAGAGATTCTTCAACCTTTTTAGGTTTTGGTGGAGGAACCTTAGCCAAAGAGGCATTTTTCACTATGGAGAGAAGGAGACGATTATGTAGGTGGACATTCTCTCTCCCAATAGTTCGAATGCAAGACTTATCAAAGTCAACCTTGCTCAGCTTTGAACTTAAAAATCTACTAAGCTCATTGAAGTACTTTTCACCTCTCTGCTGCCCAATCTTCCTATATATTACATCTCTCAGCTCTAATGTATCAACTCGAGTATAATGGTGTTTGGTCACCATTTTCAATTGAAGCTCCTAACATTCAAAATAACCAGACTTTCGTGAATTCCAGCAAAGAACATAAACAAATAGCATTATTTACTACCCATACCCAATAAGCCCTAAATTGCAAAATGCATTTTCCTTGATCGCATTGTTGAAATTCAACTTTTCAAGACTTGGATCAAATGAAAGTAATTAAAGCTTACAAGTCACCATTTTTCAGAATCCAGATGTAAAATAACAGAATTCAAGAATTAACAAGACCAAGATAAAGTCAGCAATTCTTCCTTTGCTAGCTCCAAATTAATACATCAAAATCAATATGCATTCAAGATTCACCCAAATTTAACAATTTCAAAGTAGAATTAACCTCATCAAGAAAAGAAGAAGTAAAATTGACCCAAATTCAAGATTAAGCGATCTAACTAAAATTAAATACAATCAAGCATTAGAGATGAAAATAAAAGAAACCCTTTTGATAATTAATCAAGAAAATTAAACCCCAATTAAGGAAATTGATGAATTGAACTAAACACAAAAACATAGAATAGGAATTGACCTGTGTGGGAACGAAGACGACGTTCAAGCTGTTCACTCAAAGCTGTCTTTTTTATATTTGTTTTATTTATTTTTCTTTTATCGGGTCTGTTTGAGGTATATGGCTTTTGCGATCTGTCTGTCTTTTGTAAACTAATTTTTTGGTTTATTGTGTTTTATGAGTAATTAACATAATCCAAACACGAGCAATACTTTTCTCAGTTATAAGCCCTAATGTCACACGTGCGATTATAATAATGGGTGAGTTTTACTAGGCCGTGTTTGGCTGATGCTGTAAAAGGATCAATAGAAGTTCCGTCTTTTTTCCGTCAACCAAATGGCGGCAACCGGCAAGTTTAGGCGCCGTATAAAATAAAAATGGTTTTTATGTATATTTGGACAAGTTTTTATGATAATACCTCTTGATAACTAATTTAAACTAAACAGCTTTGCTTTCATTTGGATCCCAAAAATAGTACTATCAATATGCATGTTGTTTATTTGCTTCAAATATTTCTCGAATTTTAATATTCTCCACAAGTCAGACATGTTATTTTAAAATAAATACTTATGTAAATCACATTTCAAAGCCATGAAAAAATAAGATAAAGGCAAAGGAAATAATAATGTGTTATTCAAGTGGTAAGCACTCTTTTACCTTCAACCTTTAAGATTGTGAATTGTGAATTTGAATTATTTATTATCTCAAAAAGTCATTTTGAAGGAAACTCCCCGTACTTTATGTTGCTAAGACTATTTGTATATGTAGTAGTAACAGAAAACATACGTATCAATTTCGATTAATTAAAGAAATCGATAAATCATCGATAATCGAACTATGTTCGAACAATAATCAAAATAAACTTTAAAAATGCATATGAGTGGATAATATATACTAATAACTAATAATAAGTACCATTGCAACTATCCAACTCAATTAGACTTCATTTTAAGTTCAATTGTGACTTGACAAGAATAAGCTTCGCACGGAAAGAAGATCCAAATGTATTAATCTTCAGTTCTACAATTTAAAACATGATGTTGAGATAGTTATCAATCAAATTTTAGAGAGTAATCTAAAATGATTGGCTCACAATCTGTCGTTCATAAGAACTTTGTAGAGGTATAATATTATTATACAACAGTTGATGTTGTCTATTAATTTCAGAGATTCCTACTCATGTAATGTATCGATTTAATTGATATAGCATATCTTAGTTTAGCTTGAACAATTTGTATGTGTTCCTTCAAATACAATTGTACAAAATGATGAAAAGACATCTTCTACTCTAGTTCTGAATTTTCTATTGTCAATGTTTTAAAATCTTGTATTCTCTCTAGACTCAACGGGCTAAGAAATGCTTCATCAGAAACACCTTCTTGACAGGTCCTCCAAATCATTAGGTGACAAGTTAGATATTTCTTTTGGTCAAAGCTAATGTTTTTCGCAAATAAGAAAAGATGCCTATAACAATAGTTTAGCATGCGATATTCTAAGTTACACTCGCAAAGCAAACATCACTCTGAAATACATTTTGGAAAATCATGGTCATAGCTAAGAAAAAGTTAATGGAATACTTCTATGTTTCATGGAGATTTGAAGCTCTAATATCTAGGAAAGAGCCTTGTGAACGACAAGTGCTTAAACATTAAAATTGTAATACAATATGTAAAGAATCAATGGGAAATTTGTCAAATAACCTTGATCAAATATTGAAGAAAGTATTCCCATTTCACTCAATACAAGAAGTTGGAAGGCGTTATGCACTGCTCGTTTCAGCTTCAAATAACCTCATATTGGACATAATTGTAACAACAGTCTGGATCCACCATTTCGATCAAAAGCCAACAATCAGTATTCTAACTTCTGTAAAACCATCAGTCCACTCACTATAATTAAACTTCAAGCTCCTGATCCTGCAGGAAGTGGAACCAGATATATAAAAGTGCCTTAGAAAGGCTCTACCAAGGTCTTCTATCTCCCCTGCTAGTGTACTTACCTTATCCCAATAATTCTGATATCAATTCGTGGTATTTAAGTATCCCCCTATTTCACCTTCTTAAATACAGAAAACCATTGAGTCACTGACTCAACTTCATCCAGGAACTGAGGGAATTCCAATTACAAGAAATGATAAAGTGAAGAAGTTGCAAGCGAAACAACTGACGATTCAACAATATGCAGACCTCTATAATTTGAATATGTGAAAAAGATGGTAAACCCCAATAGGGATGGAATCCTTCCAATGAAGTGATTAAATATAAAAATTGAATGCTTAAGTTAATCAAGGAGCAATATTCGGTAAATTCTGAACATTTTTTTATTTATACACAAATCTGATTATACATTGATGGAAGTAACTGAGGACTTATTTATATACAAAATTTTCTACACATATTGAACTTCAATCATATATGACTGAAGTTTAGGCAAAAAAGACTAAACTTTAACTAACTGGAGTTCAAGTAAAAATAGCTGAAATGATGCAAAAATGACTAAACTTCAACAACTCAAAGACCATATGTCTGAAGTTGTTAGAAGTAATACATGTGCAAGACAATTTTTAAAAAAAGGCACAGATTAAATGTCGGCATCAAAATCCGGTACGCGTGCACTTTGCACTGGTTGAATGGAGTTCCATTCACCTAGAAACCCAGCTATCAAATGTAATTGGGCCTGTAGATTTCAAATTACGTGGGCCGAAATATGGGAATTCGAATTGGGCCCGTTGAGAACAAGATTTACTAGTTTAGGTACCATTACTAATCAGTACATCCAAACAAGAGTTAACTATCTTTTTTATGTACTTTTTTTAAAAGAATTTTATCCATTATATTACACAGAGGGAATGGGGCAAGTAGGGGAAGGGGACGAGGGACAGTGAAAATTAAATGCACGTTTATTAATTTTGTACGAGAATTTCACGATAGTATCACTAGACTATAAGCTTTAGTAAAGCCAAAAAAATTATAATCATCGTTAAATCTTAATTTCTTCCCTTTATCTAAACAAGGCAAGTTTTTTTTTTTCTTTGTTTCTCTTTCTTTCGATATATAATGTCATATTGAATTATCAATTGCGTAGTCAAAAGGTTACATTTCCCAGAAACAGTGTCACAACTCATGATAAATTCGAAATGTAGTGTTACAAGTTTAAAATTAGTAGCCTCTTAGATAGGTTGTTTTGCATATACGTGGGTCACCAAATGTGTTTAATGAACAATAAAGTGATGTTTGAACTTATTAATATATACCTACAACTTAGAAAAGAGCACATCACTAGTCAGTGTCAAGCTTCAAGTAGTTTGTCTAACCAAACTGTCCAAATATAATAATACAATTACAATATATACTAGACAATAAAATACACATTCAAAGTACTTGGTTATATAGTCTAGCTTTACCAAACACAAAGTCTCATCAAGCTTACCACATTAAACTTTCTTTAACTCTAAGTTATACTTAATGGCACCGTTAAGATGTCAATTATATATTATTTATATTAAGCCATTTAATTTCTCTTTCCCATTCACTCTTTTGCCCCACTTTCTAGCTTCAATTTGCTGCTATTAAAGAATTAGATCTTGACTTAAACTTCGAGCTACAGTTTTGTTTGCTAATATAACAAATTTCTAGTAATTTATTGCTTAAATTGTCACGTTTTGCTAATTGAAGGAGAAAGAAGAAGCAAAGGGCAAGCTAGCACAATGATTTCTTCTCACTTTTTAAATTGGGCTATCTAATATATACAAGTACTTTACACAAACTTCCACTTGTATAGTTGTCTTTTTCTTCCTTTTTTTTTTTTGTGTGTGGGCAAAAATAAAGGAGAGGATTCTTTTGATAATCTTGGTGTTTGGGATAACTGTTCGCACCTTAATTAGTTTCAAAAGTTATCTGCTATATCTTTTATCAATAGTCATGTTAATGACCGTGGATAGAGTAACAATATTACCATACCAATATACTTTTATGTCATTGTAAGGGAAGTTAAATCTCCGGCGCAAAATTGAATTTAGTCGAAACATAATGCGGGTATCAATGTATCGTATATTGAGTGAGCTAAAAATTAAAAGAAAAGGAGTCGAATTGAGTTGGGATGGACACATGCCCCCGATCGGTGTTATTCATATTAATAGAGAGTCGTTTCACTTTATTTATTGATCTTAATTCTCCAATATATACGTACATTTGTAAGATGATTGATTATGATTAATTAATAAATCCAAAATGTTGTTTATGAGATAGCATGTGAGTCAGCTTGAAGGGAGGATCTTAGTTTCTTGATTTCTTTTTAAACAGGAAAAAGTATAAAAAGGGCAGAAATAAATAAATTAAAGATATGAGTTTGTCCACTCCACAGTAATGTCTATTTGTTGTTCCCTTGTGACTCATCATTTCTGTTGATGTACTTACTAATAATAGTATTGTATTTTCTATAACTCGAATTTCTGGCACCTTATAAATCATTATCAAATTCAGAGCCATAAGTATCCAAAGCAATATGAGTAATTTATCTAACATAAAATTAATGCATTAAATAAAACAAACTAATTTTGTTGTTAAGTGGCACAGTGACTTTAGAGAAGAAGTAAATAGATTTTTTTAAAACATGCATGCATGAAAACAAAGATATCTGAATACATTCAGAGACCACACACGTGCGTTCCCATGTTTTTATGTCTATAATTTTTGGATTTAATTTATATCCGCAAGCATTGTAATAAAAATTTATACTGCATGCAGTACAGTTTAATTTTCTGTATAAAAGAGTACTTATGATGGTTATTTATCTGTAATTATATTTGAAATGAAGTGAAAGTATAGAAAAGCTATATCATCAGAGCCTCATAATGAAAATTATTTTAATTGGAAAATAGAAGAGATGAAGTCCGTCCCTTAGCCTAGTCTATATTCACAGTTGACGTAACTCCGTACTTTATGAAATGACATTATTTTTTACGTAATATCAATTTTAAGTGTGTCGATAGATTCATACAAAGAAAAATCAGTAAAAATAGAAAATTTTACAAAGGGCCGGCTCGACTATAAGGCAACTAAAGTAACCGCTTAGGGCCCCAATTATTTTGGGGCCCCTATTTTTTTCTAAAGATGTAATCTATTATATATATTGTTTAAAAAATCTCATGTGCTATTAAATTTGAAAAGAATTTTTGGGTAGAAAACATAAAAACTTTTACCGTTTAAAGTGAGGATAATTATTGTAATAATTAAAAAATGAAATAATTTTTAGGTGATTGTAGTATCCTTTTTTACGTGGCTACCTATTTTATTGCTTTCTTTATATCCTAACAACAAACACGAACCCATATTATTATTCCTATATATACTTTTTTCATTTCCCCTTCCACTATTCACATTTTCTTACTATATATTGAACAAACTCTGAAGTCTCAAACCTTCTGCATTCTGCAAAATTTATTGTTGTTTTCTACAAAAGATTTTTTTTTTTTTTGATGTCTTCTTCAAAATTTCAAGCACTGCAACAAGTTATCATTATTCATTATATTGAAGCAGGCAATACTATTTTGTATCATTATGTTAACTTATCAAATTCAGCGCAACATTGTTATGATATCATTATATCAACTTTTTAAATTCCTGAGCCATGTTTTATTATTCTAATTTTATATTATATTTTTTCATTGAAAATTTGCATTGTTTACATTTTTACTTCATAAGATTTGCGTACATTCTACCCTCTTCAGACCCCACTTGTAGGATTGCACTAGGTATGTTATAGTTGTTATTGTTGTTCAATTTAGATATGTCAATTAGAAAAAATTAAGACCTTTTTATGAAGTTTGGCTTTAGGCCCCCAATCTTGTTGAGTCGGCCCTGATTTTACATATAAATGGCACGAGCTTGTTACCGTGGGTTGGGAACTTGGAATTATGTTTTTAAATTTCATGGGTAGAGTTTCTGCTATAAATAAATAAAAAAAAGTTTAATAATTTTATCCACTTAGAATATCAATATGAGTTGTGATGAGATGATTGAAATTTTCTTACTCAATCAGAGGTCTAGATTTCGAGGCAATGAGAATGAAAAAAATCATGTTGGAAGCGTTAATCCTGAAATAGATGCTATGATACGCGAATTTAAATTTAATCGAGTTTCAATATAAATATCGAACTCCCTGCGAGAAAAGAAGAAGTTGAATGATGTTATATAAATTAACCCATCATTTATTATGTTACCCTACTTCTAACTTTCACCTTCATCTCTTTCTTATTAAAAGACAGAAGCATCTTACATATATATAGTAGGAAATAAATAAAGTCACGGGTGGCCATATCTTCAATACAAAAAAATGAATACAATTCTTTGGACATGAACAAATGGTACGTTTCCATTTTTATTTTTATTTTATTTAAATACCAGATACACATTATTCATGAACCTACAGGCCTACCTTACGGAGGTTAGTGTTACATAAACTTGGTTTCTACCTCGGATTCTTGTGACATATCTCACAACATGATACTTGATTTCTTTTCTTTTTATAGTTACAATAACATCATCTTTTCAAATTTCTTATGTATAAAAATGAAGACCTAGAAAGAACATAAAATTTTGTATATTTAAGTTTGGATTGAATTTTGACTCATTGAGTTAATTACTCTAATTTTACTTGTATTTTTATAAATTTCGTTTTGACCCAATAATTAATTTGATAGATCATTTCGAGTTTAACTATTAAAGTCAAATGATCAATTCAAGCGAGTCATAATTTAACCCGTTTAAACTTGACACATTAAACATGGTTACTAAATATGAAAATAATTTTGTTCACCTCAATGGTAAGATAATCAAGGCGAAAAAAAAACACCTAAGAATGTGGCCTATTGGTTAATGAAGTGGGTTGAAAACCATAAGCTCTCAAGACAAAAACACTAGGTGATTTCTTCTCATCTGTTTCAGCCTTCATGGACATAGTTAGTTGTTGCTGGTGGAAGGTGACAAATATCCTATAGAATTAGTCGACGTAAACACCAAAGAAGGAAGGAAGGATAATTAAGGCGAAAGAAACAACGTGGAGAGAAGATGGCGAAGGAACAAGGAGAGACGCAAACTGCGGCAAAAGCAAGGGAAATACTAGTACTATCTTTTGGACATTAGAATAGAAGAAAACAATGAGTGGGACGGAGCATCTTATCAATAGGCTGTAGCTACCAAGACTTGAAAGAACTTTTTTCCATTAATATTTACCCCAAAAAAAACACAATATTTTGAAGCATATTATCTTATTTGCTTTTTGCTTGCAAAGATTACAAGGCAAGGATGTATTTTCAAGTTCCCATGCCTTACTACATTTGACTTCTCTTCTTCTTTTTCCATCCTCAAGGTAATCTTTTGTACCCCTACTATCTCTAATTTGGAATATATATTAGTGAATAGCTAAGTAAAATTAAATTTTATGTAAGTCATTCGGAAATTTTAAGTTTATAGATTTTGAATTCTGAAAAACATAGCTTATTGTACTCTGAATAAATAGTTTATCGAGTTAGGTGAATTTCTTAATGCAAATACATGATTTTATCCAAAACTATTGGATAATGCCAAACCCGTAATAACGAGAATTTTAGTTCCATCATCCTGGTGTAAGTGGTGTCGATATATTGTTACAATTTGGTTTGTATAGGTGAGTTTGAGTCTATATGACTATGATGATTTTGAGGTTTTAATTACTTTGCATATATAACATAACAAAATAATATATACTACTTGTATTATTTTCAAACGGTCTTGGAGTATTAGATATATATGTATGTGAAACTTAATGTATACTTGAAGATGTATACAACTATACATGAATGAAAGTATTGTGGTAGAGGTGTAATTCAATTCACAAAGGGGGAAACTTAGATGGATCATATTATATATAGAAGAGAAGGGAATGTTTTAGTGAAAAAGACATTTGATCCACATGAACTACTTTAAACAGACACAATTGACACTCAGCTTAAAAGGTTGGCAATTGGCACACACTTATTTATGATATACACATAACCTATAAACTATGTACTCATTACTCATGTCTACAGTGTTGGAACTTCACTAAAATTAGCAAATGCTCACGTGCAAATAAGACACACAGATTTAAAGCCTATGAAGTGTATCTATCGAGTTCGAATAGAGAAGACACACAGATTTAAAGCCTATGAAGTGTATCTATCGAGTTCGAATAGAGATTGGTTGTGCCCGAAAGGTTATGAATGTCATTCTTTGTCTTATCTTTTAAAATACTAAAAACTCGAATTTAAGTTATATACATTTTAGTGTGCATATCAGACTTGCAATAAAGAATTATTTATATGCCGAATTTTGTAAATAATCTATATGCTGATATTGCACATAAATTGAACTCTAAAACCCCATTTTAGTATTTTGGTTTCTTTGTTCAAATGATGCCTATAAATCCAAGAACAAAAACAGTCAATATAATTGTGGGACAAAGATTTCTTGGCTTGTTGCCTCTTATTACTATTATAGCTAGATTTTTAAGCAGTTCTTGTTTAAGGGCCTACATTAATAGTCAAACTATGAAATTTGTTTTATGTTAGTTAACCTATATAGCTTTGCTGCCCAACAAAATTATAGGTAGTTATTAAAATAAATAAGTAAATAAAAGAAGACCAAGATTAGCCTGACCCCTAGGAACAAAATGGAATCTACTAGGGCTTTAAGTTTTCAACTATTTTGAGTTGTCCAAATTTCTATAATGGAGCTATATATATAGACTGTTATTAACTTCAGATCAGTATAGTATAACTGAGGAAAGTAGGGTAGATAAAGATTCTTTTATTTTTTCTTTTTCTGGATTCATTTGACACTCAAGTGTCAACAAAAGTGTAATATGACTTTCTTATTTAAAATAAGTTGAAATAGTTTATTTTGTCATATTGCAAAAAATATAATTTCCGAGATAGGCCAAAAAAACATACTAATTAAATTTTGTATGCGTAAAATAATGTTTATGAAATGCAAATTTTGTATACTAATTGAGCAACCCTTGTGAATTGCAAAAGGAAGATGCAATGGTGATGGTCTAGTAACCTACCAGTCCAATGTTGAGTTAATTTCATGTATTATCATCATTTTTTTAGTTTATCGTACTAGAGTTATAATAATTTTTATAATGAAATATAACTCAATTATATTTATATTTAGAAATAAAATAAAAAATGTTAAATACAAGGAGGCCACCATTTCAACAACTCACTTTATGTAATATGCACGCGACAGTTAAAATAAAAAAAATGTTATAATGTGCCACATGGTGAAAAATAAATATACTGTTATGTGAATAGCTGACATGAGTATACTCATATGACATTTTTATACCTACGGCAGCCTACTTGCATTTTGAGGGATTGAATTCAATGTGATTTTAGAATTAATTTTATGATTTTGATATAATAAACTAAAACTTAAATGAACATTGAGTTAGTAGTTACAGTATTACATTATTTTCTTTTGATATGATATATTTGTTATCGAGGGAAAGAATAAAATTTTAGAAAAGCAAGAAAATTATTAAAGTAATTACTTGCATTTCAAGTATGGGAGCTTTTTTATGTGGAGTTGGGACACCTCCATCAATACCTACGAACTCCACTCGCAATAGACAAAAATAAAGATAGTCACACGCCTTCAATATTTTTTTAAAAAATAAAGATTGTTTTAATTAATTGCAAATTAGTACTAATCATTTTCTAATTACCAAAATACATTACTATAGTGGAAAGGAAGCAAATTTGAAATCATTAAGAAATAATTTGTAACACATAAATTGTGATTTGCTTAGCGTAACGTCTTTCCAAAGATTCACAAAACCCCAAAATCACCCATAGCTAAAAGATGTACCAATTTTCTGTACCCCCAAATCTGACCCTTTTCCCTTCACCTCTTGCACCTCTTCACTCTCGCCGGAAAACCACTGGCTACTTTTTCTGTTTCATCATCTTTCTCCTTTAATTTATGCCTTTTTAGCTGTATAATCTTGATAATATAAAAAAAAATGTGGACTTTATCAGAAACTCATAATGGGGTTTTGAGTTATGGTGGGATTTCTTGAATCTTGAATCTTGATTTCTTGCAGGATTTGGGTTAATGGGTAAGTGTATTTTGTTTTGAAAATACAATGTGAGAGGTTGAATTCCCATTTTGGAAAGAGAGAGAAGAGAAAGTGTGTTGTGTTGTGTGTGTGTGATGATGGTTGCTGCTATTTCTGGAGCAGCTTCAACTGGCCGACAAAACCCCAAAACCCCATCACAAGATGAACCTTCAAGAAGACCCCCATTACTGCCTTCTGAGAAAGACAACAATGGAGTTGCTAACCCAAAAAGACCCAAATCAAGAACGGTTCAATCTCGGTATATGTCTCCTTCTCCTTCAACTTCTTCTTCAAATTCTTCCTCAGTATCTTCAAATTCTGCTTCTAGTAGAAGATTCCCGTCTCCTATGGTTTCGAGAAACTCCACCCTTTTGTCAAATACTCCGGTTTCAGGTCCCAAAAGATCTGTTTCAGTGGACCGGAGGCGGTCCTCAGTTTCCAGGCCCCTTACAGCTGATCTTGATTCAAAGGTAAACAATGTAGCTGAAATATCTGCAGCAACAAAGCTGTTGGTGACATCTACTAGGAGTTTGTCTGTATCATTTCAAGGGGAAACCTTTTCACTTCCAGTAAGTAAGACTAAAGCGGCTCCACCTTCTCCCAATTTGAGTAGTTTAAGGAAGGGTACCCCTGAGAGGAGGAGGACTACTACTCCCCTTAGAGGGAAAGCTGATGGGGCAGATCAGTTGGAGAATTCTAAGCCTGTTGATCAGCACCGTTGGCCTGGGAGAGCCAGGCAGGGGAATCTGCTGGGGAGGAGCTTAGATTGTAGTAATGGGGACAGAAACAAGGTTATTGGATCTGGGAATGTAATTAGGACACTGCAGCAATCTATGATTGATGAAAGGAGGGCTTCATTTGATGGCAGGTTGAGTCTTGATTTAGGAAATGCAGAGCCTTTGAAGGCTGTTGAACAAGCTCAGGATGTAAATTCAGCGAATAATGATTCATCTCTACCATCTGATCTTACTGCATCTGACACGGATAGTGTTTCTTCTGGTAGTACTTCAGGAGTGCAGGAGTGTGGTGGGAGTTCCCGTATACGCGGTGTGCCTCGTGGGATTGTTGTTTCTGCTAGGTTTTGGCAAGAAACAAACAGTAGGTTGAGGAGATTGCAGGATCCAGGTTCACCTCTATCGACAAGTCCAGGGTCCAAACTGATTGCGCCACCAAAGTTGAGAAAGTACCCTAGTGATGTCCCAATATCATCCCCGCGAGCAATGTCATCGCCTATTCGTGGTGGCATTCGGTGTGCATCTCCTAGTAAGCTTATAGGATCATCTCCTTCCAGAGGAATGCCTAGTCCATCTCGTGTCAGAAATGTGGTTAGCACCATCAATAGTAACTTCGTTGAGACCCCGTCAGTTCTTAGTTTTGCTGTTGATGTTCGGAGGGGGAAGGTAGGCGAAAACCGTATTGTTGATGCACACTTGCTGCGGCTTCTTTACAATCGACACTTACAGTGGCGCTTTGTAAACGCTACAACTGAAGCAACTTTGCTGGTGCAGAAACACAGTGCAGAGGTAAAGCTGTTTTTTCACTTGAAAGTTTGAATCCCTTAACTTGAATTTAATTTCTCATCTATGTCGTGTGTTTGCTATCCTGAAATTTGTACCCTAATTTGCCTTAAAAGACAAATTACTTATCATTATTGGAAGCAAATAGGCCCGAATAGAGAATTCATATAGCGGACTCCAACTAGTTTGGAATTAAGTTTTAGTTGCTTGATTGAGTTGCCATTTATGCTCACCTCAGTATCTAACTGTTTTCCTCTGACTTTGCGGACTGTGTGAAATAAGAGAAAGTGGAGCTCAGATTCTTTCATATTTGCTGAAGAACTATGTGAACAAGTCACTTCAAATTATTCCTCAGCAGGAGCTTTTCTTTGGTAGGTAATAGATGACATCTAGGAACAAAGAAAGCATAGGGCGAATTGCATAGATCTTTAGAGATTAGCGTTCCTATCTACGGAATCCAGCTAGTTCTCTATACATGTAGGGATCTCTACTTAACTCCAAAAAACTGAAAATGGTGCAATTTTAAAATCTGATCAAACATTTTACCCATTCCTTGAATTTCCTTCGGTTTTGTTCTCTCCAATCTGCATAACTGCTTGTGGGATTACATTCCAAGCTCTACTCCTCTGGTACTTCTTTTCTGTCCCCTCCAGCATCGAAGAGTCTGAATAACAGTCCTAGGCATTGTCTGGTTAGCACCAGAACGTTGCAACAAGAAATTCCCATGCTTGGTTGGCTATCTACAGAGAAGGAACAAAAGATTAATATATTCACTAGTTTCTTTGCACAGAAACTACCAGCTGATATTTATTCTTTTGTTCCTTATATAATTATCAACTTTTAAGATTGCCGAGGCTGCTGTACAAACAAATAAGTTCATCTTGCTAGGAGCATGGCTGTGCTAATAGCCTAGTAAGGAACTCTCTTGCTTCCTGGCCTTATACAAATTAACCTTCAATTTTAGTTTGTGGATAAGAGATGTTGCGAGAGAAGTTTTTAGTTAAAGCTAAAAGTTCATTATTTGGCCGTTGTTCTTCTCACTTGCTAATTGAGATAGGTAAAATTTAGTGACACCTTTTTTTTTTAGTGAAATTCCATCTGTTGACGTTCATCAATTTGATGGTTCTGCTTTTCTTCTTTTCTTAGAAAGTTTTGCTCGGATCCGTTTCACTTTGTTCAAGTTGTTGTGAAAATAGCTTCAATTAACTAGGTGGCTATAAAGATTGGAACAACTGCAACTGGTCCTTACATGACACTTTGGCTAATTATACTTAACCATTGTATTTGGATATTAAAATGGTTCATTGTCATCTAGCTTCTGCCGTGGAAAATGTAAAGAGTTCTTGTTAATAGAAATACTTTCTACAATTTGGGCAGCAGAAGTTTCAAACTTTTTATGAAGACCCTTTTGCTTATAGATTTACCAGTTCATGTTTGAGATTCATGCATACCAAGTGAGAAATTTACAATTGAGAAGTTTATTATCTATTTCTGTGTTTTAAAAAGGTTTATGCTAGTTTTCCACATATTGGAGTTTGTGCTAATCACTGAGGTCATTGTTTTTCTCTACCTGGTAATTGTGTATTGCAGTAGGTAACTTTTCCAAAAAAAAGGTATTGAATTTTGCAATTCGACCATACGGAATGTTGTTCTAGCTAATTTCTTTTGGATGTCACACTGTATCTATCAGCGCATTAGGTACTGAATGACTGTATGTAGGCTGCTACAAAAAGAACAAATGGAGTGTTCTATTAATCTGGCCACTGTACTACCTTCTTTTGAATGCATTATCTTAGTTCCTTTAGTAAGTTTCTGCTGATTCATAAGCAAGATTGTAATCCATTGAAAAAACGAACCTATTGAGCTTTTTTGCAGAAAACTCTGTGGAATGCATGGATAACAATCTCAGACCTACGTGATACAGTCACTAAGAAGAGACACAGGCTACAGTTGCTGAGGCAAAAACTGAAGCTAGCCTCCATTTTAAAGGGACAGGTATGGTCTCAGCCCTTTATTCCCCTAGTACACTTTCAATATTATAAATTTTGTTGGAATTTGGGTTAAATGATCTGCTGATTTCATCCTCATTTCGATATAATCTGTTAAAAAAGATATTCCTCCCTACATGGTAAAATAACCAACCTGCTGCAAGTTCCTGTGCTTTATGAGTTCATTTTGAAAGTGTTTTTTGTTTTACTTATTTTTTCCCCTTTTTTAAATGACGGTGGTGTCTGGCCAGCTTGTGTGCACCTCGACTATTCCACCGGGTACCGTTCACTAAAAGTTGTCTATGACTTGCAGTAGTAAGATTACCATAAAAGTAGTCTATGCTTGTTTGATGTTTTCCTACTCTGGCGGCGAGTTCCAGAACTCTTCTGTGTTTGTCTTGTTGCTCCGAGTTTCTGCAGTTGTTGCAAAGCAATTAGATGTTGGTTTTCACCTTCAATATACGATAAATGCCCTAAGATATTTAATTTATGACTATTATTTGCAAATAAAATTGCATCCAGTTTCCTCAGTTTACATTTTCTGTGCACAAATGCTATCCTTTATTTTTCATATATGGTCCATCCTCGTCAGTCATTTCAGCCAAAGTAGAGCCAATTTATCTGCAAACCAAGTCCAGATCTGAAATCTGTCAGTTTTTTAGTAGTAACTGCAATTTGTTACTCTGAACAAGTCTCTGATACTCTTAGAAAGTGTCCTCAAGTTGACCTAATTGATGTGGCCTTCTTGTAGTTATCAGAAAGAGAATAACTGTAGGCAAGATATGATCATTGCTGAGCTAAGTTGATTCTTTTCGTATGTAGATGATGTCCTTAGAAGTTTGGGCTTCATTTGATAAAGAACACTCCATCTCACTCCTTGGAGCAATTGAAGCCTTGAAAGCTAGTACTCTACGTCTGCCGGTTGTTGGAGCTAATGTATGTAATTGTGCGACACACACATATTTTGGTTTTAGATTTATTTCTGTTCTTCACCGAATCACAAAGAGGCCACATGTAATTTCTTTTATGTGTTAATATCAACAGATTAACATACAAAACTTGAAGGATGCTATTAGTTCAGCACATGGCGTGATGCAGGCAATGGCAACCTCAGTCGGTTCCATTTTGGGCAAGGTAACCTCAATAATCTAGTCATCTTTCTGTTAATGCTGACTGTTTCTGTGAATTCAGTTAATGCATAGTTATTACTAGTTTTTCTTTGTTTTTCTTTTGTGTTCGATAAATCTGTTAGGGATATGAAAACATAACAAAATATTTTCTATCAAGTAGATCACAATTGATGTTGCAGTAAGTATTAAATAGCAAAAAAAATGTTCTTCTGTGCCACTGGCCCTTGGGAATTTCTTGGTTACCAGAAAAAAAGATTGTTCCTATGTATCAACTAATTGCTCAGCATGGATCCTCTTTAAATCTGTTATCTTTTTCTAATCTCAAGTGATAAAAAATACCAAGTGAAAGAAGAGACATTTATCTTTTTCATCTCAGCGTATTTCAAAATAAGAGAGAGGCCTTAATGGAGAAAAACATCATATATCCTTTGGTGGGAGGTAGCAGGTACCCCCGTGGAATTAATCGAGGTGCGTGCAAGCTGGCCCAGACCCCACAATTATTTAAGAAAAATAATAACAAGGAACTTGGTTAAAGTAGTTTATTACATGAAATCTGGAACCCTTTAGATCTCCAGAGTACAACTTCATAGAGGAAAAATGTTAGGGAAAAAAAGGAAAGACGATCAACTTTGATACTTGAAGACCAATTTTCAGAACCTTGAAAGGAGTGCAGTGATAAGAAAGAAAAAGCAATTAGAAAAGACAAGGAAAAATTAAACCAAAAGAAGTCTCTCATGCTATAACCCTTTGTTTCCAGAACTATAGAATGCAATTTACGGTGGTAAAAATGTTCGGCAGATTTGATCTGTTAGACTCAGTGTTTACTCATGAATCAAAATGATGTTCATAGTCTGCAATTGTGTTAAGGGGGAAAAGTAAGAGAATGAAAGCATTCTCTTTCTCTGATCCAATTTCATCGTTTTGATTGAAATGATTTTTGCCAAGTAGTCTGAGGAAGCTCTGTTGCAGAGATACTCGTATATTTATTAATATAAAGTTAGAAGTGAAAAACAATTTGGAAGAGATATCACCTTTCTGAAATGTATCATCCGCTGCAGCACAGATTCTAATCCTGTAGCAAAATATTTTTCCTTTATATTCTAAGCGACCTATAAATGAATGTATTGCCATAGACTATGTAATGCTATGGCACTGAAGTTTCCTTGGACTGGAGATGCCAGATAGTTGTGCCAGCATTTCAAATCTGGATTATAACCTTGAACCGAAAGCTCATGAGATAAGCTCTTCCATGATGTAAAAATTATCTGATCAAGCCTATTAGCCCGAATCTTTCTTTCTTTGTTATGCTCACTTTTCTGTCTACCTGAAGACGAATAGATTGAAAACCATAGTTGTTACTAACATCACCATCTAGAGGGAGCGTAATTTGATTTGCATTGATGGGAGCATAATTTGATTCACATATCCATGCCTAGCTGAAGTCGCACACTATACTATCCTGGCTGCTCCAAGATCTTCTATACAGGAAAATGAATTAGCTCTGTCATTATTCACCCTAGAGCCTAAAGCTTTTTCTTTGACATCTCCTAATTAGTTTTTTCTAGGCTATAGGAGCCGACATGTAGGCATGGATTTCAATTAGTGAACTGCAACAAAATTTTGAGACATAAAAGTGGAGTTATGTATGGGGGAAGGGTTTACTGGAATATAAAGCAGAATATATGATTGAATAGACAAATACATGAACAGAGGATTTGGAGGGTTATGGAAAAAAATCTGAGAATCTCACTTTTTTTTCTTTTGATAACGTAGAATTCCCTGAGGGCCCGTGGTAGACGGGTTCTAAAGTAAGTGGATAATGGGCCAGCTCTAATCTGAGAACCTCACCTTAATCTGTTGAGATACCACTTGAAGTTGCTTGTTTTTTTGTTTGGCTGATTAAATTACAACCTGGGGACTTGCGCTTGATTACACAATCATTAAGACTTGGAACTCCAGTTCTTCACTGAAGCCTAGCCCAAAAGATCTACTCAATTAATAACAAAAGGTAGCAAGTTTAGTGCTTTCAACCTATGAAAGGTTAAAAGTAGACCATCAGCAGTTCAGTCGACTCTTTCCCTTTGAAATATATAAAAGGATGAGTGTACCCAATGTCTTGCAGAACGACGCCATGCAGTCTTCTTGATTGTATCCAAGCAACACCAATAAAACATATTGAAGAGTGTGAACCACCTCATCAAAAAAAAAAAAAAACTGTTAGCTGTAGGGTCTTACTTGTGTCGTTAAGCATTTGAAATCCTTTGGATTTGTTGGTGCCATATGAGGGAGATTTTTTAGGATTTGTTATATGTACTTTTCTGTCTGTTGAAAGCTGCTAGTTTGAGTGGCAAGGAATCTGGGACTTCAGCTTAATTATTGCAGAAATGGGGTAATTACTTTAATGTAATATTGTCCAATCCTGTTACCCAGATAAGCAACAAATGGCAACAAGTAGCCTCAACCCTAAGCTAGTTAGGGTTGGCCAATCCTGTTACCTGGATGCATGTACCTTTCTTTGTTTTTATAAGTCAAAAGAATCATCTCATTAATATACACAAGGAGGTTGAAAACAAAAACAACAAATTTGGAAAGCTTGAAAACAAAAACAACAAATTTAGAAAGTTTTTCAACCTCAGCAAATGCTTCTAAGAAAGCTTATAAAAGATTACAATTTAAACCTATTACATTCACTAGACTTGACACAAAGAATATTTTTGCTTTGACTCCTGGAACAGACTATGTATTAGCTTATACCATCTATTAGAGTCCAAGTTGAAGAAGGATATCAAGTAGAAGTCCACCCAAACTCGTTTCCTCATCCGATTAGGATCTTGTTGCCTACTTGTGCAATTCTAACTCCTGTTTTGCTATATCCCTGCAACTGAAAACTTAATAATAATATAGGATAATTGTTTTTATTAATCACATGGTAATTTAGCGACATATTATATTTTTCCAGACAATTAGTTATCGCTAAATAAGAAGTCAGCCCAAACTCGTTTCCTCATCCGATTAGGATCTTGTTGCCTACTTGTGCAATTCTAACTCCTTTTTTGCTATATCCCTGAATAATATAGGATAATTGTTTCTATTAATCACATGGTAATTTAGCGACATATTATATTTTTCCAGACAATTAGTTATCGCTAAATTCTTTTTTCCTTATCCTTATTATTTCTCGAATGTCTATGAATAAAACACAATTTTATGACAAACATATTTTAATTATCATCATCAAAATCATACTCAACAAATTTCCCATTTTTGATGATGACAAACAAAATTTGCTTGTGTTTTTTCCACCAAGACATGCATATATTTACCCAAGAACTCGTCACCTTTTTACACTTGCAGAGTTTTACTCAAAAAAATGAACCAAGGCCTTTAGATTTTCATATGATTACATTAAAGACACACAAGCACATTTATCTTTCCCCTTTTGCATCATTAAAAAACCAAACTCTTCAAAGAAACATGCTTGAAATAAAAGTCGAACAGTTGAGATACCTAACCACCACTCGGGCATCAAACACATAAGACACTGAGCTTGTAATTATCCAAAAAGCAATCTATTGATATTGGCCATCCTTACAGCAGCATAGTAAAAAATAGACAGAAAGAAATATTAGAGTTGAGCAGTAAGTTACAACCCAAAATGGTATGACCAATATTTAACATTGTTCAAAAAAACAATATAGGGGATTAGTTTAGGGATGTGGGGTGGTGAGGGTGGCTTGGAACTATGCTGAGTTAGTCCCTGAAGCAGATCAAGCAGTTTGTTGTGATGCTTCTCATTAAGTTCCTTATTCTTGGCGATCAAGGCTCGAAGGTCGGCAGTTTCTTGACGCAACAAGACATTTTCTTGTTGGAGCAGCTGAAGCTCAGAAGTGGGAATGTTGCCAGTGGACTCTGCATGAACAGTGGACGGAACAGATTCAACCGTGTGTTCTTGTCCAGCAGAGGCAGCCTCTTCAGGGTCGACCCGATGGATACCTCTGGTCTTATAATAATCACGGTCATCATAAGAGGTATAGGAGTTAAAAGCTACGATAGGAACACCAAGCTTTTAGAGGATCATGGTCAGAAAGAACCCATATGGTGGTGAATGACCCTGTGAGCATCAGTAGTAACTTTCGTAATGAAGGACACCATTAGACCAAGAAATTTATGGGCAACTCACTGTTCAACACGGTGAGGTCAAGATATGAGGCCGCACCATGATGCTCTTTGCGAGAGACCAAATTCTTTGTGACGAACGAGAAGAGCAACTTGTGATAGGGAGTAATATCCTTCTTGGGAACTTGGACAGCCATGAGCCCGGCAGGATCACCAGAAAATTTTCTGGCAATGCCTAAGTGTGTCAAAGTGCCGGCCATTGGTTCTTTTGACAATTTGAGAAACACGGAGCAACCAACAGGGTAGCCAGTTGATTCACACTAAACTCAATCGCCCTCTCACCAACCTTACTCTTCACACAACTAACAGAAACAGAACATTTGCCATAAAACTCTAAAAACTCAACTTTGGCAAACTTGACATCTAAGCTAGCAAAATCAGGGATGGATCGGAAGAGGAGAGAAGTAGTTTACCTTTTAGAGGTTTCCTCTTAAAGAACTTCTTCAGTCGAATCGTTGGGGTGTTGTCCTGAGTTAAATCAATAGGCATAGGATCAAATGGAGGCACGGGTTTCCTGCGAGCTCAGGTCTTGGAAGTGTGACCAGAGGCTATCAACACTTTACCCTTACCTTTGCTCGGTGATTTGGACTTCCTGACAGGGTTTTTTGACACAGACCGAGTTTTGGATTTTTTGACAGGAACTGGAGTCTTGGCAGTTGAAAGACCACTTTTTTTTGCCCATTTTTTTGTCAGAGCAGAAAGCGGGACTAAGTCACTCGAACCCTCAGACGCAGAGAAAGTATGAGCTTTCATACTAGACTCGTCTGATGAATCCGCATCACTTTCACTACTTCCATCAATACTGGCAGACTCATGTTCATCCCAACACCCACGAGACACATACCATTGGCAAATTTCTACTTCAAAATCCCGAAGACCCACGGAGGAGATTGGATCATTATCGAGACCATGGTCGGACATACTCATGAGGGAACCTTGTGGTGCCTTGGCCATTATTGCACAAGTAGGCAACAAGATCCTAATCGGTAAGGAAAAAAGTTTGGGTTGACTTCTACTTGATATCCCTCCCCAAGTTGGACTCTAATGGATGGTATAAGCTAATACATCTATAAAAAGAGGCTAACATGTTCTGAGAACTCAAGCATTCACAAATATTTTGGCAGCCATCGTTTCTCTGAGTTTCAAGCGGAAAAAGAAATAGAGTGGGAACAGTGTCGACGTACGTTCCATAGTTTGATCCAGGTGTCGAAGCAGAATTTTTCTTTGTGTTAACTCTAGTGGATGTACAACAACAACATACCCAGTGTAGTCCCATGTAGTGGGGTCCGGAGAACTTAGTGAATGTATAGGTTTGAATTGTAATCTCTTAGAATCATTTGTTGAGGTTGAAAAACTTTCTTAGTTTGTTGTGTTTGTTTTCAAGCTAAGGGTAGCAATAATTTAGGATTGTTGTAAAGGGCTTAGGGTTAGGTCCTTTGGATTGCGGGGTAATCCAATTTGGCTCGATCTTTTAGTGAAGTTGAGTTGAAATCCTACGGGGGTCTAGGTCGTGGTTTTTACATCCGTTCGAGCCCGGATGTTTTTCCTTTTATGAATCTCGCGTGCTCTATATATTTTTTATTTCCTGTCTCTAACTTTAGATTGTTAAATTGGAACGATCAGGGGAACAAAATTCATCGCTGTTCCGTAAATTTAGAATATTTAGTAAAATTTTGAGTTACGCAAAAACTGTTATAGACCCAATTCAAGCCCCCTGTTGTGTCTATGTAGCTTTCAAGTCTATCAAAGTAGCTGCCTGAGGTCCAACACCTATTCAAGACTGTAAACGGTGATGAAAAATGTGGGTTGTAGAAGCATCTGGTTAGAGATTCGTGTGTTAGAAGTCTGTACTTTGATTTGTGATAGTGGGTAGGAACTGTTCCTGACATGTAGCTTGAGGTTACCAATAGCACCGCAATTCCTCCTTAAAACTGAACTGTTGTTGCTGCATCTCAGTAGTAATATGCTGCAACAGACACATACGTACATTTAAGAAATATGATAGACTTGTGTGATAAGTTGGTGGGTGCCTAAAAAAGGTTTGTCGTTTTTCAGGTGGAGGAATTAAATTCTTTGGTAAGTGAACTTGCCAAAGTGACAGCCAAAGAGCAGGCTTCTCTTGAACAGTGCAAAGATTTCTTGTCGATGATAGCAACAATGCAGGTAATGCAGCCCTTTCATTTGTTCTGCTATGTAGTGTTGTACTTGTCTGCGTTACTCAGGTTATGATTAACATTTGTGATTTGTGGAACAGGTTAAAGACTGTAGTTTGAGAACACACGTAATACAACATAACCGCAGATCAACAACCTGACAAGACAGGTGTAGAACTGATCTTATTTTGACCAATTTTTAATGCTAACACCCTATAGTAACGGTGGCCAGAGCAAGAGAACGATGACTAGTCCTGGTTCTTGTTAGGCATTTTTTTTGCAACACATCTGCGCGCCCTAATCTCAATGTATTCTTCTCTATCAGAAGATGATTTCGGAAGTGATTTCTTTCTCACTAATCAGTTGTATACATGGTCTAATCTTTCGTTCTTTTCTTTTTCCACTGTTTGTCAAGGAAGAAGAGAAAAAAAGAACTCGTGTATATATATGTAAAATTCTAACTAGACAATGATTCAGCAGTTCGTTCGTGCAACTTCCTGGTCTCTGTTTTGTTTCAGTGCCTATATGATTTTAGAATTTGTATGTTACTTCACAGATCACAAGCGTTACATCGCATTTACGCCCATTTACAGCGAGTATTTCGAACTTGCACTTAATTTTTTCTGAAGCTTAATTTTTGTGGTAATAGGCAATAGTAGTATATTCTTGTCATGTTGGTAATGTCACTCCCGTTCTTTTTTTTGTTTCTAAACATTCTTTAAAATATTAAATCCACATTTAACCAAAATAACTATGTCTGGTTATATAGTTACTTTACTTTGATACATCTTGTTACTAGGTAAAAAAATATGGAGAATTATCTATGTTCGATTCATCTCCAAAAATAAAATTAAAAGCTTTCGTCAAGCAAAAGAAACATTTATAATATAACATACACGAATCGTCTCAAAATATTATAACCTCAATAGTCAACACGCACTAGTGAGAAGCACTTCACATTTAATTTCACACAAATTCATACTTTGTAAGATTTGAAGTGAAATAGTTTAATCTCAATGCGTCTACCTAAAGTCAATGACCATTAATGTAATACTCGCTTTAATTAGTTCATATTGTCAGTTATTAAGGTATTTGTAGACCTTTAAGAAGTTGCCTTAATTATATGAGTATTTAGATTCTACTACTCCCTCCGTTCACTTTTACTTGTCACTTTTTAACTTGACACACCATTAAGAAAATAATTATTAACATGACTATTTTACCATCGTACCCCTATTAATGGATGATTACTATTGTGTCTTGAAATTAGTTTGGAGAATAAACAATTAATGCTAAGGGTAAAATAGAAAAAAGAAAGTTGTCCTTCCTTGATATGTCAAAAATGACAAGTAAAAATGAAAATCCAATTAGGAAATAAGTGATAAGTAATTCTGAATGGAGGGAGTAAATCACAATTTATCTCTCTCTTAAACATGTGAGTGTTTGATTCCCGAGGCGTGCGGGCAAAGGTCAAACATCGGAACCGCAAGCACTTTGGCCGATTCATATTCACTTTTACTTGTTCACAATGAATTTAATTATTTTTAAAAATAATAATAAATAAACTATATATTTTATAATTGGTGTATGATCTCAATAGACTTGGGAAATGACTTGAAATGAGTAATTAATATTAAAAGTAAAACATAAAAAAACATTATTTTTTTTATGCTAAAATAAAACAAATAAAAATAAAAAATTATTTTTAATACCATTGATAAGTAAAAATGAACGTAAGGAGTAGTATACTATGCATCTATTGCAACACAAAAAGAATGCTAATAAATGCAGCAAAATACAGATTTTAGATACTAACATTGCAATAACTCATGTTTACCAAAATTTCTTTTACCATATCAGTGAATATGGTAGGATGAATAAAATTCTTCGATCGCTTGCTTGAATTTTTTGAATTTGAATCTCAAGAGTGTTTAGTTCCTTAATGGGACTACTGAAAACAATTAGTATGAATTATCGAAGCAATAACTTCAAATATCAAATGGTTAAAAACAAAAAACGACAGTATACGAAGCATGTGCTGTTCTCTTCTCAGTTGCCTCGATACAACAAACGAACAACATTGTTATGGAATAACTAAAAACATAAGAGAATAAAAAGTCAACAATCTTGTGCGCCTCGTAACTCCTCTTAATTTGTCTCGAAACCTCAGTGACACTAATTCAAATATTTATTCGAATCCAAGTTTCTGTCAAACATTATTAATTTGCATTCCAGATTCTGTCTGAGCCTTGGGCCTTTGGCTCTAAACTACATCATCAAATACTTATAAGGTGGTCCTTGAAATCTAGCCATCGATTTTGTGGACCTCATTATATTCAAAATGGTCCAAATTAAGGTGGTCCATAGTGGATGAGAGAAAACCCTCTCATGTTATATACTCTCTCCGTCCTATATTAGTTGTTCACTTCCTCTTTTACAAGCATCTTAAGAAATCATAAATAAAAAGTTAATTTTACTAATTTACCCCTTAAAAAAAAAATTTGAAACTTTATAGGTTAATTTTACTAATTCACCCCTTAAAAAAAAATTAAAACTTTACAAACAAGTGTTCACACTTTTCAAAAAAATTAATTGCAAGAATAATATGAAAAAAATTTAATTAATTCTCTCTTAATATAATAAAGATGGACAACTAATATGAGACAACTACTAACTAATATGGGACGAATGAAGTAGTTCATGAATCAGTTATAATTATAAGCTCTCTACAAAGTTCACAAGTTTGTTGGTAGGTTGTGTGGTGACAACCCAAGAATCCCCCACACCAACAAAAATAGTACCCTCCCGTTCTAATTTATGTGATATTTTAATTAATATAAAATTTAAAATAAATTTAAAATATTTAACTATAAATAATCTCAATAAAAATAAAATAAAAAACTAGCAGATAGAGAAGGTTGGACGCATCAAGGGAGGGATTAAGACTTTCAAGTGGATTGGCTTTTTTTTTTAATAGACTAAAAAGAAAAATACGTCACCTAATAGGAATAGAAGGAGTACTAGTATAAAATAGGAAAGGAATATCTTATAAGTAGTGGTGGGGTTTATCTTCCAAGCCTTTTGTGTGTAAAGATAAAGGATTATTAGCCAATGTGACATTAGATATTGACTCCAAAATTATGCTTCTTAAATTTGGTTGGTGCTCTTCATATGAAGATGATGATGATGCCATCATCCAACTGCTGTGTGTTGCTGCATTTTCAACCTTTTTTTGTGTTCCCATTTTTATATCTATTTTATTTTTAAAAAAATTAAATTGTGGATTGTGGACCTACTTTAACATATTTCTTTAAACATCTTTATGTAAAGCTATTTAGGTAGGGGGCTAAACCTATATTGCAAGTTTGAAAGTATACATGCAAGCTTTGATTTGGGATAAGGGTTGTCAAATTTAACTTTTTATAAAAATATAAATGCGTTAACCTGTTAAAATTTAGACGGCCGATTTGAGCGTAACCCAAGTTAGTCCTCATGAATTTTTTTTGTTGTATTTGTCATCCAAATTAACCTTTAAGAAACTTATAAAACATAAAAAAAAGTTTCTTATAGCTTGATTTGTTTTATGTAATCATAATATAGAAAAAGAGAAAGATTTTAAAGGGTTGTAAAGGGTCGTTTAAATAGACAATTACAGAATGATTTTGAGGGCATGTTTCGTTAGAGTCATTATTTAGTCGTCCAAATTGATCCAGTTAAACATTAAGTAAATTATAACACAGCATATTTATTGATTAAATCTGTTTTAACCCGCTCTAATGTATGTAGTCTAATTTGTTCATTTGGCACCCTTACCTGGGAGGCTGGGCTCACAAAACTCAAACTATACATATTACGTGAAAAACAATCACATTAATACTAAAATTTATCGTTACTTAAATCAAAGTTAAATATTACTAGTATTTTACTCTTATCTTTTGTTATAAAATAAAGAAAAGAACATGCAAACGAAATATTAGTACTAGCAAAGAGTTTACTTAGGTCTCAGAAATTATAATAATTAATAAAAGAATTAATTAATTAGTCCACCAATTGGATAAAGTGAGTAACAGATAATACAAATTGTCCTGTAGGACCCTCTTCCCCACCGGCCAATTGCTCCTCCCCGTCATCCCTAGCTAGTAGCTACTCCCCCACAAAGTTTTATTTATTTTAATTTAATAATAATAATTAAAGAAAAGGGTTACCCCAAAGTTGGGAGTATGTTTAATATGGCTCTTTCAAAACTCAAAAGCCAGAATTAATGTTTGTGGATGAATGTATACTGGCTTCTTCAACTACTTTATTGCTTATTAATTCACCCTTTTAGGACCTTCTTTCTTTTCTTTATTCAGATAACAAATAAATGTCTGACTCATTGAGATCATCATTTCTGTCATGTAGTAAGTAACCTATAGTATTTCAGTTTGCAAAAACCAAAAAGGCTTGAGGGAGATTATATAACTACTACTACTCCTCCAATATTCAGAATCTTTTTTATGATATTGATTGAAGTTAAATGGTTGTCATGTGTGAGATTCATTTATCAGGTGAATGAATGACCTCACCAATATTATTGATGTAGTTTGATTTTTATTCTTCTCTCATTTATTTCTTTTCTTAAAATATGAGTAATATACTATTCTAATAAAAACCTTAAAAACATCGTTAACGCACATGGTATGCAGGAGTTGTGGCTTCATTATTTCTCGCAACATAGTTTATCGATATTATCAATAGGCATAATACATAAACATGCTCTCTAACTTGGTTTTAAATAATATTTACGCCCTTCAATTTTAATTTGGGTGTTCACATGTAGACACTTAAACTATCATAAAGTTGAACCAGTAGACAAACGCATCCTACATGAAAAATCTCACGCTATTTGACATGCATGTAGGATGCATGCATCTCACGCGATTTTTCATGTATGACGCGTGTAGTCAAAGCAACTTGTAGACCCATACGCTTCAGATTCCAACTCCTCTCTGTTCTACAGTAAAATCAACTTGTAGAGCTTTCAGGGGTTTCTTTAGGAACCCATTCACTCTGCGTAGATTGACTAGATGCAAAAATAATTTTATTGACAGTTAACCATTTTTTTTCACAGAATCTTTTGTTATTTATGCCAGCATTAATCTAACCTCTGATATCTTCAGGTCTTTTAATCAAAAACATTCCCCATTAATAGCTCTAGAGACATATAATTGGTATTGAATATATCGTTAGGTTGTATCGAGTCAAATTTACTTCCTTTTTTCCCGTCACAGAAAAGAAATACCTTCCCCTCGATTTCATAAAATAATAAATATGAAGTCCAGGAGGCATATTTGTATTTGTAGTGGACATTATATATGGTTTTTGTCTTCTTCAAAGTCAAGACTAAAATATGAGATCTCTTACAGAGACCAAATACTATTGGATAACAAACGCATTAGCCTGCACACATATAACTCATATACTTTAGCTAGCTATTTGCTAATTGATGTGAATTCATGCATCCTCGTCTAATCAATATTGTTTATACATAATCAAATTCTTGTTTCACTGAAAATGTCAAACTTGCAATCCGAAATCAGTGTTTATATTTGATACAAATAAATTCATAAAAGAATGGAACATGACCGAACGCTTACTAAAAGTATTACCCATGGGGCAAAACTTGTTTTAGCCATGGGGTAAGCGGATAAAAAATTCAGGACCACCAACTTTCACAGCCAATATAAAATTTTATAGGAAGATTAATTTTTCTCATAATTTAAACCAGATGAACTCTATACTATCAGCATATAGTTGACTAATTCTAAACTAGGTCTAGTCCAGGGTGGCTTATTATATATCTGAACCTCTCAATTCCAATTTTCTTTTAGGTTGTCAGCCATATATCGTACACTTGCACGGTTACCTTCCCATATTACACACTAACTTTGCTTAAATACCAAACTTTTGTTATTCATGTAGAAATTTTCAAAGATGATTTGGGGAATTGGAGTATTTCTTAATTAAGTTAATTCCTATACGATAATATTCGTTTCTACATTTGCTTTAGACATTTGAGACGATTAAAAAGTTTTTGTCAAGCTTAATTTGGCAAACCCATAGTACATGACAAGAAATATTATTATTAATGAGAAACAACTTGAAAGTCATAAACCTTCTACTTGACGTGGTAGGTTAACTTATTGTTTACATTGCTTAGTCGTTGATCCTGTGCATAAATATCTACTCCATCTGTCTATTTTCACTTGTCACTGTTTTGCTTTTCGAGATCAAATTGTATGAACTTTGATCAACATCTTAAAATGTATTTTTTTTCATTATATTAATATAAGAAAGATTGCAACTTATAACATTTTTGTGTAGTTTTCAGCCATCTAGATTTTAAATTAATTTACTTCAATTTAGCCTTAAAGTTTAATCAAATTGACTATCATAAAGCAAAACGTAACAAGTAAAAATGGACGGAGGCAGTAGTTAGGAGGAATATTCATATGTGACAACGTTACTTTTTATGATGTATTTAGTGCTAAATCAAAGGAATTACTAACAAATATAGTAAGTAAGCTTTAAATGAATTTCAACTTAAAATTTCATTGGTCTATGGAACTATTAGATTTTTAGTATACAAATTACTCGAAGGTTAAAGAAATCCTAGCAATGTGGAAAAATGTTTGATCTTACATTCTCTTTTTATGGTTATCTAGTTAAGTTGGATACTCCATCAAAGTGAACTAGAAATAAGCTTAATGTGAAAATTTGACTTTTATTACGAGTCACAATGATCAGTGACTTTGAACAAAAAAGTAGAACCAAAAAAAAAAGAAAAAAGAGAGAGCAAGCAAAAAAGAGGCAACTCTCATCTTTCCCATCAAAACTTCATTATGGAGAAATCCAGTGCCATGGAAGCATTTTAATTTAATGACCTCCTTAAGTTACCAAAACACTTACCACTAAGTAAGTTTGAGATAACACTTTTAACAACAAAAAAGGGCAAAATTTGCTCTCTGAAGCTTTAGTTAATCAGTAATCGGTAACTTGTAATTAAGTAGGCCAGAAAAAGTTGGATTAATCTTCAAAAGAACAATCTAAGAAGCTTCGTTTCATTTCCTTGTTGTGGATTTTGCTGGTACATAAAACCGCTTTCCAATGTTGTGGTATCAGATTCATCTGAATTCAATGAAGGCGTCGCCGCTCTTCGTTTTTCCGTTCGCCGGCTCAGTTTACCGCCGGCAGCCATCATCGTCCTTGCTCCTGATGTAAGACCGAGATCTAGATCCTCCGCCACCTCATCAATAACTTTCCTCTTAGATCGGAAGTTTAAGCTTTGCGATCTAAACAGATCAACGTCGTTTGCTTCGGAGGCTGAATCAAACTCCGGCGAAGTCGTCACACCTGAAAACTCCGGCAACGGCCGTAAAACGCCTCCTTTAAGCACCGTTTCTACCGCCGACTGGCACACGTGCCAGTTACCCGTCCACAGTAATCCTACCGCTCCGTGAACCGGATTCACCGTCCTTCCACATGCTTCGAACAACAGCGACTGAAATAAAGCTGCAGGTACACAAAACCAAACTCTTTAGTATAACTTTTTTTTTTCAAATTAAGTAGAAATAAGGCGATTCAGTCCCATAAATTTTTTATTTCTGTATATAATGCACATGAATAGTAAGTAGTAGTACCTGGTCGTTGAGATTCTGGAACGGAGGAGAGGAAAGACATGAGGCCAGCACGGCCGAAGAATTTGGCAACAAAAACAGTGGCATTAGCTTGAGCATGAGGGCTTTCAATGCCCTGTAAACTTTGTCTGAGTATGCAATTCTCATTGCAACCTTTCCGGAGAATTCTACAGCCGTTGCAACTCATGATGGAAAAAACGCACACCTCAAGCTTCGATAGCACGCTTAACTGTGTTGGAGCAGAAGAAATTAAATGAGGAAATGTTTTTGGGATTGAAGTGATGAAAGAGAGTTGAGAGTAGTAGAGGGAGTCTTGGAGAAAAGGAAACGGAGAGAGATATATAGAGGTGAAAGGAATGTGGAGAAAAGTAGAGAATTATTGGAAGAAGGTAAGTAAACCATAATTAAGAAAGTTAAACCATGGTTAGGTTAAGAATAATGAGTGGCTTTTGAGCAAAATGAGTGGACATGACATGAGGTTGAGTGGGAAGAGGGAATAAACTATTATTGGGCAGTGGGGGGTTGTTCCAAAAGTATTGGGTTATTAGAACGGCTCCGTGTCTCCGCGAATGGGTGGGAGAGAAAGTTGGATTCTAGTGTAGCACCAGCAATTACGAATCTTTTCTCCGCCCATTGTATGGGAGACTCTGCCCTCCTTTTACTCAACTTGCTTTGCGACGTCCACGAGTGCTCGCATATTTTTCTTTCTTTTTTACTTTCTCTTAAATGGACAATTAAATAGCCAAAAATGTTCAAATATATTTCTTTTTGTTCATTTTTACTTATGCACTATATCAAAAGTAAATATTTAATTTTACTTGTTCAGTTTTAAAAAGTCAGAGATAATTTATCACTTTTAATTCCTAATTTACCCTATTATTAACTATAGTTATTTTTAAAAATATTAAATTTATTATATTCAAAGACTGATATAGTAAAATTAGCATTCTATTTATTGTTTCTTAAGATAACACTGAAGAAGTAACATTTATTTTAGCACTTGCACATAATGCTTCTATCATACACTTCATTACTCATTACGATGAACACTTGTCAGCATTCTGTGTTTATATTTATCATAATTAAGTGATTTGGTATAATAATGATTCATGTACATGCAAATATATACTACAGTATCATATATGTATAGGATTAATTTGGTATAAATACCAAGCTACTAGTAAATGTTTACTCTCCGTTACCTCTTCCACTCTTTCTTTGGTCCCTTTCCCTCTAGCAAAGAATTATTATATATCTTTTACAATGCAAAGATAAACATAGTAGCCGATAATTAAGACGTTCCATCAAATTATCTTTATTATTTCAATACACATATCGTATTTTAAATATTACAATTATATTTCTTCAAAAGTTTATAACCCAAATCTAAACACAATATATAGACGTTTCTCAAATCCAATTATTCCAAAAGTAAATACAAACACTCACAATTGCTTTCTGGAAATCAAACCTAAATTAAACTAATTCCTTCAAACCGACTACGAGATCAAATCCAATGGACCTAACTTTGTAAAAAAAAATCGACTCCCTTCCAGAAACTTTTCCAAAGGTTTTGTGGATGCATCGCAGTCGTTAGAGCGGGTGAATATTATACAATATAATATATACAAGGAACTTTGGCTTCTTTTAGAGCAGCTGTCAATATTGACAAGACAAACAGTAAGTTAAGATTTTACACTTCTTCGCATACCGTGGATGTTTCCTATGGCACGCCAGCTTATTGTGCACAACATTTGGAAATTTTGGACTTACACTCCATTAATATTCTTTTTTATCTACTCCACAACCAACATATTATAATTACTCTACCTTGAATTATTTAGTTCTTTGCTCCATTTTCTATGATAGCTACGGCATTCCATCGATCCCCGAATCGGCTTTGCTAGTTGGCTTTGTTGCTATCAATAGCATTCTATGGACAATCCTATAGCATTTTCTTTTCCTTAGTTCATGATTGGTTGAAATTGGCACAATATTTCCAAATTATGGCGCCCAACTTATATAATACTCCCTCCGTCCCATATTTACTGAATTGTTGAGATAATACACACCCTTTAAGAAAATTCTTCTAGGACATATTTTGAGCATTACTTTCCATTACTACCCTTTTCATTATTCTCACACTATTCTCAAAAGTAGAGTTAGTCATTGTTGGAAATGTGATTTCAATGTAAAATCATAATTATGACTTTGTAAAGAGTGTAAGTACATAGAAAATATAAAATACTCTTTCCTTAAAGAAAGGGCAAAAATGGGGAAAAAATCAATAATTATCTTGATATTTGAACAATTCGCTTATTTTGAACCATGAAAAAAGCCTCAACAATTCAATTAATATGGACTGAGGGAGTACTACGTAAATAAACTGCGGCCAATCACAAGCTGGAATGCCTTGGACGTACGTGGCATGATTAACTACGATAATTATGTTTTCCAATAAGAACCTCCAAATGATATACCATATGTTTGAATTGCCTAGCGATAATTTTACCCGCTTATCTAGAATTACTGATGACAAGATCAGTCCATGAGAATAAAAAATCATCCATGAAAACATAATTGGCACAATCTATACAAGTTTTGATGGTTTAACACTCTATTTTTTAACTAAATTTATTTTGACTTGTCCAATTCAGTCTATTTAGAAGTTGGATGATTTTGGCTAAATATGTAGTTCAAAATTGATCCAAAAGAAACCTTGTCAAAATATTTTAATTTTTTATTTGATATAAAATATATAACAACAACAACAACAACAATAACATATTCAGTGTAATCTCACAAGTGGGTCTGGGGAGAGTAGGATGTACGTTTACCTTACACTTATCTTTGTGTTGTAAGCCTGTAAGTAGACTGTTTTCGATAGACTCTCGACTCCAAAAAAAGAATTGAAGCATGTTTGGAAGGAAAAAAAATAAGATGGCACACTAGCACGATACAAAGCAACCAAAACGATACCAAGACAGGCTAGGGAAAAAAAATAATCGCAGATGGATACAGCCAGAGAAGCAACATGTAACAATACTGGACGAAGTAGAAGGATATGCAAGTATTAAATAGAAATACTACTAATAAGGAGAAAAGGGGAAGAAAAGACTAGCCTCCTGTCTCTCCCACATAAAAGTGCTACAATGCTCGTCTAACTAACTTTCTACCGTAATTCTCAACGTTCAAATTTTTCGATCTAGCTAGGGTCATCTCCTCAATAAGTCGGAGGTGTGTCGTATCCTACCGAATCACCTTCCCAATACTTTTTCGACCTGCCTAAAAAAACTATGAAAAAAAGCGACAGAAAATCTAAACATTGGTAAGAGTTGAACTGGTTGATCAACATATGATTTATTGTTTAACTCATTTTGACCGTCCTAGTTATCCATTTGAACCCCCCTAGCTAGAATTAAAAGAAAAGTTAGGTGAATTATTACATTGACAGAAAATTGCCATTCTCTATCAACTTTTCATATTTTTGTAAAACCAAATGAATAATAGGTATGATGCAACATCGTAAATGAAGTTCAAAGCAAATTGGCAAAATGAAGATAACAAAAGAGTTTAAATTATATGCAATAATAGTCTAAGAAATATTCAAATAGTTAGGCTTTTTATTAAGTAATTATATCTACTATCACAAGTACTTAAGTTCACCGGTAATGTGTACAAAAGCTTTATATTATCAATATATATAACTTAGATCCAAAAATAATTTGGTGAGAACAAATTCCAAAACTGTTCTATTTTGTCACTACCTTCTTTCTAAATATTTGTATATTATAAGGGTTTCGAGATTCAAGTCTTATAAGTTGTTTTCCACTTATCAGATAATATATATTCGGCAGAAAAATGAAAGATATTATATAAAGATTTCACAAATATATACTTGTGGCTAATACTATAAGTTAGGCCCATGATAAGGGAAATAGATAAGCTACATTGTATAAGGTCCATGAACATGATTGAGAGCTAAGGGGCAAGCCAATTTTGAAAAGTAGTTGTCAGCTAAAGTTGCAATTGTCCTTTCAAGAACATGTAAAGATCTTCTCATTTATTTGGCAATACTTTTTTAACGTGAGATTCCCCCTCTTCTTATATATATATATCTACTGATCTATTGGTGGCAACTTATGACTCATCCTTCACTACACCCTTCATAAAAGCCCTTCCCCACTTCCTCTTTTCTCTTTTTAAATTGCAAAAGTTTTAAGCGAGTCAGTGACGAAGGCAGAATTTTTCATCAAAAGAATTTACTCTCTCCGTCTCATTTTATGTGGCACTCTTTGACTTGGCACGATGTTTAAGAAGAAAAAAATACTTTTAAAACTTGTGGTCTAAAATGATCCTTGAATATTTGTGTGGTTGTAAATCATTTCATTAAGGGTAAATGGGGAATTTTAAAGTTAATTTTTTTCTAATTATAGTAAGGTGACATTCTTTTTGGGATGAACTAAAAAGGAAAGGGTGTCACATAAAAAGGGACGGAGGGAGTATCATTTATTATATATTTATATATAAAAAATAAAATAAAAATTGACTATGTATATATATTATTATTCGACGAAGAAGATTCGAATGCATCCCTTCTGTCATAGCTAAATATTATACACAATCAGATTAAGAGCCTGTTTGGATGGGCTTATAGCTTGTGGCTTACAAGTTTAAGTCGTAAGTTAGGATTCTAACTTATAGCTTTTAACTTATTTTTGTTATTTTGGCTTAAAAACAAATGCTTAAAAGTACTTTTTTAATTTTACCCAAACATTATAAAACTGTTTAAAAATTATTTTGGCTTAGAAACGCAAAAAATAACAGGTAAAACAAATTTCATCTGGTAACTCGAAATATAAGGTAAATATTTAGCTTTAACATGTTAAATTACATAATGTAAAACATTTATATTGTCAGCATATACGACTCAAATTCAATTGCAAAAAACATTTTAGGTCATATAGCTATTGATTCTATTTAAATACTGCTACTGATCCCTTTGGTTTGTTCTATGTTTATATATTATGAGAAATGCTGATGCAACGTAAGCTTAAAGGATCAATAATTGTAGCAGAAGTCCATCCTTTACACATTAGATATATTCTCAAAGTGGCCTTTTCCAGTTGTTAAACTATGCATAGAAGACCCCTGTCTCAACTGAATCTACAAAAAAATATTGTTAAATGCTTCAGTAATACCAATGTGGATCACATAATTAATTATTTCGGTAGTTATAAACAGCTGTTAATTAGTATATGTGATGAGTAATGACAATGCATCACAAGCCAAAAGCTGTGAGATTCCCAGCTTTTCTTTTTTGTGTGTATTGTTAGCCATTTAATAATCTAGTTAGAGTTTAACTAATATCTATAGACGGCATACGTGATTTTTTTTCATTATCATGTTAAATTTACTTGTTGTAGCACGTAATTCGCCTAATTTTCAAGATTGTATATTTCATTTTTTGGAAGGTTATAACTAGTTGATGTCTATTAGATGACCTGATAATAGAGTATACATTTAACTTTAGAAAAGCCAAAACGCTAAGATTGGATAGAAATCAAAGACAACCATATATTATGTACTAAAACAAGGACAATTACACCTTAATCTCAAATTAATCAGAATTGACTAATATGAATCATAAATTATTTATGTCCCTTCATTTAAACCCAACTTATTTTCCTATATACCTAGGTGATTATTAGGTGTGCATATCTCAGTCAGTATATATATTGTGTAATGCTAAGAGTTCATCATGAAATTAATTACAAACATATTTTAACTTTTCTTTTTTATCTGAGGTTGGAATCGATGAACAAATCTATCGATTTTATGTGTACTATATTCTATTCTATAATATTGAAAATTAGGTATAGAACGTAGTTACCGAAGCTAGGGGGAATTGTGAGAGAGCATAAGATGACGAAGAAGATTCATTGTAAGTTACTGTGGTACGTGGCATCTCAATCCAAAACATGAGGGTCTTAGCCTGATGTGGACCACAATAATAATATCCATAAGTAGAATTGGCTCCACATACAACTTATATTATTTTTTTATAGGGTGCAAATTCCAATATACAAAATGATGTATGCTGAGAATGGGATTCCAACCCATGAGGGAGGATGTTTGGCACTAGTTGTGGGGTTAGTCCAAATTAAAATAATGGGGGTTATATATGTTGTCCCTATTTTGAATTTCATTATTATTATAATAAAAAGTTATAATAAGGAGTTTGGGTTCCAGCTTCCAAATATGTAGATAATTGGACCACCTCAAGTAGTAAGTTGAGCTGGTCATGGAAAATTCCAAGGAGTAGGACATTTTGGAGTTATTATCATAAAGCAAATGTGTCCCTCCATTGGTATAGAGAGGCAATTGGTGTTTTACACTCTCCAAAGGGAGAGAGCCACATGCACCCCGTCCCCCATCAATTCAATTCAATTATTATTATTCTCTATGTTGCTTAATTATGTGATGACTGATTTAAATGAGCACTTTATATCTGTTAAGTATTATGTCTGCTTGAAAATATATTGACTTCAAACTAATTGTTATTAAGCCCTACATGTAATCCAATTTTTTGGATTGAAGTTACAATCTAGTGCTCAACGAGTCAACCTCACTTTGGCACAGAGGTAGTGTACTATTTTTAGGATTGAGGGATTAGTCTAATAATCACAATTACACTCAACTTTATATTTAGGTTTGATAGTTCTAGTCTTAAGAAAGCACTTAATTCCCTCTTCTACAATTCCATCAATCACTCTACACAAAAGAAGAGGTAGCATTTTTGTAGATATGTATGGATTTTTTGTTCTATCTAGCTGGGTCTCTATTGAGAGTGTGTTCACACTTCACACTAAGCTAGATTAACTACTTATTGGAGGTGGGAATAACGGCTCTCTGATATAGTGCTAATCCAATTTAGTAGTCCCTCCGTCTATCTTTACTTGTCCAGATACTAAAAATAGATGTACAACAATACTTGTTCAGTTTGGAAAATGAATGGATAATTTATCATCTTGTATCCATTTTACTCTTGCTATTAAATATTATTCATTATTCAATGTATTTTTCAAAGTATTAAATTTATGTCTTATGTGTTTAATGATAGTGGTTAATTTATCTATTTGTGTGACTTCACCTTATCTAACTATTCAACCTAAAAACAAGGGCATAGATAATTTACTAATATATGGCCAGCCAATTGGTAGAGGTCATACGCTTCTAATACTTTTAATTGGCATTGTGTACTTGGATTAATCCGCCAAGATCACTTAAAATTTCTCTAATGCACGTTGCTTTGTCATTTTCTTTTCAAAGGTTAGTTAAAGTTTTAAGTTTGACTAATCAGCCAATTTAATTTCAAAGAAACATTTATCTAATGTGGTTTTTGTCAACATATACTATAAGATAAGATAAGATAAGATAATTTAGCTGGTTGTTTTAATTGGACTACTTTGTAAATGTCATTCTTGTGCTAATTTATGAAAAGTGATCCAAAGAGAGATTAACACCTCTTTAATACTTATTAGCTTGGAGATTTACGTTGCGCATGGAAAAGTACAAGTTATTACAGCTAAGTGAAAATTACTGCCTCTCTGAAAAAGAAAGATTAGTTACTTGGTCTGAAGAAACATTGTTACCCTTTTGCGTCCATTGAACTTATAAAAAGTTTTTAACTATTATTTTAAACAGTGAAGCCTTTTTATCAAAAAAAAATTAGTGAGGCAAGAAGTAACAGTGTTTGATTAATTAACTCATTAAATAATCTAAGATACATCAAGCAAGACTCAAACCATGAGCTAATTAGTGATTATTCCGTTATGAAAAAAAAAATGTAGAGTTCGGATCTGATATGTTCCTTCATAAAAAATGTGATAAGTATGTATGTCTATATATATAGTTTTGTATAAATGGATCTGAGGTGAAAAATCCAACCTAAATGTCAAAAAATTTATGGAACTCTCTAAATTAAAACATCTATATCAAGCATGCAGTTACAAGGGTAGAGCTACATTCAAACGAATCCAACAACTTTTATGTAAATCATGTAAAACTGTTATGGTGCAAACTCACTTCCAGTAATGATCCGATGATTCAATGGTAAAGTAGAGGGTAGAAATGGCCTCCCTGTTATGAGTTGGGCTAGCACAAATGATTGTTCGTGGTGATGTCCCAAGTAATTTGGCTGATTTTAGGCTTATAGCATTGGATATGGGAGCACTAACTGCCGGAGGAAAGTAAAGAGGTGAATTTGAGGAGAGGTTGAAGTTTGTTTTAAAGAAAGTGGAAGATGCCGATAAGAAAGTAATTCTATTCATCAATGAGATACACTTGATTTTAGGTACTGGTAGAACTGAAGGATCAATGTATGCAACTAATTACCCACTTTCTCCTTTATGATGTTGTACATACTTGTAAAAAAAAAAGTTATTTTGTATAATTCTCGTATTCTATATTATTTCTCTTATTCTTTACCTTATTATTCTTGTTCTTGATTTTACAACACAAATTTCTTCTTAAAACTTTAACAGTTACTTTGCTTCCCTTTTTTCCAATAACATATACATGTTTCTCTAGAAAAGTTTATTTGTGAAAAACGAAATATAAAATTGATAACTAAAAAAAGTAAAGAGCACGTTCGAGTGCAATTGTAATGATAAAATTTATATTTATATAATGTTTAAGTGATTCGTTGCTTTTTAAAATATATATTGAGTATCAGTAGTCACTTGTTAGTTTGACAATTATTATTAGCTTGAGGTCATTGTCCTGTCTTAAAATTCATAACTCACCTATCTCAAATCTTGGTTCCACCTATGTGTCTTTACAATATAAAATTTTGAATTTATTAAAAGAATGAGTATTCTGTCTTGTCGAATTTGTCCCGACTTATAATACCAATATAGGAATCCTCTCTATTTTACGTTTTTCCTCCAAAAGAATGATATTAGTCAATAAGAAAATGCGAAAATTGGTAAAATTTGTCTACACTAATCACTAAGTCATTAGTATGATACATGAATTCAATGGACACTATTTGAGTTTGGAAAGTTGTTAAAACTTTGTTCGAGTCTGGATTACTATTATTCTTCGTTTACATGTCTGTTCATATTTTAAAATATTTAAAAAAAAATAAAATTGCGAAATTGTTAGTCTTTCAAATATATACTTAGCCCCATAAAATATTATATGAAAAATTAAGCTGTAAAATATTAAATTAAAGATTTGATTATTAGGTCAAGAGACACAAAGTTATGGGAAAATTAAACAAAATGGCCACTCGGCCATAATGTTTATCAAAAAGATAGCAGATTTTTAATTTACACAAGAAATGGCCACTCAACCTTCTTCTCCTCCTCCTCCTCCTCCTCCTCCTCCTTCTCCCTCGCCTTCTTCGTCGTCGTCTAGTTAGTCGTCGTCGTCTTTTTCGTCTGTTGCTGATTCTTCTTCTTCTTTTTCGTTTGTTGATGTTTCTGCTGCTGCTTCTTCATCTTCTTTGCTACTGCTGCTTCTTCATCTTCTTTGCTACTGCTGCTTCTTCATCTTCTTTGATGCTGCTGCACCACAAAATTTAGATTAAAACAGACACATGGATAGAAAAATCAGCGGAATCCATTTCGTGCCTCTTTGAAGGGAGAAGATGGAAAAGTCGCCCATGAAATTTCACCAAAAACAGAGGAAAGAAAAAAGAGGAAGAAGAAATTAGTAGGAGTACCTTTTTTTTTATGTTTGGCAGGGAAAGGTTACATGTATTTCCAATGCAAAACAACTGGCAGGGTGTAGTCATAATATCATAGCACGTGTAAATTAAATGTGTTATGTGATCTATTCAGTGAGAGTATGTTCTTCTTAATTACTAAAATATCCTTCTAGTACCACAAAGGTTTACCAAAATACCCTTGGTATACCACCAAGGTTTCACTTATTATATAGTAGAATAATATATAATATATAATAAAAATACATGTTTATACGATATTTATACGATATCGATATATTACATATACATTACATAATTATCTATACAATATTGATACACGTTTAATTATCATTTATACAATATCAATACATGTTTATACACCATTTACAACATTGATGCACGTTTATACACTGTTTATACAATTTTGATAAATTACATAACTTTTATACATCGATACATTACATATACATTTTATATACATGCGGCTATTTTTTTTGTAATTTTTTTTTGTGGTTAGTTCATTTTTGGGCTATTTTTTTTGTAAAGAAAACTTGGCTATATTTATTGTAAACTAATTACTTTATTGTACATATTTAGAATCATCCCCAAATTGGGTCACAAATGATTCGAATCGAATCGCATGTGGAATCAAGCCCAACACATGAGACCAGTCTCGACCAAGTAAAATGTCATGTTAGTTTTACAAAATATAAACACTATGGGTATAATCTCACATTGTACGTATAATCTCTTCACACTGAGCATCAGTTTTTTTGTTTTTGTTTTTGGTAAATGTAAAATAATGAGTCTTTTTTACAAAATATATATTATGGGTCAAGTTTTACATTTAAAAAAGTTAACATCATTATTTACAATCCCATATCATGATTTTTGAGAATTTGAGATTTCATAATCATGATCCCAATCGCATGTCCAATTGTTGATTTGAAATCATGAGATGGACTAGCGTGTCCAAATGCTAGTTTAAAAAGAGTACTCACTGAATTTTTCTTTCAGGTAGTTTTAGGTAAATTAAAACAGTTTTTTGTTAATTAAATGAGAAACACTACCCACAACTAGGACGCTTAAATAATTAGTACAAGTAGTAACTCTCTATTTATTTATTTTTTTATTTATTTCAATATATTCTCCAACTTTGAAATAAATTGATTCTGTATGAGAGTGAATCTAATCATATAATAATACCTTGTTTCAATTGTTTCTTTTTTGTATTAGAAGTTATAAGTATTTTTATACATAAACTAGCACAAAGCATGTTGTACAATACTTCCAAAACAACAACAATATGCTCCTTCTAATCTAACATTTGTAACACTGACTCAACCCATTTACATGTATTCTAGTTATTACCTTGGAAGAGTCGAAGAATGTTTTCTTCGATCACAATTTTTTCAAATAACTTTTTAAATATTTTGAATTACCAATCATGATATAGTGCTTTTTTATATAGTTACTACACATGTAAATTTTATTTCGGAAAATGAAAAATTCTATATCCAAATTTACAAGAAAATTAGTTAGTAGTTGGGTAGCATATGGGAAACGGGATGATCCTGATATAAAAATTGATAATTTAGATATCAAGAATGAGAGGTACATTGGTAATACTATTTGACCTCATGGAGGGGGGAGGGGGAGTCTTTACATCATTGCAGAACTTTGCTAGTAGGAAATCTGAATTAATCGAACTAGTAAATTCTAGATACGAAATGGCTAAACAAAAATAAAAGGGGCAACTTGCCTCGTACTGGGAAATGAAATGTATATATAAAATAAACTTACCTTTGCCATTCATATTTTCTTTCTGGAGGAAGTCACAGTGTGCAAAGCTACATTTGATTGCCTAGACTGCATTTCACAGTAAAATTTCTTATGATGCTACTTGCCAGCACACCATAGAGTCATAAAAATAGATGAGCCACCTAACTTTGGCATGGACAACTAAATGTTAGAACATCTATACAATAAAAGTTCTGTTTGGTTGGTGGCCCATAAGAGGCTTCATTTCGTCCTACAAACTTTTTTTCATACTATATATCCTTCATTTTCTTCTAGAGACTTCAGAGAAAGATGACTAGTCTTTTGACATGCTGATATAATTTTTAAGAAAAACCCATCAAAAAAGGCCACCAAGAGTGCATTCCTAAAAGCTGTTAGAACTAAGAAACTGAATGCCTTCCTTTTCTTGAAGGTGTAGACTTGGCTTCTTCCAAGTTAGCAGATCCAAGACTCTCGGACGAATCTGAGCCACTATTCTCCCCTTGTCCCCCTTTGTTCGACCAGATTTTCGAAAAGAGCCTCTTTGACATGAGCAAACCTTTCATTTTACTCATTGCAGCCCTGTCTGCATGGCTCTTTGCATCACCATTATTAACTTTGTCGTTTGTTCCTCCGTTTCCCATTCTTAGGGTTGCCAGCTCTCCTCTTAAAGCCCTGAGTTCTTCTGCAGAGGCTGCAGCATCCCAATCTTCTTCTGTATTAGTTGTTGCCGTTCTTGAGCTTCCATATGAAGCACTGTTAAGGTCCCTAATTGCTTTTGGCAGATCCGGAGTACTGCTCCCAGATGAGGCGTTAGCCCTGACTTGCTCAAAAAAGAGCACTTGTACAACAACACGAAGGGGAAGCCTCTCATTTTGCACAGCATGCATACAAGCGTCCACCGAGAGCTTCTTGCAGTCCATCAGCTTACAAATTCTCTTCCTCTCACTCTTGCTGATTCCAGGGTGCTCCTACACAAAAACAGAGTTCAATAAGTACATACAAGGCATTCATTAACAAGAGCTTCATCATTTTTACCCCAGCGCTATCTTTTTGTGTGCACTGCCTTTTAACTTATTGCATTTTTGATAGTTGCGGTTCTTTCCGTAAGAAAACGACTAAACTAAAAGCATTAACACTGCATATGTTCCTCAAAGTCTGAAATAATGTATATGCATCAAATTCAAGCATACCTAAGCTATACCTTCCATAAGGAATTCAGATTTTAAGGAGAGAAGTTGCATTAAGTAATTTCTGCTAGATAGCATTTCACATCATTTTGCTGAGAAACAAATTACCCGGATTTTTGTTACAGTAATAAACTGTAAACTGCCTTCATGGAGTGAGGTTCCATGACTAAAGAAAAACCAAACAATAAGTTTATCAAGGGGTTTTGCAAGATCTTTTGTTTACTTTCTTGTTTTAGTCTGAGATCTTTTATGACATGTTTGTGTTGGACACTATAAGTTTTCTCAACAAACTTGACAAACCTCCCATGATAAAAAAATATAATAGACTTTAGAAAAGAAACATATTTTGAGGTAGCATAGATGCGGACGTTCTTTTCCCAGTGTGGTTCAGTAAACATGTCTGCGTTGAAATTCTAATCAAGGGTGGAGGGGAAGATATCTGCTAGCTATTTCTATCATGGAACTGTATGCAAAATTCAAGGGACACTCACCTTAAGGTACATATCAATTGCGCGATAAATTCCGTCATGACCGGGTCGAGGAAAACTGGATACTATCTCTGCCAGACCAACAAATGTTGACAAAGGGAGACTAGGATCTTTTGCAATTTCGGTAAGATATCCATCCACTAGCTTTGCCACCATCAGTTTTGAAGCTTCTGATAAAATCCCTGGCTTTCGGACCTCCTGAATTTCATCTCCATCTTCCAGCTGAGGTTCAGAATCCTTATCTCTCATCATAAACACTTCTAGTATTTTTTGGACGACATGGGCATCATACATGGTTCCTTCCCCATCTGCCGCTCGAATCAAAAGATCATTCACAGAAGCTTCCTCCAATTGCTGTCCTATTCTTTTTACTAGTTCAGCCTTCACCATTTCTCCAGAGTCAAGTGAAATTGATGCTTTTAGCAATTTTAACAAGAAACTACAAGAGACGCTACCTTTCTCAGAGGGCAATAGCCATACCACCGTATCCAATATTGGGCGACATTCGGAGACATCATTAAATTGGAAGACACCTTTATTAAAGCCTGGAAACCTTCTATATGCATAAGCTTTGGCAGCTTCTCCAATTACTTCAGAAGAAACAATCCCTTTGTTTTTTATGGTGACAATTACCCGCTTATACAGATCTACTTCAAGCTCACACAAGTCCTCCACCCACCAGTCTATTGGCACCATGCGGCTTCTAATTCCATTCAAGTTAGGATCATTTCCATTCTCCTCTGGAAGCTTTTTACGATTATAGGTATAGGACCAATCCACCCTGGAAACATCAACGGAAGCCCTGGATGCTACAGCATCAATGCAGTGGCTGATCAACTTCAGTTCTTCGCATAAGCGTGACTGAGACTTAGTAGTCTGAAGAACAATTATTGAATCTTTCCAGCTCCGGAAAATGCTTGAGTTCAGGAAAACAACAATCTTGTAAATAAGGTTTCCTTTCTCAATACTTTCATGCATACCGAGATACTCAGCAGCACACCTTGCAGAAATGACATTATAAGCATTCAGTGTAACAGTCATGCCGTAACAAAACTTGGCACATATTTCAAAAGCACTAGGTCCTCCAGGAATGTCATGAATGTCAACTTCGTCACAATTCCCTTCACTTGCATTAGCAACCAGCTTTTGCAAAGAGGCACTCTTGGACAGAAGAGGGAACTGCAGAGCATTTTCAGCAAAGAATGAGTAATCGGAGTATGGCCAATTCAACAAGCCAAGTATGTAAATAAGACATTTCCATTGATTGGGATACTTCAAATATGATAAGCACTTCATGCAATTATTTCAAAAGTTTAGCATCATAAAAACATTCATACAGTAAAGCACCACTTGTAGGAATGCTGAACAACAGCCACTGCTACTGTGATACCTATCAGTCCAAGCCGATCATAAGTATCACGGTGTTGAGTAAAGGTGACCTTTAAACTAGAGGCCCATACACACACATTGCATTTATTTATTATTACTGTGATAGGAAATAAGCAAAGACATGGATCATAACTTTAATAAATTAGCACAAATAGCATCGGACAGATCAAAAAGAACTATTCAGCTATTATGTTGCAGTCTATTGACCTACCAATGAATGAAAGCAACCCATTATAATGTAGAAAATATATTTATCTTAACAGATATGTGGAAATAGTAAACAGAAGCATAACTAAAGTTGGACCTACTGCTTTCCTCCCTCCTTCAGGAGAAAAGGATCCATGTTACTCCTTCAGGAAAGGACTGTACACCATTCCACGTAGTAACACACACCAAAAAAGAAAGGGAAAACAACACAAATGCATGCTTAATTATAAAATTTTCTCAAGTCTAGCTGACAGAACTTCTAAATAAGGCTTGAAAAGAGGAGAGCTCTGTGTACTTGTTAGACCATTGTACCTTGTGCAGATAAAACTTCACATCTCCGACATTAACCGCGATGTCCGAGGCCAGCTCTGAAGCAACATATCTGCATCAAGAATCTGTTAGTAGAACTGAGAAGAGTCTAAGCAGATACAAAACAATAACAATGATAAGGTAATTAAAGGTCTTGGTATAAATTATAAAACCAACAATTACGCCTCAATCCGAAACAAGTTAGGGTCGGGTATACGAATCCACGATATTTCTCCATTTAAACTCATCTCGTGCTATAGTCATACCAAAAAGAAGTAAAAAATAAGGTAAATATATACAATTAATAGTAAGAAAAAATAGCTTTCTATATTTTTACTGATAAGGCCAAAATGCTCCTAGAAAAGCATTGGACCTAAATAAATGTACTAACATCACTATATAGATCTTTTCTAAAACATTTTTTACTTCCATGGGTCCCTATGTATGCGCTTATATTACCACACTGATGTAATGGACCATTTATACCGACAGTTAGAGCTTGTGCTATGAGATCTGGCACGGCTGACTGTAAGTTGAAACCTTAGAAATCAGTAGTACAAACTATTCATGCACTGCACAGTACTGATAAATCTTTTATTAGTTTGATGAGTATTTCATAAATGACAGCATTTGAAACTCCTGATCCACCATTCCTGAAATCCGACATGCTGGTTCTCTATTTGGAAAGAAAGGCATAATGCTTTTAAAATCAATAGCTAAGACAAGAGAATAATATGAATCAAGCCTCAGTCGTTAACTAAATAAGTTCCACAAAGCCAAAGAGAAAATGGACCATCAAATATTGCAGGCAATGTGGAACTGGAAACTCCGAATGGCTGGATACCTTTATTTTTGACCATCTGTTTTTTTGTTAGGTGAAGGACTCACAACAATAAAACATGGAACTCAATCTCTAGAAAGCACTGTTCTGTTTCCAAATATACACATAGGGATGAATTTCCTAAGACTTTATCCAGAGTCTGATGTTCCTTCCCCCTAACAATACCAGAAATAGAAAATTGAATGGTAATCAAACCAAAGTCACAGAATAGATTTTGGGGAAAGATAAATTAGGATAAAAATAAACTTGACATAATCCTTAAACCATTTTCTAAAAGCACATAGTAGAACCCCCACCCCACCCAAAAGCCAATACACTAATATAGGACAGAGCACAAGTAAAAAGATAGGGCTGGATGTTGACACTAGATAAAATGCCAATTTATTTAACACCAGAAACATAAAAAGACAAACACTAACAAATTTCCTTCTGAATATGAAGATCAGTTACAGTTCTGCAAAACAAAACAGCAATAGATGACCATATCATTAAGGAAGAAGAAGTCTTTTCCTTTTTTTAGGAAAAAAAACCTTAAAAGAGCTGGCAGAAGATCTGACCTGACATTGTTCCCATCTGTCTGAAAGGTATCAGGCTTGGATCCAAGTTTCATGAACTTCATCTTAGCAACTTAGAAGGATCTGCTTGTTGTTGACACTTGAGAAAGTATACTTCCTTACTAACTCAACAAATCACTGCAAAATCAAACAGTAACCCGCGTTCATAACCTGATATTCCCAATGCTCAAACATAACCTGAAACCAAGGACAAATAGCTCCAGAAATGGAAAAAAATGAAAAAAATCCAGGTGTGGGGACCAAGTTTCTGAATATAACCAATTTTCCTCAACTTCAAGGGAGAGGAAGGAAGGCTAATAGGATCTCAAAGAGGGGGGGTGTATAAGATATAAGATATATGGCTTAGTATGACCGAATCTTGAAAGTAAACAAAGGGAAGGCAGTATGAGCTATCTCAGAGAAATGGTTTGTTTAATTTAAAGAAAAAGAGGATCACTTAAATGGGAAGAGAGCCTTAAGAGAAAGAGATTGTTTCCTTGGTCGGCGGCATAGCCCACGGACCACGGAGGCTCCTTCTCAGCCCAGGAGACATAAACAACAGACTCTCTTCACTAAATTATTCACAAAAACCAGTGACTACACACCCCCACTACCATCCATCTGACTCCACCCCACCATCTTACTTTAATACTACTTTATTTATTTCCTCTCTCTCTTACAAACACACTTTACTCTTTCACAAATTGAGTTCTTTTTTTATACAGAAAAAGTGAAAGGCTTTGAGTTCAAGGCCACACAGAATTGAGAAACTAAAAATGGGGTCTTTTAAAAGATCCAAACTTCCAAACAGAAATCACATGTAAAATCTTAGAAATGTAAGATATAATAGTATTATTTTAATTGAAAGTTGAGAGATTTGAAGAACCTGCAACGGAAAACAGCATCTTGGAATCAGTTGAAGGCACCACCAAAACTTGAGACAGCAAGCATCTAATCTTTATAGTTTTTGCAAAGCCAAAAAGAACAAAAAAATTTAATGAGAAAGATCACAAGAATAAATAGAAGCATACTGTATAATGCATTATTCAAAGGACAAAATCAAACATCACCAACGAACAAAATCTGTAGAAACAAAAAGAATCATCTCACAGAGAGAGCAGAAATCTAGCCATTAAAAAAATTTGTGAAATCAAAGAAAATTTACTTTGCATTTGAAAGACACAACCCAAAAGCCACTCCCTTTTTGTTACACCCCCAACAAAACCCAAGACTTGCTATTTACATGAAACCCCTATGTAGAAACACAAAAAAATTACTTCAAAAGGAAGAAAAGGAATTTAAGAATACCCACAAAAATATCATTTCAAGAACCATTTTTTAGAAAAGTTTAAATGGATAAAAGTAAAAAACCCCACATGCAAAAAAAAAAAAAAAAAGAACACACAAACCAAGAAAGAAGAACTAAAGCCACCATAATAATGTGAGGATCAAGAAAATGAGTTGTATCCTGTTTCCAGCAGCTGTGGGGGAGAAAAAAAGAAGTACAAAGAAATGCAGAACAAGATAGCCCAAAAAGCCAAGATTTGCTAGTATGTGCTTACCAGTTATGCTAGAATCAGCACAAACAACTTTATGGTATCAGAAATTTTCTATTTTACCATTTCTTATCAAGGACAAACCATAAAAAAGCACAAGTCCACTCATATTTAAGAGTTTTTTCTTTTTTTTGTTTTCTAACCTTTTTCCTATTCTTGTTTTTCTTTTACTTTTTTCTGTTTTTTTCGCACTGAATTTTTCAGGGCAAAGTGGGAAACTATTCTTTTTTTCAGTACTAGAGATTAGGAAGGTTGTAGTGATGAAGACACCCAATTTGCTATGTTATGCACGCCACACTGACACTCTGTTTTCTTGCTCCCTCCCTTCTCTGTTTTTCTCCTCTTTAACGTGTATAGTTCGTTTAGTTAGCGGATTAAATTATTTTTTGATTATAGTCATGTGAATATAATTTTTGGATTAATTTATGATACGTGAAAAATGATATTAAAATAAATGGAATAAGATGTGATTTTAAGATTAATTTTGAAATAAAATTTATATTGTATTTGATTGATGGTATAAACTTATATGTCCATTCATCAAATACAAAATAAATTTAAGATATTTAATTTGGTCTTACCTGATATCTATATCCTCTCACTTTGGGTATGTATAAGTAGGCGCTTAAATTTGTATAAAATTAAACAAGTAGACATGCGCGTTTTATATGGCGTCTTACATGGAAATTTGCAGGAGATGTCACGTAAGACGTGTGTGTTTTACTTATTCAATTTTATACAAGTTTAAGTGTTTACTTGTCACACTCAGAAATTGGAGAACATAGATGTCAGTTAAAATCAAATTAAAAAACATATTTATATATTATGCGCCTAAATTTAATTTTAAAATATTTTATTTTATTTCGCGTATCAAATGACCTATGGTTTTTATCTCAAAGTCTATATCAAAATTGACCCCATTATTATTACTAGTAATTAACTAGGAACCACTCCTTTGTACCTTAAAAATGACTTGTCAATCCAATCAATAATTCTTTTTTAAAAAAAAAAATAATAACTTTTTCTTGTTTATAATCATTGTGCTTGTACTTGTATAAATCTTCCAGTATCATGGAGCAGGATCACATCTCCCATCCCTCTACTGTACACACCAAACAAAACACAATTGATCTAAGACTTGTATTTGAAATCACTCACCAAATATTACTCAACTTTATTTGGTAGTATATGATAATATATATGTACCTGGTTAGGCAATATCAATTAGTTAAAATTAGATTTTAGTAATGTTAATACATATAATTTGGGTCGAATATTTAATTTGTTGCGAGTATTTTTATTGAGCTTCATTCGTTTTTTGTGAATGTCACAACATATAGCTGAAAGTCAAAAGATCCATAATACATGCTGAATTTTTTGTTACGAGATATCAAAAAGCTCTTTGTAAACCACATCATTCATTAGGGGTGTGCATTTGATTTTTCGATTTGATTTTGTATTATTCAATTTTTTAATTTTTGATTTTGTAAAAGTGCAATCCAGAAAATAAGTAAGCATAGTGACTTTTTTACACCTTTACAGTTCAGGAGTTAGAAGAAACAGTAACTAGGTAGACGATTTTCTGCCGTTCGATCTCGGTTCAGTTACAGATCCGAATTCCCATTTTCTGGAGGGAGTGGTGCTCAACGGAAAAAGAACCGCCGCTACTGCAGCTGTTTACGCCGCCGTATCCGGCAGTCTTCCGTCGTCATCTCCACAACGACGAACCCGTCGAAGCTCTAAGCTCCGACAAACAACCACCAGATCTGTACCATCGAGGCTCTGACGAACGCCGCCGCCGCCGCTACCGACTTCCCGCCGGTTGCTGCCATCGTTACCGGCGACGTTCTCCTTTCTTTGTTTTCTTTGTTTTCTTTTCTTTTTCTTTTGTCTCGATTTCTTCTTTTTGCAGGTTCCTTTCCCGAGTCAGATCTAGCATAAATTCCGGCGACCAACCAGATTCCGGCGAAAAACAAGATTCCAGCGATCAATTTTGACACTTCATCTTGCCGGAATCCAACCACTTTAGCAAGCAGACCGTCCTTCTCTCCTCACAGCTTGACCCCGGTGACTTCTATCCCTAGGCTTTATTTTCGTCCTCAGTAGTTCACATTTGCTTGGACTTTTTTTATCGCATTCTTGATAGCCTATTTAGGTTGACATTTCTGCCATTGCTTTAACACTCGCTGTCTAGTTTTTTTTTACATTTTATATTGGCTTTGACGTGTATTGTATTCTGGAAGCAAATTATTGGCTCTATATCGTGTTGGGTAGTGTAGTTCTTGCCTCTTGTACCTTATTTTGCTTTTCTTGTGATATAATTGTTTAGTATAGGGAAGTTGGTGGAGTTGGTTTATCCTTGATTATAGCGCACGATTTAGTGGCTTTGGTGGATGATGGTCGAGTAGGGTCATGTCATCGGTCGCACTCGGGTTTGGGGGCAGGGTCGGGGGTGGGGTCGGGGGCGGGGACGAGGGGAAGGAGAGGTAAGGGGGTTAAGGAAACATCTAGGTTGAGAATAGGGTCTTGGAACATAGGGACTTTATCCGGAAAGTCCATAGAGCTAGTGAAGGTCCTAAGGAAGAGAAGGATTAGCATAGCGTGTGTCCAGGAGACTAAATGGGTGGGCACTAAGGCGCGAGAGGTAGAGGGGTATAAGTTGTGGTACTCAGGAGGTGTGAGGAATAGGAATGGGGTAGGTATCCTAGTGGATGAGGAGTTGAGAGAACAAGTGGTGGAGGTTATGAAGGTCAACGATAGGTTGATGTCAATTAAGTTAGTCCTTGGAGGGTCTACTTGGAACATTATTAGTGCGTACGCACCACAAGCGGACTTGGATGAGGGGGAGAAGAAACGCTTTTGGGAGGTTTTGGACGAGGTAGTGGGAGGTTTGCCTGATACTGAAAAGCTTTTCATTGGAGGGGATTTCAATGGGCACATCGGGGTATCTTCGAGGGGTTATGACGACGTGCATGGAGGCTTTGGTTTCGGGGATAGGAATGAAGAGGGAGCCGCACTCTTGGATTTCGCTAGAGCCTTTGGGTTGAGAGTAGCTAATTCTAGTTTCCCGAAGAAGGAGGAGCACTTGGTTACCTTCCGTAGTTCGGTGGCCAAGACTCAGATAGACTTTTTACTCCTTAGGACGGGTGATAGAGGTCTTTGTAAAGACTGTAAGGTTATTCCAAGTGAGAATCTTTCGACCCAACATAGACTCTTAGTGATGGATTTAGAGATCAAGAAGGAGAAAAAGAAGCAGATTGTGGATGACCGGTCTAAGATTAGATGGGGTAGCCTGACTATGGCCAGTGCACTGGAAATAGGGGAGAAGTTGATGACTGGGGGGGCTTGGGGGAGTAGTGGGGATGTGGATAATATGTGGGATACGACTGCTAGTTGCATAAGGGAGATGGCTAGAGAGGTATTGGGTGTCTCGAGAAGTCGTGTTGGCAAGCATCGAGGGGACTGGTGGTGGAATGGAGAAGTAAAAGGAAAGGTGGAGGCTAAAAAGGGGGCATATGCGAAGTTGGTAGAGAGTAAGGATGAGGAGGAGAAGCGAAGGAATAGGGAGGTGTATAAGATAGCTAGGAAGGAGGCTAAGTTAGCGGTAACGGCAGCTAAAACGGCAGCCTTTGAGAGCTTATACGCGGCTTTAGAGGATAAAGGTGGGGATAAGAAGTTATATAGGTTAGCAAAGGCTAGAGAGAGGAGGACTCAGGACCTTGATCAAGTGAAGTGCATCAAGAACGAAGATGGCAAAATACTAGTAGATGAGGTACTCATTAGAAAGAGATGGCAGTCTTACTTCCATGGACTCTTGAATGAAGAGGGGGACAAAAGCTTTGTGCTGGGAGATTTGGCACACTCAGAGAGGCATAGTGACTATGATTGATGTAGCCGTATAAGGGTTGAGGAGGTTAAGGTTGCGATTCGTAAGATGCGTAGGGGTAGGGCGACGGGGCCAGATGAGATTCCCGTTGATTTTTGGAAGAGCTCGGGGGAGACAGGTGTGAAGTGGCTAACCGAGTTGTTTGAGGGTATTTTCAGAACGGCAAAGATGCCTGAAGCTTGGAGATGGAGCACGATGATTCCTTTGTACAAGAACAAGGGCGATATTCAGAGTTGCAGCAACTATAGGGGTATCAAATTGCTAAGCCACACTATGAAGGTCTGAGAGAGCGTGGTGGAGTTTAGGTTGAGACAGATCGTGCCTATTTTCGAGAACCAGTTCGGCTTTATGCCAGGACGCTCGACTACAGAAGCTATTCATCTCCTTAGAAGACTGGTGGAGCAGTACAGGGAAAGGAAGAAGGACTTGCACATGGTGTTCATCAATTTAGAAAAGGCGTATGATAAAGTCCCTAGGGAGGTCCTTTGGAGGTGCTTGGAGGCTCGAGGTGTACCCGTGGCGTACACCAGATTGATTAAGGACATGTATGAGGGGGCCAAGACTCGCGTTAGAACTGTGGGAGGAGATTCGGAGCACTTTCCCGTGTTAATGGGGTTGCACCAGGGATCGACCCTTAGCCCTTTTCTATTTGCCTTGGTAATGGATGTATTGACGCGGCAAATACAAGGTGAGGTGCCATTCTGCATGTTATTTGCGGATGATGTAGTTTTGGTTGACGAAACTCGCGGAGGAGTTAATGCTAAGTTGGAGGTTTGGAGACAGACCCTCGAGTCTAAGGGGTTTAGGTTGAGCAGGTCCAAGACTGAATATATGGAGTGCAAGTTCAGTGAGGCAACTCAGGATGATGACGTAGAAGTGAAGCTGGATACACAGGTCATCCAAAGGAAAGGGAGTTTCAAGTATCTTGGGTCTATTATCCAGGAAAATGGAGAGATCGATGAGGATGTCACTCACCGTATTGGTGTTGGGTGGATGAAATGGAGGCTCGCATCTGGAGTCTTGTGCGATAAGAAGGTGCCTACTAAACTTAAAGGCAAATTCTACAGAGTGGTGGTTCGACCAGCTTTGTTGGATGGAGTAGAGTGTTGGCCAGTAAAGAACTCCCATATTCAAAAGATGAAGGTGGCGGAGATGAGGATGTTGCGATGGATGTGCGGGTTTACTAGGAGAGATAGGATTAGGAATGAGGATATCCGAGATAAGGTGGGTGTGGCATCGGTGAAAGATAAGATGCGGGAAGCGAGGTTGAGATGGTTCGGACATATAAGGAGGAGAGGCACGGATGCTCCAGTGCAGAGGTGTGAGAGGTTGGCTATGGATGGGTACCGGAGAGGACGAGGTAGACCGAAAAAGTATTGGGGAGAGGTGATTCGACAGGACATGGCGCAGTTGCAGCTTACCGAGGACATAACCCTAGATAGGAAGGTGTGGAGGACGCGGATTAGGGTAGAAGAGTAGTAGGTAGAAGTGTGGGTAGGCTAGTAGGTAGGAGTGTGTTTCCTTGTTGTCCTGACTAGTAATCGTAGTGCTCGCTTATAGTTTTTTGTGCTTGGATTCCTCGTAGTAGTATTTTGTGACAGTGTTCTGCTTTTGTCTGTTGTTTGTTACTACATATTACTTCCTATCGTCTCTTGTAGTTTTATCATGTTTTTGTATCCTGTATCTTTGTTACGTCCTTTTTAGCCTATTCTTAGACTGTTTTTGTCTTAAGCCGGGGGTCTATCGGAAACAGCCTCTCTACCTCACCTCTGAGGTAGTGGTACGGACTGCATACACTCTACCCTCCCCAGACCCCACGCTGTGGGAATACACTGGGTATGTTGTTGTTGTTGTTGTGTAAAAGTGCAATCCAATCTGAGCCAAAATAAATTTGGTTTGGTTCGATTTTTCTCTTTTTGGTTTAGTTTTTTTCGATTCGGCTATTTGGCTATGTTAATAATTAATAACATAATCAAAGTTATATTTGCATGTTGAAAAAAATTTATATACAAAGAGAAGTATTAATATTGAATCAATTAAATATACTTTCTTATCTACGTCACGAATAAAATATTGAAACACAATACTTAAAAGTGTATCAATAGATGTTCAAACATACAATATAAACTAAATCATAATTGCCGTTTTAGTTTTTTTATTAGGGTATTAGAGTTATATATATAACATATAAAATAATTCGATTTTTTTTATTTTTATTTTTCTAAATTCGAAATCAAACCAAAAAATCAAAAAAACCAATCCAAATTAAAATTCGATTTAATTTGATTTGATTTTTCAATTTAATCCGAATAATGCAAACCCCAATCATTCATCTTATATCTTATATGCCACTTAAGAAATCAATGTACACTATAACAATTAAATGGAGCTAAATTTTAGTCATCGTGTTGATATGTTCTTACTTTAGGTTCGATATTCGCTAGAAGTTTCTTAATCTTTTTAGAAACTTTTATTCCAATTAAAAATTATAGAGAACTTTTAGGGGTCATTTGATAGCTGGTTTGGAGATAAGTTATGCAGGTATTAAATTCCGCATAAATAATATCATGTTTGATAGCTGGTTAGGAGGTAAATTATTCATTATTAAAATAAATACGATGTTTGGTTTGCAATTTAGAAACTTGTACAACTAATTCATGTACAAGTTATAAGAGATTCTATGTATTATTTTATGCAGAATAGAAAGTGAAATAATTAATACATATATAACTAATACATGCATAAAATAATATATAAATTCCTTCATAACTAATCTCTACTTTACTAATATTTACATAACTCTAACTAGCTACCAAATAAGCTACCAAATGACCCTTTAGTGATTAAGAAACTAAAAAAATTTATAATGTTGAAAGGACATGGACTTAAATGAAAAGTCATAGTGAAAATTCCTATTGTCTACACTATCTTAGCATGAATTAAAGACTAAATATTAATAGTTAATACTTATCAGCAAATTCTTACCATATATATAGAGAGAGAAAAACTAAAGTCATTGTATATAATGTACTGGTGTGATCCTGATATGGTCAAAATTAATTTGGTCAAATCAACTAGTAGAAAATCTTACCCAGCATGTTTTCTAGAATAATAAGAGGATAATTCCATTACCATAAATAAATACAAACTCTTGCATGTTGACTATTATGGATATACCTAAACGTAATCAAATCTTCCAATGCTAAAAACAACCTTTGACCAATTGAAGACCCTACATTTCAGGTGCCTACAAAAAAAGATACTATTACTACTAAACTTTAATGTACATGCAATTTTTAGCTATATATATAAAATTTATTTACACAAATATTATTATTTATGTTCCTCCAGGTTATAAGGCACCAAAATCTCTCGTTATTCTTCATTACCCTTATAATTAATAGCATTTGACAAGGTCTTTGTATCTAAAGACAAACACATGCTGCTGACTGTTGATCCACTGTTATTACAGTTTAGAAAGTCTATGCAAAACTAATGTGATCCACACTTCAAGTAAACACTTGTCTCCAAAGGCACCGTTATGGGAACTTGAAGAGTGGCTTCCACCTCTAATGATATTCCCTCGGCTTTATTACAGTGACGGAGTCAGAATTTTTGAATTCTTTTATAGTATGTTGCACGCAACTGAACTTATGACCTTGGAGGTTATTTCGTAGCTAGTTAGAATAATGTAGGTATTAGTAATATAAATATTAGTTATACGAGTATTAGTTATTTCGTCTTCTACTCCACATAAGATAATACATTTATTCTCTCATAACTTATACATGTATTAATTATGCGGGTTTCTAAATCGCAAATCAAACGTAGTATTAGTTTTATACATGAACAATTTATTTCCTAACTAACTATCAAAAATTATATAACTATAAATTAATACATGAATAAGTTATAATTTCCTTACTAGCTACTAAATAATCCCTTAAAGAAATTTTGAACCCCCTAATCATGACTGGGCTAAATGTTCAACTTGTGTTGAGGTATTCCAAGTATAATAGTATGTATATATTAAAAAATTTGATCTATCTATACAGTATAAAAAAAATTAACGAGCGAGTGTGTCAATTAATTACTCCTCTTGAACAAGAGTAACTCCGCCTTGGGGTCAATCATATGTGATTTTTAAAGATTATGATACAATCACATAAGAAAATCACTCAATAACATTAATTAAATGACTAAATTATTATTTACTTCTCCGCGTATTTTTTTCATACAAATTGTAAACAAGTATGGAAATTAAAGGTTTGTTTAAAAATTGTTTAGATCATTTTGAAAATAAAATTTTAATAGAGTATTTGACCCCAAGATAGTCAACGATTTTCGTCAATACTTTTACCAATTCAAAGGATATTGTTTGATTAATTTAGAATATTCTTTAGAGCGGGAATAATATAACACTTGCTTGGAGGGGTCCCCTTGTGTTTTATTTTGACCCATCACATGCTTTCTTTCTAATCTCATTTTAAAGCCTTCCTACTTTTCCTTCATTTGCCCTCTTGGTGCTCATAATTATCTTCCCAACTTGCATGGAATCCATGATTCCACGTAGTTTATATGTATTTTTGTATTAACAATGTGATTTAATTTATTATAATAGGTTATTTACCACTTATTCTAGTTAATAAATTAATTCTATTAAATAACGTTAATTACCTATAATTACATTTAAATAGCATGATTGTGTAATACATTCCATTAGACTTTCTTTATCGAAAAATTATGTTGTAGTAATATAGTAAAAATAATCTTTTTTGTACACATGTATAAATTGTAAATGTTGTTGGCGCAAAGGAAGCTTCTAGTATAAGCACATAAATAATTAGTTGATAATTAGAATAGATTAACAGATCAGGTCGACTGATTCGTTTTAAATTTAAAATATTTCTATAGGCTCTTCCGTGTTTGAGAATAACTAGGACCTGAAGTTAAGCACTAGAGTCGGCCACAAAGGAATAGGTTTGAATGACGTTGATATATACAGTCTTTCAGTTGATGTTAAGCATATAGCTAGCGTTCCTTCGTAGATCTCCAGATTTCACCCTAACCCAAGATTTTTTTTTAATATTTTATTTTACGTTTCTAATTTAAATTTTAGAATTTTTGATTTCGCTACTGCTACCATCAAAAGAGAAGTGCATTTTGGGTGGGTGTGTGTGGTGTGTGGGGGGAACAATGGTGCGACACCAAGACAAGAAGGATTCTGTCTGCCTAAACTTTTTAAGATTTGCTAATTATATTCCTAAGATTCAAGATCATTAATTAGTGTACTAAAAATAGAACTTGATTCGTCATGGCTGAGCAATATTGGAAATTAATTTATATTAATTGATGATTTAACTTGTTTACAGCCACTGCCTATTAAGATTTATTTCATAGTAATAATTAAATCAATTATGTTAAGAAAAAAAAGAGTACACTGTGACTTAATTGAGTAACTCAATGAGCACATGGCCACCCCAACCCTAGTGACAGATTCTACGTAGATTTATGCCTTCTTTTGTACAAAACCACTGATGTGTTTGCTTAGTTAGCCACAATTTTAATTAAGATGGACTTGATTATTTCATAATTATGATTAACACCATTTGGTTATAGTCATGGCACGTTGCTAATCTCTTAATCACATGCATCCATTCATGATCAAAAGTATATTCATATATGGCCATTTGTCAAACTCACAATAGATGATCAATTCTATAGATCCTGGACCACTAATCTAAAAAATTTTCCTTGATGTTTTTCAATTGATTCTTTTACTTTCTATTGGTTGAAAAAAGTTAAATATATGCAAAAGCTGCATCCACAAAAGGTAGTAGATTCTTGGGAACATTCTGGTTGTAATATGCCCATCTTGTGCTATAGAATCAAGTGGGATGATTTGAATTAAGATATTTTAAGTTTTCTTCATTACTTATATAAGGAAATGTCTACAAAAATTAAGTTATTGGAGTGTCCGTCTACGCTTAGTAATCGTGTACCATTTATTATATCTCGAGTTAGAGTCTTTCGTATACGTATCTAAAAAAAATAGATAGAGCGATTCTATCACTTTCAGTATCACTTTTATCATTCTTTGAGCAAGTTGATGATATTTTAGATCATTCAACATGAGTGAACTCCGAAAGCATGTAATACCAAGAAGATATTATAGATGTAGAGTTTGTTTTGGAGGCTAAAGTGGTAAATGGGAATACCATTAAAAGTTACCGTGAAGTGGTAAATGAAATATCATCAGAAGTACTTATAGTGGAGTGGTAAGTATTTCTTCGTTCTTTACTGGATATTTGAGTCTAAACCCTAAAAATGAGTCATTTTTGATAAGAAGTGTTTTAACCTGAGACTTTTCAGCGCAAACTCAATACGGACATTGAATGCATAACAAGAAAAAGGTAAAAGATCGATGATCTCGATGAGATTGATATTCCAATCTTTCTTCTTAGAACGTATTGATTTGACCTCATAAGCGGGACCTCAAAATATCAACTAACGTTATGTTATGATGGAGTGGTGAGTATTTTCTCTATCTTTAGCCAGCAATTTCGAGCTTCAACCATATAAGAAAGAAACCAGCTTCAGTAGGAAGCACTATAGTACGATTTTTTTTAGTACGAATCTGGATTAATCGATCTCCAAAATAAGGTACCGGATCCTGAATGAGGAACCAAAAAAGATAAAATAAAATGAGAATGGAGTAGAAGATGGAGATATGAAATAAATGCAAAAGAAGAAACAGGCTGGCCTTGACAAGGAGGTTGATTTTAGAGATAATAGGTCCAGCTTTAGCATTAACGATTGAGTACAACTGCAGAAATAAAATCAGATACTCCATTAACTCCAAAGTCTAGAAGAGTAGCCCAGCAGCCTCTTTCTTCTTGTCACTTCAAAATTAGAACCTAATAAATCCTCCTAATTAATTTTGAACTCCACCTTTAGAATTGTTGTAGACAAGTTTGCATAATCTATATAATTATCATGGTAGATAGGGGTAAAAAGACGCTCTACCTCTAAGGTAGAGGTTAGGTTTATCCGTTTATGTAAACTCTATCCTCCTTAAATTTCACTTTGAAGAATTACACTGGACATGTTGTTGTTGTTTGGTAGATAGGGGTCTGATCTTGAGTGCAGTAATATCATTAATCAACAAAAATATTTCTACATTGCTTAATTAAGAGATAAATAAACTTGAATATGAATTGATATATTGTGAACATTTATTTTATTGTCCAACAACTTGGACTTTCAAATTAAACAAGGCAGTTCACACAACTTTATTGATAGTGTCAAACCCAACCTTTAATCACTTGAAGGAACTTAATATAGTCCATTTTAAAACTGGGCTGATATGCATGTCAAATTGACTCATGAAAAATGTTATCCAAATATTTATGAAAAGATTGTTTTTTTATTTAATATGTTATATATAATCATAATATAAGGGAAAAAAGTTTTTATTAGATACTCAAATAAATTATAAGAAAACAATCAAAGAATTTGAAAGTCAGTAAGAATCAGGGGAGTTAGATTATGACCCAATTTTTAGCACGTTTCAGCCTAAGTAACTTTTTGACGAATCAATAGTCCATCCATTTATTAACTAAATCCATTTTGACATGTATATATTCAGGTCTCTTGTTTTTTCCCTCCTCAGTTAGGTTTCAATCAAACGTACATCCTAATGTTTTCTTTAAAAAGCAAAGATCATAGAGTGCACAGTTGTGCAATTATTGAACTTGGTACCACAAAAATGATTAACCGAAAAAGTAAAGTATAGCTATTATTTGAGATAATAGAGTAGAAATAATGTCATTTTCCATTTGCAAAAGTGAGCCAATTAATTGGCTTGTACGATAATTAGGGTAGCTCGGCTATTTAATGTTTGGTACCAATATAATGGAACTGATAAGCATGGGCGGAGAAAGAATATTGGCTACAGGTTCAGTCGAATCCTGTATATTTGGTTTGATTATTAATTTAAAACTCAGTATACATGATAACGTAACATTCTTGCAACCAAATATGATTAGAGTTTTTTTTTTTTAATTTAGTTTCTGCAAAAATTGAAATAATTTTCTATAAGCGTGCTTGCTAAAAAAAAACTCAACACTTTTTGAAAACACACGTCAAATCTTGGAATCTTAACATTTTTAGCTAGTTCGCTATAAGATTTTTATGAGTAATCCTTCAACCATCATGGATCATCTTCCGAAACCAACTCCTCACAGTAGAATTTACAATAATAGCCACTTATCAACTCCTGTAATTGAAAAACGACAATTGTCACTGAGTTTCAAATTCAACACTTCACTTGGAGTCTCAAATTATCATTAAGTTTCACCCGTGAAATTTGAAATTTTATGAGAGTGGCTACTTTTTAAAGAGCAGGTCTAAAGGTGGCTAATGGACATTATTTCTTGAGCAAATTTCAAAAATATCGGCTCAATTGAAACTAATAGGGCTTTTATACCAACACTTTGTTAATTACAATCCATACTAACTATTTAAATGCCAAGCGAAAAATAAAAATAAAAAAAGTGTCGCCTCTCCCTCCATCTCTCTTTCTGTTTTCACACGCCTCCCCTCTCTCTTTCTGTTTCTCTCCGTCTTTCTCTCTTTCTCGCCTCTCTCTCCCTCTTTCTCTTTTCTCTCTCTCATTCTCTGTCTCTATCCCTTTCTCTCACTTTTTCTTCCCTCTTTGTATTTTGTATTGTTATCTCTCTCTTTGTGTCTCTTCCCCTTTTTGTATTTTGTATTGTTCCCTCTTTGTATTTTGTATTTGTTCTTTGTTATACATTTGTATTATGTATTTGAGTGTATCTATTCACTGTTATACATTTGTAGTCGTTGATATAAATTGTATTTATTTGAGCCAATTGTATTATGTATGAGAAAAAGCATATGATACATATTGATACAACCAATTGTGTCTATCACCAAATACATGATACATATTGATACAACCAATTGTGTCTATCACCAAATACAAAATATATTTGTATTTTGAATACAGACAGTAATATGTATTTGCTTATTTCTATGACTTACAAATACAAATTTCTTATTTGTATTCGTTTATTTAAATTATATTCGGTGATATAACCTGTCATATATATACAAATACAATTCATATCAACGAAATGCAATTTTTCTATGACTTACAAATACAAATTCCTTATTTGTATTTGCTTGAGTTTGTCATATACAAATACAAATATATCAGTTGTATTCGGTGATATAACTTGTCAGATTTATACAAGTACAATTCATATTAACGAAATATAATTTGTATTCAATTGTATCAACGAATACAAATGCAATTCGTATCAATAAATAGAAATTACAATTTGTATCAACGAATACAATTTCTCTTTCTCTCCTCTTTGTGTTATACATATATGTTATATACAAATACAAATATCTCATTTGAGAATTTTTTTGAAAAAGGTCCCCTTTTTAAATAAAAGGAGAGAAAGAGATGGAGGGAGGAAGAGAGGCAGCGAGAGGGAGGGAGATGGGAGAGAGGGGAGCGAGATTGGGGAGAAAGGGAGGAGAGTGGCCGGCGAGATTGGGAGAGAGAGAGGAGAGTGGCGAGAGGGAAGTGTTAGGATTTGCCCTGAATTTCCTAACTTATTTGGATTCTACACAATTGTGTTCTAATTCAAAAAGGTTTTCTTGACGGAAAAAGGTTTTCTTGGTGAACAAGAACTCTACAATATCTATCCTTTTTCTTGGAAGAGAAGTCTTGTAATTCTATAAATAGAAGACATGTTCTTCTCAAACCACAACACAATAATATCCATGATGTAGTCATCAAAAGAGTCTTGTTTAGGGGGGAGATTTTCTCTCAGTAGTTTTTATGCCTTTTAATATTAGTTTTTCATATGTAGGCCAATTGGCCAAATCATATCGAATAATATGCTTTTTAGTATAGTTTTATGTGTCGTCTAATTTATCGCCTTGATGGTTTGTAATTAATAGCTTCCGCATGACGCCCTCTCGATTTCGATCCCAACAAGTGGTATCAAGAGCCGGACGATCCAATGGGTTCAACGATTCAATGAGCCAATGGTCCAATAGTTCATGGAGATTGAAAACAGGTTCAAGGCGAGTTCAAATCAAGTTGCAACCAATTTGATGATAATGAAGGTTTTTTGTCAAAAAATAAAAATAAAATAGTCTGAAGTACTATGTGTGGAGAGAGAAAAAAAAAATCAATTATATTTCAACAACCCTGCTGCTGATCCATCTTTAAAAATCAAAATCAATTTTCAACCCATGCTTACTTTAACGCATGGACTCCAACTTTCAACTCTTGCTAACTTTTAAGGCTTGAGCTCCTTTCAACTCATGCATATATACTTTTAACGCATGAGCTCCACTTTTAACCCGTGCTTACTTTTAATGCACAAGGCCTCAATTTTCAACTCTGCTCACTTTTAACACAGGGCTTCAATATTATTAACCCGTGCTTACTTTAATGCACAGGGCTTCATTTTTAACCCATATCAATTTTTAATCATGGTAAGCAGCAGTGATATATGAAGATTATGTGAAGAATGAAGATCAAGATTATTTACCAGAAAATTCAGGCCAAGGGGAGATTTGTTAGGATTTGCCCTGAATTTCCTAACTTATTTGGATTCTACACAATTGTGTTCTAATTCAAAAAGGTTTTCTTGACGGAAAAAGGTTTTCTTGGTGAACAAGAACTCTACAATATCTATCCTTTTTCTTGGAAGAGAAGTCTTGTAATTCTATAAATAGAAGACATGTTCTTCTCAAACCACAACACAATAATATCCATGATGTAGTCATCAAAATAGTCTTGTTTAGGGGGAGATTTTCTCTCAGTAGTTTTTATGCCTTTTAATATTAGTTTTTCATATGTAGGCCAATTGGCCAAATCATATCGAATAATATGCTTTTTAGTATAGTTTTATGTGTCGTCTAATTTATCGCCTTGATGGTTTGTAATTAATAGCTTCCGCATGACGCCCTCTCGATTTCGATCCCAACAGGAAGATGGGAGGAGAGATTTTATACCAATAGTTTTGACTAATTGGCAAGGAGCGTAATTGATTTAAACAGTAGATATGGAGCGTAATTAAGCCTCTAATGTTAGTGTGTTATGTAATTTTCCCTTATTTATACGCAGCTTAGCGATCCAGACCAGACTATGCTTCATGCTAATAGCCCAGAATTTAAACAGATTTTCTGGATTGAGTTATCGGCCCATTTATATTTTATTGGGCCACCTTTCACTTTTGATTGGGGAGTGGGCCAAGCTTGCTACTGGGCTAATTACCTACGTGAACTTCTCTTGTGAAAAAAAACCCATATATACTATATTAAATATAATATTACAACTTACACCAATAGATTCTAATTTTCAATACCTACCATAAATTTTCTAACAAAATCTACCAACTTAATAAAATTCGGAAAAAAAAAACGTAATCAGGTGCAATAAAATTCCTAAAAAAATGGTTGAAGGATATTAATCAACCCAAAAATATCTCCTATATCTTAAAATGGGCATATCTTCTCTCTTCTATATCATAATTTTCTTATTTTACTCCTTTCTATTATCACTTTATTGATATCAACTTTTATACTTAATTAGATTTGAAAATTATTAAATTATCACGCCATAGATGTCAAATTGTATATCAATTTCATACATTGAAAGTTGAGAATATGAAAAATCATTTGTGTATGCAATGAATATACAATCTGGTAATATAATGTTTCATGTACATATCAGTTTTATACCAAATATATATATCGAGACATTATGAAAATGAATTACATTTTATGTATGTAATTGGTATACAAACTATTTTCAATGTATGTATACTATAGTCATTAAATTAATCAATGGATATTAGCATAGAGTGTCTCAAGATAATACCACGCAAAAATCACATTATATACTTGAAATTATTCATTTTGATGTAATTTATTATAACATATAATGAATTTTAGAAGAGAGAAGAAAAATATTTATGAATTGCAGAAAAAAAAGATTAATTTAGTTGAATAATGATAATTGTAAATTCCTAATTTACGCATACTAAATTAATTAGAAAAAAAATTCGGATAAATATAGAAATAAGACTAAGAGAGAAAAGAAAGATTTTGTTTTGTAATTATCTTCTTTAATTATAATGAGATATTTAGTGGGTCTCATTTTTGATTTGTTCCTTAATTAAGTAGCATTAAAAATATATAATTAAATATATAAAAAAAAACTAATTTTTAGATTCTGGTATGACTTTTAATTAAATTGGTATTTTAATAATTTTTAAAAAGGTGATGTATATAGTGTAATAAAGAGTCTTAAACTATTATCTAGGATAATTTTCTCTCTTTTAAATGCTCAATAATGGGAAAATGCTACCCTCCTTCCGTCCCAATTTATGTGACACATTTCGAATTTCCAGAGTTAAACAGTTTAGTTTTAATCGAAAATTTTGGCATGAGATCTTTGATTTTTTCGAAATAAAATTTACATATTTGATAAACTACATAAAAATTACTTTAATAATAATTGACAATTTCAAAATATTTAAAAGATATATGAAAAAATTGTGATCAAAGTAAATTGGGATGAAGGGAATAGTAAGGACGAAAAGAACAGATTATTTTAAAAGTTAGGGCATTTCATCATGTTTTTTTTAAAAAAAACAAATATAGACGGTTGCTTCCTCTTCTTTTTTTTAAGAAAAAAATTAAATTAAATTAAATGGGAGCTTCTTGAAAAATAATAAGTTAATTTGTTCACCTCCCATCACATATGTACTTGGAATTCAAGACCCATCGAAATATATGTTTGTTGTCCAATATATGTTTTATTATTTTCCTGTTATACATATATGTTGGTTAGGTTTTTTTTAATTATTTTTTTTATCTATTTCCTTTCCAATATAATTCATTTTAAAAAAAATGTCTAAGCACATCTTTTTTGGTTTTAAAATTAAAAAGAACAATCAATATATACTTTTTATCCCTGTTGTAACTCATAAATTGTAAATTTATTTCAAATTGTCACTTTTCCTCATTTTTATTGTTACATTATTTAGCATATGTCAATCGTCTTATTCATTGAAGGAAAAAACGATTAAAAAGCGAGCTTTAGAAACTATTAGGATTCAAATATTGATATTTTAATCGAAAATGGGTAAAAAAAAAATATATGCTCGTAATATATTGAAAATGATTTAAATTTGCCGTCCTTCCCTCTATTGTATCATACTTGTCTTAAAGGTTAAATTTAGAGTTGAAAATACCTCTACAGATTGGGCTGCAATTATCCTTCGGGAGCAGTCAATGAAGGTTATAGAAGCAAAAGTTCAGTCAAGTCATTGATTTGACCATGCCTCTACATTAGCCATTACACACACACACAAAGGATGAATGGGTCACATTGTCACATAATTGTTGTAACTCGTATTTTAATTGGCAGACTTTATCGAATTTTAATTACTAAAACTATAAAGTTGGTCAAGTCAAACACACTTCCAATTTGAAACCAAATGGAGGTTAGAAATAAGTTGAATTTTTCATATTCATCTCCATAGTGCCTCAGCAGCCTCACCATTTTCTGTATTTTTGCACGTTTTCCATACGTTCAACAATTTATTTATTTTATTGCTCAACAGGAATTGTATTACTATGTAGTATTCGTAGTAGTTATTTACTTGCTCTCTACTATTGAAGTCTGTCAATGAGCTCATATGCTATGTATTAGCCTCACTGGCATATTATATTTAATTCTCCACATATATTAGTTGACAAAAACAGATTTTGGAAAGGAAAAATAAAAAAAGACTCCTTCCGTCTTAAATACTTGTCACATTTCATTTTTGATCATCTTGACTAACATTTTGAGATATTAGTTCGCTTGCTTTGGTATGAGAAAAAATGATTTTTTAGTAGTACCCTTTTTGTGTCCGTTGCTGAATTTTCATTTAAATTAACAAAATATTCGAATGTCATTTAGCTTTTAAAAATTAATCAAATTGATCATCAATTATACATTTATTCATTGATATATAAAAAGGAAAAATCTCAAATAATCCAAGAGGAGGAAATAATCCTTCTGAGTTGTGAATAGAGAGTTGTAATCAATCAACAATATCAAACTATTCACAAATATCCAACTATTTAAAATCATCTATTATGAATCCCCTATAAGCAACTGAGGTTATAGAGAATTTTCAATATAGGAAACTATTTATGAGCCTATCAAATAGGAACACTACTCTAGACAAAAATGTTACTCCCTCTGTCCCATTTTATATGGCATACTTTGACTTGTTACGGTATTTAAAAAAAAAAAAAAAACTTTTAAAACTTGTGGTCCAAAATAATCCTTGAATATTTGTGTGGTTGTAAATCATTTCATTAAGGATAAAAAGGGAATTTCAAAGTTAAAATTATTCTAATTATAAAAAGGTGACATTCTTTTTGGAATGGACTAAAGAGGAAAGTGTGTCACATAAAATGGGACGGAGGGAGTATTAGAAATAAGAAGTCAGCATTGTGGTTTGAGTGTTTCACCAACTATTTTAATTTCTTGGTGATATCTTACACTGAGAAAAAAACTACTCCCTCTCTGTTCCACTTTATATGACTCAATTTCTTTTTTAGTCAATCCAAAAAAGAATGACACATTTATATATTTAGTAACCATTTAATTTTAAAATGCTCATTTTACCCTTAATGAAATGATTTACAACCACACAAATATCTAAGACTCATTTTAGATCACAAGTTTCAAAAGTCTTCATTTCTTTCTTAAACTCCGTGCCAAGTCAAAGTAACTCATATAAATTGGGACGGAGGGGAAGCTTTATTAATGGACAGAAAATGGAGTTGAAAAAAGGTCCAACCACCAGCCTAACACCACATGCATGCTACTACTAGTATTTAGTTTCATTGATTAATAACTTTTTTTTAATTAATTGGCTTTATATTTAGAATGGGTGGGTCTATATAATGCAACTTTTGGCAAGTAACCTAACTAATTAGGCTCTCTAAATTTATCAGATTCACCAAATCCTTTTTGGGAAAGTATTCCTTTTTTTGGATTAAAGACAAAATTTTGATTTGATTTCGTAATTAGTTTTTATAGATCTAATTTTTGGAAATATTTAAAAAGAAACTTTAAGTGAAAAGTTGTATTTTAAGATTAGTTCTTTCAAAAAGTAATTTGTGTTAATTTTAGAAGAACCTACCTTTGGGTTTAGGAAAATAATTTTAATTGAGTTCTGCAACCAAAATATAAGTTCTAAATCCAAATATCGTTGCTTATTGTTTTAAAAAAGAGTTTAAAAGTTTATCTAACTTAAAGATTATCTAATTAATCTAGTGATCAAATGTAGGCTATAAGCTACAATAATACGTGTTAGAATAAATGATCGAAACATTGGTAACATTCTTGGTAAAGAACAGAGGAAGTTCACATTGAACAAAAAGGCGATGGATTCTGATCAAAATGAAATGAAGACAAGAAGATGTATATCTTCTAGAAGGACAACTGGCACCACCTCAGCCTTTGGATCAAGTAGTGCTGGCGTAGATCCTAGCCTTACATTTGCCTAGGATTCTTTGTACAGAATTGAGAATTAATTATTTTTCATTATTTATCTGGACAAATAACATTAAGCCAGCTGTATAGTTTGTTATTTTCCCTTAGGCAGTTGTATAGGTTGTTATTTTTCTTTCTTCTCGATCGATACTTGTATAAATACGTGCCACAGTTGTGAGGAATAAACTCAGAAAATTTCACAAACATTCTCTTCAATTTCTACCTGGTATCAGAGGAATAGGCTAATCTTGATCCTATTCCTCTTCATTCTCCTTCATTCTTCTCCCTTAATCCAAAATGTCTAGCACTGAAGAAGTTCCCACTCCTGCTACAGTCGTAACTTCTGAATCTCAAGCTATGGATTCTAATAGTCCATTTTTTCTTCATCCCTCAGACTCTCATGGCATGATGCTCGTTAATACAGTCTTCGATGGTCATGGTTTCGCTGGATGGAAGAGGGCTCTCCTCATTGCACTCTCAGCCAAGAACAAACTTGGGTTCATAGATGGGAGTTGCAAATCACCTGCTGCTGATTCAGCCACCTTCAGGGTCTGGAATCGTTGTAATGACATGGTGACCTCTCGGTTGCTAAACTCCCTCTCTAAGGAGCTAGGAGCTAGTGTCCTATACTCAAAGAGTGCTGAAAGTCTTTGGGCTGATCTTGAAGATAGATTTGGCAAATCCAATGGTGCCAAACTCAATCATCTGCAAGAGGAAATCAGTGATTTAGTCCAATGTACTAGTGACATAGCAGGTTACTTCACTAAAATTAAGTTGTTGTGGGATGAGCTTGATGCTCTCCATTGTTCTGTGACATGTGCATGTGATTGCACTTGTGGGGGGAGATTAAGATGCTGAAATCCCTTCAAGATGAAAGGCTCATTCAATTCCTGATGGGTTTGAATAACAACTATGGTCTGTAAGAAGCAACATTCTAATGATTTCTCCACTACCTAGTGTGAGTCTTGCATATTCTCTCTTGATTCAAGATGAGAAACAAAGAGAGATCTATCACAACCCTAAGTTTCATGCAGATTCATCCTCTTATTTGGGAGTCCAACAGCCCACTCCTGCTAACAGATCTCAACCTTATGAGTACAAGGGAAAGAAGAACAGTTTTGTTTGCTCTTATTGCAAGAAATCAAGACATTCTATTGACAAGTGTTATAGAATAATTAGGTTTCCTGCTGACTTTAGGTTCACTAAAAATCAGAATGAGAATCAGAAATTTCAAGTGAGAATCAAAAGCAATGCAGTTTTGAGAACTCCTGGTGCTCACCACACTGTTTTTGTTGAAGGGGGTGGAAACCCCTTCTCACCTGAGCAACTTAATTACCTGCTTCAAATGCTTAAGCATGCAGATATTGGGAACCCAGAGAAATTGATCTCAGATGTGGCAGCCAATATGATTCATTGTGCTGGTAATATTTTCAATAACCATGTTGCTTACTTTACCTATATGAATACTGACACTTGGATTATTGACTCAGGTGCTTCAGAGCACATGTCATATGACACCAATTTTTTTTCCCAGTATTCATCCTCTTTCCTCTCCTTTATTTATTAGTCTTCTTAACTCTTTTAAGGTCAAGGTCACCCATCCAAATTAACTATTCATAATGTTTTATTTGTTCCCTCATTCAAAATAAATTTGATTTCTGTCAATAGATTTTGCAGTCAACTTCTATGCTTGCTAAGCTTTTCTTCTACTCACTGTTTTATGCAGGACCCTTTAGTGAAGACCCTTCAGGTTCTTGGTCAAGCTAGAAATGGTATCTATCTTCTCTAGTCACCAGTTTCTTCCTTCCAATATAGTTCTGAGAATAGCTTAAGATTACTTTCCAGTTTTTCAATTCCAAGTTCTAATAGCTTTAATACTGCAGTTCCTTCTAAACTCAACTCTAATGTAAGACTTTGGCTCAATAGGTTGGGGCATTTACCCCTTTCTTCAATGAAATCTATGAATTTTCTTTCCTCTTTGTCTAAATTTGATTGTCCCTGTGATATTTGTCCTATAGCTAGGCAATCTAAATTACCTTTTCCTAACAGTTCCATCAAAACCACTCATAAGTTTGAATTAATTCACATAGATACTTGGGGGCCCTATAAGTCATCTACTCATGATGGTTATAGGTACTTCCTCATTATTATGGATGATTTTAGTAGATGTACTTGGGTTTACCTTCTTTCCACAAAGAGCAATGCATTTTTTTTGCTTAAACATTTTTTATCTATGATTGATAGGCAGTGCAATTGCAAAGTCAAAACCATTAGATCAGACAATTCCCTAGAATTAAGAAGTGGTACAGTCACCTCTGCGTTCTTTGCTTCCCAGGGAATAGTTCACTAAACCTCTTGCAGTGGGATACCTCAACAAAATAGAATTGTTGAGAGAAAACATCGACATCTTTTGAAAACATTTAGGGCTCTCCTATATCAATCCAAATTACCTAAATTCTATTGGGGAGAGTGTGTCCTTACTGCAACTTTCTTGATAAATAGATTTCCTTCATCTGTCCTTAAGGGAATAACACCATATCAGGCTATCTTTGGAAAGCCCCCTTCCTATGATTTCCTCAGATCTTTTAGTTGCCTATGCTTTGCCTCCACTCCATCCCATAAAAGGTCCAAGTTTGCTCCTAGAGCCACTTCCTGTGTGTTTATTGGATACACTCAGGGAAAGAAGGGATACAAGCTCCTACAACTATTTACCAGAAAAATCTTTGTCTCTAGAGATGTTGTTTTTCATGAATCCATTTTCCCTTTTCATCTAGTTCTTCACTCAACCTCTATTCCCTTCCCCTTCTTTGGCACCAGACCTATCTGATCCTATTCTTTCCACTCCTCAACATGTTCCACCACTAGATTCTCTAACTATCTTACATGTTCCACCCTCTTCACCCCCTGATGAACCTATCATTCCTAATGATGCATCTGATTCACCTGACAACTCCTCTTCTTCTATGATTCCTTCTGCCCCTAGAATATTAACTAGGACCACCAAAGTTCCTAGTTATTTAATTGACTATTTGTGTAACTCTGTTGTTCTAACTGACCTTTCTTCTCCTTTTATTTATCCTGTTATCCCATCTGACTTGCCTGTTTCTAATCTTTCTATTTCTAATCAGCAGGTACTTGACTCTATTTATCAAATTAATGAACCTATTAGCTTCTCACAAATAGCTCAGCATCCTGGTTGACAACATGCCATGACAACAGAATTTGATGCATTGTAGGCTAACCAAACTTGGACAGTGGTTGAGCTTCCTATTGGAAAGAGGACACTTGCTTGTAAGTGGGTTTATAAAGTTAAGCATCACTCAAATAGTACTGTGGAGAGACTAAAGGCAAGATTAGTGGTACGAGGGGACACTCAGAAAGAAGGAGTAGACTTCAATGAGACTTACTCCCCTGTAGTCAAGATGACTACCATCCGGTGTCTACTGGCTGTTGTTGTCAAGAAAGGTTGGGTTTTGACTCAACTAGACGTTAACAATGCCTTCTTACATGGGAATTTACAAGAGGAAGTGTTCATGAAATTTCCCCCGGTATGAATAGTCCCAGCCCCAACCATGTCCTAAAGCTTACAAGTCTCTCTATGGGTTACGACAAGCATCTAGAGAGTGGTATGCTCGTCTCACAGTTCTTCCCTAAATGACTACAGTTTGTTCTTTAAACGAGTGGGTGACTCTATCTCCATAGTTGTCGTCTATGTCGACGACATCATTCTCACAGGAAATGATCCTTCAGAACTTATAGAGTTAAAGCATTTCTTCAATAAGGAATTTAAAATTAATGATTTGGGTGACTTACACTACTTTCTAGGATTAGAAGTAGTTCGGGAACCTCAGGGTATCATCCTGTGTCAATGCAAGTTTGCTTTTGACTTGCTTTCTGAGTACAACTGTGACCACCTTGCAGCGGCTTCCTTTCCATTGGACCCTTCTTGTAAGCTTTCTTCTGATACTGGCAGCCTCATTGCTGACCCTTTTACCTATCGTTGTCTTGTTGGACAACTCAACTATCTAACTCATACTCGCCGTGATCTTTGCTTCGCGGTTCAACATCTTTCCCAATTTATGCAGCACCCTCGAGTTCCCCATTTCACTGCTGTACTTTGTGTTATCCGTTACCTCCGTAGATCTCTAGCCCAAGGTCTTTTCTTTTATGCAAATCCTTCACTCTCTCTCCTCGCCTTTTGTGATGCTGATTAGGCATCGTGCGTTGACACCCGCCGATCTATCAGTGTGTTCTTTATAAGCATCGGCAGCTCACCCATCTCTTGGAAATCTAAAAAGCAAGTCTCTGTCTCTTTGTCTTCCGCCAAAGCTGAGTACCGGTTAATGCGACGACTTGTCACCGAGCTGACCTGGCTTCACCTCCTTCTCACAGATCTCTTCGCCTCACCTACCCTCCCCATTCTTATACACTCTGACAGTCAAGCTGCTCTTCATATCGCTCGTAACCCTATTTTCCATGAACGGATGAAGCAAGTCGAGCTCGACTGTCACTTCGTCCGTCAACAGTTCTCCGCCGGTCTAATTTACCTCAACTTTGTCCCTTCTTCTTTTCAACTCGCTGATATATTTACTAAATCCTTGTCGGGTCCGTCCCACTCTCATTGTCTTTGCAAGTTGGGTCTCTCTTCTCTCCCCTCCAACTTGAAGAGGGTGTTGGAATAAATGATGGAAACATTGGTGACATTCTTGGTAAAGAACAGAGGAAGCTCACATTGAACAAAAAGGCGATGGATTCTGATCAAAATGAAATGAAGACAAGAAGATGTATATCTTCTAGAAGGACAGATGGCACCACCTCAGCCTTTGGATCAAGTAGTGCTGGTATAGATCCTAGCCTTACATTTGCCTAGGATTCTTTGTAAAGAATTTAGAATTAATTATTCTTTATTATTTATCTGGACAAATAACATTAAGCCAACTGTATAGTTTGTTATTTTCCCTTAGGCAGCTGTATAGGTTATTATTTTTCTTTCTTCTCGATGGATACTTGTATAAATACGTGACACAGTGGTGAGGAATAAACACAGAAAATATCACAAACATTCTCTTCAATTTCTACATTTCAAAAATTAATACAACCATACAACTTTTTTTCCCAAAAATTGTTGTTCAAATTAACTTTTTTTTTAAGAAAAAGAACTAGTTAAACCAAAACCAATTTCAGAGATGACTTAGTTTCCTCTGCCTCCACTAATTTAAAATTATATTGGATTAATTTGAATTGAAACCACACAAATTGTAGGCCCACTAATGGAGCCTAACCATATGCTAATAAATTAGACCATACGTTCCTCAATGAACTCTTATGTCTAGTCTTATCAGAGCGTTAGTAAATACCTAAACAAATAACTCTAATTAAATAGAAAATGAATTTAAGCTAAACACAAAATACAGTATGAAGACAATGACCTGTAGCATTTAATTACCATTTTTGTTAAATACCGTAAGTGTGTAAAATTTAAACTTTTAAAGAAAATTTTAAGAATAATTAGGCACGATTGAAGTTGATATATGAAAAGACGATGCTCTTAAAACAAGTGTAAATTTAATATTTAACTTGGAATCCGATTTGAACACTTCTTCTTACTTGCTAAGTATGACACTTGGGTTAGTGATAATGCAAACTTGCCAGAACGATATATATGTGTAATAAGACTATATACTATGTACTAAAGTGATTGTATATCACCTTGCTATGAGCTGTTAAACTACTAGAAAAAACACTTACAAATATCTCCTTAAAAAATGAATTGTGGAAATAGAATAGAGAAATAATTAAAAGTTATAATTTAGAAAAAAAATTGTAGATTCCAAAAAATATTAGAATAATTATAACTAAGGGTGGAAAAATTTGTCTGAAAAAAAATGACCTGACTAAAATTTTACCCGTTCATTTAATAACTCGGTCCGTTTTGACCCTCTCAAATTCAGCCCATTTAAAAGTTGGGTTGTTGTGTCGCTCAAATTAAAACTTATTAGGTAATTAATTAAACAATCCATAGGAAAACAAATAAGTTAACTAAAACTTGGTAAGAGTTGTGCAAGTTGAGCGATGACCCATCAATATTTAGCTCATTTGTTTGTACCCAGCCCAAATAACCTTTCAGCGAGTTAATGACTTGTTGATTTATTAATTTAGCCTATTTTAACTCATTAAATTGAATCCAATTCCGCCCATTTGAGTTTGATTTATAAGCAACTTTAATATTTACCAAACACGTAAATAAGCAACAAATACTTATAATATAATTTAATCCGCTTATAAGCTTAGTAAACCTCCTCATGATCTTGATTGGTGCGAAAGAAACACTTGAAGGCATCATAGTTAGTAATAGTAGTAAGATATACAAATGGTTTCGTTGCCAAGAGAAAGAATGAAAGTAAGGGGCAAGGCATTAATATATGTGGATCTCATCCACGCAAAGGAAGAATGTAGTACTAATATGCTTTGCTTCTGCCTTCCATTATCCAAAATAGGCCAGGGGGAAGGGGTTTAAACCTCAAATAATTGTATATGATATTGATATTAACTTTTTTATTATCTCCATCACGTCAAATCATATTAACTTAAAATATAGAGTCTTAAGTAATTGATCTTGATAACAATATATATTAACTTGATGTAAACATCCGATAAAATAGGAACGTTAGCACGAATCCACCGCCAAAAAAATGAGCATATCTGGCGACGCTGTAACAAAAAGACACCTTGTGAGATGACTTAATCCTCAAGGTGTACAGCCAAAGCAAGCATCACGAGTAGTCTTACGTACCTGGCAAACAAACTAAGGCGAAAAAAAAAAAAAACCTACTCTACTTTAGCTAGTAGTATGACAGATAAGAATTAGAATTTGTTTGACAACTCAAAACAACTTATAAACAATCCCTTTCCAATAGTAATCATCATTCTTACTTGAATATTTATTTTATCAACTGAAAGGGGATGACTTGTACAGTTTGTTCTCCTTTTAAATAATTTAAGAGGATTCTAAGCCGCGTAATGTGGTGCTTGCTCAAGAATAAAAGCCCCATTGACGCTGCACGTACTCTACACGTTGTCTTCTTAATCACAAATTTCACACTAACACACATCCATCCTCATCCAAAATATTTTCAATGGGAAAAGGTCTTACATTTATTTTTACTCTTCCTATGTACAAGTTAACCTACCTATTTTTACTGGTCAACTTTTGATTTTGTTGTCTGAAGAAAAGGCAAAATCTCGATTAGATCCACAAAGATGGAGACACATTGTTTTTTCAGTTTCACAGTTCGAAACGAAATTTTTAAATAAAAAGATCAAAATTCTCACACATTCAATTGGACCTATTAAGCTCATCTTGTTTTATGTAACACCACCTCAGTCATTTTGAATTATTCACCTATGGTTTATAATATACACACTCCAATGCACTATTTCGTTCCTATAATTGAAAATAAACTCAGCAAAGTCGGAACCAATTTTTGTTTCGAGTATTAAAAGATCGAACTTTATCTAAAAGAACTTAACCTTAACCCCAGTTTGTTATATATAGGTCATTTTAGCTAGTAAATAATTGAAAATAAAAAGATGGCAATTTTTTGTTAGTCAGGGTGAGGGATCATAGAACAAACATTAAAAAATAATCTTTTTATCTGTAAGAGTTACTTGATTCGCCCCATCTTTAATCGGACTGTGACCAAGTTCGGAAAGATCTCGACATCCCATTTCACGAATGCATAATATTGAGAATTGACTCGTTAATTAGACGGAAAGTAAATCAACATAATTAAAACCATGACCAAAGAACCAACTAGCTAGTGTGCTAATGTAATAGTATGAGTAATGAACAGAGCATGGAATTAGAATAATAGCCACATGGACCAACTTTTTATTCACCGCCCAAATCCTAACATTCTTCAGGTCGTGCTATGGCATGCACCATCACCACTTATCCACCGTCCTTCTAATTTCCACCTTACATATTATACAAATATATATTAACCAATCCAATGATGGAATGACTGAAGGAATGAATTTAAACTAATTAAAAATTAGATAGTATATAAACTCATAGAGTAAATAAAATAGAATATATTCCCAACAATAGAAACTGTAAAACCAATGAATGACCTACTCTCTTTGTACATAAAGGTACCCTAAAAATAAAAGGGTAAAAAACAATCAATATTCTTCTTTTCCTAAATACTGTAAATAAAATAAAATCACATGAACCAATTCACTAATTTGACTAACAGTAACACAATTCAATCATAAATTATCTATAAGAATTTTTAATCCATGGAGAATAATAAACGCGGTTTCTTTGCAGGCATAGGACTTTCCACTTCTTGTTCAATCAGAAGTTGACTTTTTCCTCCACAGTCAATGCTCAGATCCAATTGCAATTCTGGCGAAGGAGGCATGTTCAGGTCAAAGTCACGCGGCAAGTGAGTCGACGCGCCGCCGTCTGATGTAGTCACAACGCTTCCACTATGAACTCCGCCGCCGCCGATATCACGGTTGTTACCACCGAGTTTGCCTTCGTAGTGGCGGCGCTTGTGCCCACCCAAAGCCTGACCAGTAGGAAAAGCCTTGTGACAAATAGTGCACACGTGTGAACGGCCACTCGGATTCAGAGCAGAGATATTAACAGCGCCGCCGCTTGTGGAAGTAGACGACGACGGATTGTTATCGTCAGAGGCGGTGGCGATGGCGGCAGTAGTAGTAATTTTACGGTGACTCGCTTTATGCCCACCAAGTGCTTGATAAGAAGAAAAGACCTTGTCACACACGCTACACTTGTATGATTGCTCTGTTTTCTCTTGATAAAGAACCGGCTGCAACTCGGCGGTTTTTTTCTCCGGTTGTTGGTGAATAGCAACATCACTCGAACCGGCTCCGTTTCCGCTTCGGGCAAGCATGATTAAACAGAGGGCTAAATACTCTTCTTCAGTTGGTGGGGTTTCAATACGGGGTCGTTTGGATCGTTTTCCTTTAGCCCAAGAATCCAAATTATTTGCATCATCTTCATAGCGCGGTGGTGGAGTTGGCGGCGCCGCCGTGGGTGTCTTCAAAGCTTCAAGAGCCATCTCTTTATTAATTTTGAGAAATCTGGGTGACGGCTGTAAGAGAGTAAAAATTAAGGGTTTTTTTCAAAGCAAAAGAGGAAACTGATAAAAGGAGTTGAGTGAAAGAGTGGAGGACTGAAAGAGAAGTGTGTAATATATATATAAGGTTTGGGGTGTGTGGGGTGATAGTTGGAAGTTGCGTAAGGAATGGCGGTGAACGAGTTGTACAGGTTAATGATATGTATTAGAAAAATAATAAAGAGTAGTATTTAATATAATACTATAATAGTATTCCTAATTCATTTGGGTTAAGGAAGAAAACTTAAGAGGAGTTTGACACGTCTGGACATGAGTTGTACTGAAGTCGGTCAAGCAAAGTGTAAGAAGAGGCTGTTTTTTGTTTGATAAGGTAAAGCTTTTTGAAATTTGACTTATTCTAAGGTCAAAACAAAATAGGAGTAGTGGATTGTTTCACTAGTAAAATTACCAAAGGTGACTTGGCAATATGGAGTTATTACGTGGGCAAGTGCGTAATCGGCTAAACTCTGCTTGCTTCACAATTAAAGACTCCTGATTTTTATTTACTGCCGGAGATACTCTGATTAATCAAGGGTATTTATGTAAAAGGGCGTGAATGAGCATTAATATGTACTGGAGAATAATTCAAGGTAATTACTCCATCCGTTCACTTTTACTTGTCACTTATTTCTTAATTGAATTTCCACTTTTACTTTTCATTTTTTACATATCAAGGAAGGCCAACTTTTTTTTTCTATTTTACCCTTAGCATTAATTGTTTATTCTCCAAACTAATTTCAAGACACTATAGTAAGCATCAATCAATAGGGGTACTATGGTAAAATAACCATGCTAATAATTATTTTCTTGATAGATATGTCAAGTCAAAAAGTGACAAGTAAAAGTGAACGAAGAGAGTACATTGCAATAGACTTTTTTGAACTCGCCTTTGGCTGAGCACTTTGCAAAACGCCGTGACACTCACGCGTGAAGTTTAGTTTTGTGAGGTTTATGCCTCAGAGTGCACTCAACATTTGGGGTTCGCTCAATTATTCCTATCACAATCACATGTTAATTTTTTGAATTAAAATTTTTAACCCTCACTTTTTAAAAATAAATAATAAAAAAATAAATTATTAATAAAAATATAAAAATAAGAGTAACGAGTCATAATATTGGATAATTATTAACTGAGAATATCACGAGAATGACTATCATTTGAACATCCTTCTGAAATAGCTAGACAACTCAAGCTTATATCTTCACTTTCAAATGGCCTTCATGTCTTAATTGTCTCTCAAAATTATCAAACTTTTACTATTTAATATTTGAAAGCAATTTTTTACTTAATTCATAAAAGAGTAATATTTTAAATTATAGTGCTATAATATTTTATTCATTATTCATTTTTAGGAAGGTGTATGTATCGATAATTTTTGTAAGAAATTTTTATTTTTTAATTGTTTGAAGCTAAGACATAGTAGTTAATTTGTTTCTCATAAAAAAATAAATATTGTTTATATTTGTAAAAACATGTTAGATATTTAATTTGTTTAATATGAGTTTCTTAAATTATCTTTAAAAAAATAGTGTTGTATATTTTTTATGTTATTATACTAGCTATTTCATTAAAGTATAACTTAAAAAATTAACTAGTGGACGTAAGTTTCAAGTCTCGAGGTGCCTCCCCCAAATTAAAACACTGATACTAACTTTCTAAAGTATGTTAATTTGTGGTCACAAATTAAACTACATTGAGAGCTAAATAATGGATCCTAATGCAAGCCTAACTCTTTAACAGTTTTAATTTATTTTTTATTTTCTTATAATTCATTTAATTATCTATTTTTTTTAATTATGACTTTTTATTATTTTTTCATAGGCTTTTAATTAAATCATTTTAGATAGAGAAAATACATTTAAAAAAATCTTAAACATAGCTGGATAACTTACTTTAGTACTTAAACTTCACGGACAATTAAATACCGCCTTAACAACTTTGAAGTGAATTAAATACAACCTTATAAATGCAATACAAGTTTCATGGTAGGGAGGTGATATACACGCGCGTCACATAAGTGCCACCTCACTGACACGTCAACAACACATCAGATAGTGAACAAATTCACTTTTTATTTCTTTTTCCATGTCATTTTTTATTCTTCTTAATCGATCAATTTTGGGTAATGAAGAATTTTTCACTGTTCATCTTCTTCCTTATTTCATCTTCTCCATTATTCCATCTTCATTATCTCGGATTCTCGGTACAATACAAAAGTAAAAGTTACTATTGAGCAAAAAATCTAACACCCACAACGTAATTTCTAGTAATTTAACGAACGATGTGTGTAAAACAAAGAAAGGGAGCAATACAAATTATCATCGTTGGAGCTGGGGTTGCTGGTGCTGTTCTTGCCCATACCCTTGGCAATCTCTATTCTCAATTTTTCCTTTTTGCTTTTTAACTTACTACTTCCATATTTCAATTTGCAAGTTCCTTTGAAAGATAAATCTTAACAACCATGTTTTCTCTTTTCGAGTTAGTGAAGGAGAGCCGGCGACTGCTTCAACAGAGATCGCCGGAATTATTGTTATCACTATTTAGGCTCAAAATAGTGCATATCTGAAGGTTTTTGAACCGTTCACCATGGGTCGCCGGAGGTTCGTCTGAAAAGCAAAAAAATACGAAAATACATATAAAAAAAAAAGAGGAAGCATAGAAGAAAGCCAAGGAAAAGGGTATTGCCTGCGTTTTGTCCAGTCACCGGCATGGTGAAAATTTTCTGCAAGAACTGATGGTCTCACGGTGGCTGGTCGCTCCCGAAGTTTTTGACAATGACGAAGGAGGAACAAAGTGGGTTGAGGTGAGATCCGTCGTGGTTGAGCTTCGTTAGATTCGCTGGTTCGTGATCGCCGGCGATGGGAACAAAGAGGGGATAGAGAGCTAAAATATTTTGAGACACAAGGTATGGAACAGGTCGCTGGAAACAAGACAAAGAGGGCCCCACTTTTTTTCCTCTTAAATTTTTTACAATTTATTCGCGGATAATTTTTTTATATGCCAAGTCAGCTATTAAGGTGAAATTTAATTCACTTGAAAATTATTTAACGGGATATTTAAACCCTTATAAAGTTAAGTTTTGAGGACAAGTTTGAAAAGAAATTTATGTATTTTCTCTTTTAGATAACCATGAATAACTTATGGAAATTGACCATTTGTCACCACCTGGAAAACTAGAGAAGTTCTGGTTAAAAGCTAAATAAACAAAAGATGACTTTTCAGGAAATCAAAAAGTGGAATATCACAAAAAGTACTCCTACTAGGTTCGTCAATTTTATATACTTTTTCACGCAATTATAAACCCCTTCACTTTATAAAGGATTTTTTTTAAAAAAAAAAAAAAAACTCCCAACTCCTCACCAAGAATGGTGCTAATATTCACACAATTATTTTTTCACCTTTAAAATAGAATTATTTTATTTTATTTTAAAAAAAAAGAAAAACAATAAATAAGTGTAGGTAGAGGGCATGAGACTTTATAAGTAGTGAGGAACTAGCTTAGGTTTATGGTTGGCCATCCATCTAGAAAGACACCTAAGTTGTAACGTTTCTAACAAATTTAGACACGTGTATTTTAGTACGACTAATTTACACAAATTTCTAGAATGTAATAAATCTCCTCGGATTGGTAGTAATTGTTAGAAACGTGTATTTTAGTACGACTAATTTACACAAATTTCTAGAATGTAATAAATCTCCTCGGATTGGTAGTAAGAAAGTGTACTTTTTGATATGTAGTATTTACTCTTTTTTTTTTATTTATTTGGTGTCCGATATTCATATTAGAGCTCGACTAAATTTAAATTTGCGCTTGCAAGCTTCACATTAGGAGATGAACCCCATCTAATAAAAGCGATTTCATACTTAGAAAACTCAAAATTTAAAACCTCTGATTAATAATAATAAAATATTTATCACTCCACCACAAACCCCAATGGTGAGTATTCAATGTTAATACTCAATGAATTTTTTAGATATGCATACACTATTTTATTTAGATCAATGAAATTCATAGAAGAACATTTTAAGTTGTTAATTATTGTAATTTTTTTACTGTGATTTGTAATACTTTTGATGTAATTTTTAAATATATAATAAATTATTAATTATTGTGATTTATAATACTTTTAACATAAGATAAATAAATTAAAATGGAGAAGAGTATAAAAAGTTTTGAAGTGCGACCCGCCGAATCAGGCATGTCGACCGCCTGCTGCCTGCTTCAGCTGTCAACCACGCATACACAATTTTATTTAGATCAATGAAATTCATATAAGAATATTTTAAGTTGTTAATTATTGTGATATTTTTACTGTAATTTATAATACTTTTAATGTAATTTTTAAATATATAATAAATTATTAATTATTGTGATTTATAATACTTTTAACGTAAGATAAATAAATTAAAACAGAGAAGAGTATAAAAATTTTCAAAGCGGGACCCGCTGAAACATTCATGTCGACCACTTGCTGCCTGCTTCAGCTGCCAACCACGGCTGTAATAGAATTTCGAGAGCCAACAAAAATTTTATATCGTGAATGGTAAGAATATGCACAAATTTCCGTGTTAGCACGGGCTCAATATATGTTACATAGATAGAATTTTTAAATTCATTAAATTTATTATACTTTTTTTTTAATTGTTCTGATTTATAATATTTTTTATGTCACTTTTATCCCTTTATGTGACACTAATATAATTTCGAGAGTCAGTAAAAAATGTATATTGTAATTTATAATATCTTTTACGTAATTATCAAATACATAACATAATATTTTTATCAAATATATAACATATTAAAATGAAAAGTAAGTATATAAATTAAAATGAAGAAAAAATATTAAATTTTTTGAAGCGAGATTCCTTAAACAAGCAGCTCAAGCAGGCACGTTATCCAAGAGGTGCCTGCTTGAATTCACCTGCAGGCCTCTTATATAAGACTAGATACAATCGCCCGTGCGTGCACGAACCCAATATATATTACTTTTTATGTCTCAATTTATGTGACACAGATGGAATTTGAAAAGTCAATCAAATTTCTTGTATGGTTTTTAAATATTTTAAGTTGTTAATTGTTGTGATTTATAGTACTTTTTAAGTAATTTTCAGATGGTATATGTTACTCTCTTTGTCCCAATTTAGGTGACACTGATTAAATTTGGAGAGTCAACCAAAATTTTCATATAGCTTTTAGATATTTTAAGTTGTTAATTGTTATAATTTATAATACTTTCTACATAATTTGAAATAATATATGTTACTTCTCCTGCTTCAGTTTATGTGGCACTGATGAAATTTGGAGAACCTAAATTTTTTATATAGTTTTTAAATATTTTAAGTTTTAAATTATTATAATTTATAGTACTTTCAATGTAATTTTCAAATAGTATACGTTATTCTCTCTATTGTCAATTGTTGAAGCCGTTTTCCTGCCTATTTCTTTTTTCTTTTTTATATTTTAGTACCAGTGGATAAGTGAAAAGGAATTTTAAACTTCGAAACACAAATTAATTGTCATATTTAACATTCAACCACGTAGCTGATTAAAGCATAGCGTGGGGGGATATTTCTTTCCAGCTCAAAATAGATCGTGTAGTGCTATATTTCGTGATTCTCATCTGTAATTGTACTTTGATCCTTATCACATAGAAATATTAAACTCAAATTTGAGCTTATGAATTCTCAATCCAAACCCAAATTTTCCAAGCAAATTCAAAATTTAACTTTATGTGAAAGAGTAATTTTTCAAACAAAGGTGAATCTAAAATTTAAACTTATAAATTATGAATTCAAAAACAATAACCTAAAATATTAGTAGTAACTGATTCTAAATTTACTTTTTTTAATATATTTAACCCATATCATGAAAAATACATTTGTCCTCTTTTCAAGGAGACATATTTGCATAATTTTTAATAACATAAAATAAAGTCTAAGAGCATATTTGGATAAGCTTATTTTAAATTGTTTTTAAGCACAAGCTATTAAGTTGAAAATTTTTACTTTTCACTTTTAATTATTATTTTTGATTAATTTGACTTAAAGCACTTAAAATAAGTTAATCCAAACGAGCTCTAAATGTCCGGCCCAGATTCTCAGGGGAGGATTTTTTAAAAAAAATTACGAGATTCAAGTAGTATTTAGAGCTGACTAAATAGAATGGTGTTATTAAAAATTATGCATGCTTCTCACACAATTTGCAATAAGCTAATTTTAATCACTAGTCAAAATTAAACCAGCTACAACTCTAATGTGTATATATAAAAGTTGTTCATACACATTAATAGCAGATACTATACTATACACTCCATATAGTTTATGAGGAGAGAACTAGTATGAACGCGTTCAGTATCATATCATTGAAATGGTATATATTAATTCGAAGCATGCAATAGAAAATAAATTGTAAAATCACATTTTACATTGACTAATTGTATATCCTAATTATTGTTTTTATAATTGTTTAATGACATATTTATCACAGTTCTTACATCATGCTGACGCTAATTTAATGAAAGATGTTTTAAAATAGTTTCTTTTCCCTTGGCAACAAAAGAGAAATTAAAAAAAAAAACAAGAATAATAATTAAGTGTAGTGAAGAGAGGAGTGTGGAATAAGAGCAAGAGGACAAGAAACACGGCACGCAACGATGTTTATGTTGTGGGCGATGGATTATGCGACACGTGTACACAAAGATAGCTTCAAGTGAAGATAAGTCATGTCACGACACGTGGAGATAATATTTAGGTATTGTTTTGGTTCAAGTTAAACATACCTTACCTTAAGAGGAGAGCCGTCCAAGCACCAACAATGTTTTCACAAAATTAAATAACACCACCAAATTAAACACACACACACACACCCCAACCCCCAACGAACATGGTGCAGTGAATAAGATTGTTCGATCATTTTTACCTTAATTAGAAGTTAAAGTATCGAGTTTTGAATATAAAAATAAAAATTATTATTAAATATTGAATGAGAAACTTTAAAACGAACATCAAATATATCCTAATTATTTATTATAGGATATGTTTGATGACATTTTTATATAATTAATCCAATTCATATATTTTTTTGAGTTCTGGCAACTGAGGCACTAGCATAATTGAGTTAATGATATCTACTACGTTTAATGTGTTCCTATAAATGTATTTGGATTTTAGCTGACAAAGATGTTAGTACTACTCCCTCCGTTCTATATTTAGTTGGCCTTTTTTCTTTTTACATGAGTTTTAAAAGATCGTAAATAAAAAAATAATTTTACTAATTAACTCCTTAAGAAATTTATTTGAAACTTTATAAACAAGTGTGAATACTTTTAAAAAGAATTAATTACAAGAATAATATGAAAAAAATTTAATTAATATTTTTTGATTTAATAAAATGATCAACTAATATGTGACAATTATTTTTAGTATAGTGATGAACTAATATGGGACGGAAGATTACTATTTTATGAAAAAGTGGATGATAATTATCAAATTCCAATCTTGGTTACTTTTGGACAGAAGTCTCTCTAGAACAAACTTTTTGCCGACTCTTTAAAAACAAGAAAATATTGAGCATACCAAGTGGCCAATTGTAAGTAACTAATTTATGTCTCCAAACATATCAGATATCATGTTTGACCATGAATAAGTCATGTAATTTAATTTTAAGTCTTGTACATGTATTTTCAATAAATCTTCGTGGTGTGATTCTTATTTAAACTCCATGCATAATAATTTTTGTAGTGCATTAAACTATCTTTTTATAGATGTATTTTCAAATCCCAAATGACTCATTTTTACTCTGTTTTAAATAGAGCTGAGCCTTTTTATGGTTTCAAATTCGAGCTATATCATGCCGTTTTTATTGCACAATGCTTTACCTCTTTATATAGTAGGATTTTTCAGCTCAAATTCGAATTTAGTCGGATTAATCATGATATGAATATCAAATAATATAACATAAATATATATATTTGTAATTTCTAATTGATCATAATTCATAGTATTTGATATTATTGAATTTACTCGTCTAGCCCCTGTACTGCAAAGCCACCAAACAGAATATACAGTGAACTAAATAACTCTACCTATGTAATTTTTGCTTAGGTATAAATGCTAATTAAAGGGGAAGTGGCATTTATGCATACTTCGAAAAAAGTACTTGGCCCAGGAGTGACTTAGAAATTAATAGAGAGAAGTTAACATAAATAATTGTCCCATTAAAATTTTAGCCAGCAAATATATATAGTTTATCTAAAATAATATATATTATATAATTAGCGAGTATCATTATTTTAACAAACTGGTCAAATATTTTTAGTTTGGAGCAAACGCAAATTACTTGGCAAAAGCCATGTAGTGCAAACTGTCACCACTTTATTCATTTGTTCTGTGGCAATTATTAAAATGCCAATCCACTTTATATCTCCCAAAAAGAAGGAAGAATATATCATATGTAGACATAACGAAGTGCTATTTTTTCTAATTTTCAGTTTGAATTTTTAGATGAAATGGATATATAATTCAACATAGAGGTATTGAAATTCGAGTTTTATCGCGCTTACCATCAAAAGAGTTCCCCACGTATTTGATACATAAAAAAAATATCAGGTCAGTGTATAAGAAAACGTGTAAATACATAATTAAATAAGTAAAAATATATTCTCTTTAATAATTTAAAATTAGTCGCACATTTACACATCAAATTGTTGACACTTCTATTACAAGTTCAATGTATGTTGTATTGGCGAGAGTATCAAGTGAAGAGAAGTGTCAATAATCCCTTTAGGAAGAGTATACAATACTCCGTTCTATTATGACATTTCTTTCAAAAAAACAAACAAACATTTCTTTCAAAAATATTTTGTAAAATGATTTTATTGAGTCGAGGGTATATCATAAATAATCGTTTTACCTCACAAATCTTTAATAAAATTCTTTTACACTCATATATCCTCCTCATACCTTGCTTATAAAATTATACTGATATGTTACTGACTTATTGTCGTATATAATACTCCTTTCTCACTTACCAGACTCCAAAACAAAAAGTAAAAATGTTTTATCACGTAAGTAAACCTCTTTTAACCAAGTGAATTTGTCTATTAATTAACTTTGATTATGTCTACGTGGTGTACCAAACTATTGGAAGGTAAAATTATACAGAAAAAAAAGAGCCTAAAAATGTGGTATATGTGGGTTTTAACACAGAAGTTCCGTGACTCATTAGTGTATGACTCAATAGTGTTTATCCATTCAAATATTAGTATTCAAACATTAAAATCTACAATATTAGAATTCCAATGTATATTATTCAAGTCTCTCAATCGTTCAACTCAAACACCTAAAGGTATTATAGTAAAAACTTATTTGCATTCGGTATTTTGTTCATAAATAACAATTAATCATGATTAATTAATATGCATTTCTATTTTGTTAAATCAATTAAAAGTTGTAGTAAATTTATATAATTTGCGAAAGATAGTACATAAAGCAAAACAAATGGAACTTATTGCGTGTGCTCTGCATTACCAAAAAGACTATATATACTTGTAGATATGGCAGAATAAAAGAGTTGCTTTTTCCAAGTATCAAACGTATTTATCATGTGTTTATTAATATCAACAATTCATTCATGGAATCAATGTACAGGTGCACTAATTGTTTTGACCACGTTTTTCGTATACTACCACTCAACCAGTTATTCTCTATCTAAGAAAATAATTGATTTGAGAGGTCGTATATGGAAAGCATGAATGTTAAAAACTTATTTATATAGGATATTTATATTAAACTAATGAACACATGATATGCATATAAATGTATATAATTATTACTCAATCATGATTAATTAATGTATACACCACTCCATTACATCACTAACTATCGTAACTTAAATTAGTTCTGATGTAAATATGCAGTGTGAATAAGTGTTTACCAACATTATTTTTTCAATTGCTGGTCCGAATTAACTGAATGATAGAATAGTCGAGATGTTCACAAATTAGCACGACGCTACAGTTATCTGGAAATAAATTAAGCAATTAAAGTGAAAGTGGAATAAAGTGAATGGGAAGGAGGACGTTCAATAGCGTAAAAGGAATAATTAGTTGAGAAGGGGATTACTTGTACATTATTGATACTGTATTCCATACTTAATAGTAGTGGAGTATACCAGATGTATCAATATTATTGCGAAAAAAAAGGTTGGATATGCGGAGTAAACTGAAAATATGATTACATGGGTGCAATGTGTTGTGTTAAGCTGTATATTACTGAAAATTCCCAAACAAAAAAGGTACAAGTTTTAAATTTCAGAAACCTCCTTATCACAAGCAATCTGTCCCAGTTATGTTGATAGCCAAAAACCGTTTTCATTCCTAAAACATTTGAACCCAGAGCGACTTTGAAAAACACTAAACAATCAATGGAAACAAAGGCAACCATGCTGTTGCTCTATTTTTAGAGAATGAAACTGCGGAATGTCATAAAAAAGGTACAATTGCTAAGTGGATAATTACAAATTTTTAACTGTTCTCTAGGATATCCAAGAGAATGGAGTCCTGGAATTCAAACTGGCATATGAAGCAGATAAAGTTTTTGTTTTCAATATATGATAAGTTCAACATTAGAAAGGCTCGAGGAGGAGCTTCTAGTTTTTATGAGGCAGGATTCGGCAAAACTTTTGGCTTTGGCTTCACTTCAACTTCATTTACACTGCGGACAAATATGGCATCCGGCTCATGGCTGCAAGGGTAAACCACAGTTAAGTCTTCATGACAAAGTGAAACATGGAGTAACGAGAAAATTTTACAAGATAAAAGGAGCCTGATAAAGTCCATTCTTACGGCTTTTCTCCCTCTTCAAATGTATAACTTGATGCTACAGCCAAGAGTTTACCATCTCTGCTAAATGACAATGCTGCAACGCTTGAAGGATACTTAGGGTACTGCAGGTTGGTCCAGTAAAAACAATCAGCATATAAGTCAGTTAGATACAGAGTGATAGAAACTAAAGGCATGTCAACAAATATTTACCTGATACAACCTCTTTTTGTTGTTACCGTCCCAGACATTAACATAACCATCACAACCGCCAGTGGCGAAAGTACCATAGCTGCAGTTGACATGGAAATAGTTGTTATCCAAGAACATTTAAGATCGAGTCAACAGCATGAAATAAAAAACACGTCATTGAAACGTATCAATGAACAAAGAAGTAAACTCGAAATTTATTTTCACGAAACAGGAAGTCACCAATTTAGAAATCAGCAGCTAGAACATGAAATTTTAGTAGTAACAGAAAAAACATTGTTAAAGTACTTTGTTAACATAAATCCAAGAATCCAAGACTTCAGATATTTTAGGTAGACCGCTTATTCTGAAATGTTAGAATTGAAAGCAAGTTATGGTTCAGACAAGAGTATCATAAGAAACATCAGCCATTGTTCAGTCTTGGGTATGCCAAGAAAACCACTTCATCTTAAGGAAATCGGAGAAAGTATACAACTATACATGTACTGCTCCACTTACTGTGAGGAAATATATCTCATAATATCATGAAAAAGCATTTTGCGGAATGTGAAATGATTCCATTTATTTGTGTAAAGATATGACACCTGGGCCTAACTCAACCCCAAAAGCTAGCTCATGAGGGGAAGATTTCCCAAGTTCATATATGCAAACTACCAGTCCATTCCCCAACCAATGTGGGACTCCAACCCACTCTTACATCCCCCTTCACGCCCAGGCCACAGTTGGAGCATGGACCGGGAGCCCAAATAGGGATGGACCTAGCTTTGATACCATGTAATGATATGACACCTAGGCCTAACTTAACCCCAACAGCTAGCTCATGAGGGAAAGATTGTCCAAGTGCATTCCCCAACCAATGTGGGACTCCAACCCACTCTAACAATTTGCACAGGAATAAATAAATAAATAAAGTTAAGGTGAAGTTGGAACTCACATAGGGTGAAAGGCAATCGCATTTACAGGGTAGACGATATCCCTTCCCGCTTCAGATTTCCGATGGCATTTAAATGCATATCTGCACAGTAAGTCATTACATATGAATAGATGCCAAACAGACAAATGATCTACCTAGCACACTGCAAAACCACTTCACATCCTCAGGGTTTTGGAAAAAGATAACTGTAAGAACTAATCTATAACATGGTTCCCCATTCTTATTTCCAATTTCAGGAGGGATCCCGATCGGCCTGCATCAGCAGAAAATAGATGTGTCTGTCTCGTCATTCAACCATTGACAAACTTCATTTCACAACATACAATTGACCACATTAAAATTCATATCTTAGATGAAAGAAAACAATTCAGCAATAAGTTAACAAGACATGAAGGCCTATACAAAATTATATTTCACATCAAGGCTTTATTTCCCATTCAATTTCCTTGGATGTAGAATGATTCTCTGTTTGTACAGACTGCTTTGTCTGTCTGTACAGTATAATGCGCTAAAGAATTTTATCTTCAACAGATTTAAGTTAAATACACGGGATATGTAGTTTAACTTGTGGTAGCAGCAACAACATACAACAACAACATACCTAGTGTATTCCCACAAAGTGAAGTCCGGGGAGGATAGAATGTACGCAGACCGTACCTTTACCTCAGATGAAGTAAAGAGGCTGTTTCCGATAGACCCCCGGCTCAAGACCAAAAAGGACCATAAGAGGTCGAAACAGGTTATTACAATTTTTAATGTCACTATTATTGCTTATCATAAAGATTAACCGTAATTACCGTATAAGTGACTTAATTGTATATATATTTTTTACACCATTAGAGCATAGAACTTAAACTCCTCTTCAATAGTTTCATTCTGTTTGATATCAAAGACAGGAAAGTATCAATTTCTAAAATTAACAAGATTAACCATAATTACCTTATAAGTGACTTGATTGTATACATATTTTTTACACCGTTAGAGCATATAACTTAAACTTCTCTTCAATAGTTTCATTCTGTTTGATATCAAAGACAAAAAAGTATCAGCTTCTAAAATTAACACCTATTGTTCATTTTCTTTAATTTTATTTTTTAAGGTCTAAAGTGTCAACCAAAATATGCAAATGGTTAATGTTGGAAAGTGCCACGAAAAACCAAGAAAACAAAAATAGAAGTCTCTTGAAAGGAACTATAATGTGAATAAAGATTGTTAGCAAATTTACACACTTCTTCGCTTGACCAGCCTCAGAAAGATCAAAAAATTCCATTGCAACCCGACCTTCAACTGAACTTAGAGCATAGCCTGCAAATTCCACTTATAATGAGAACAACTAGGCAATGCATCAAAGAAACCAGAAAATTGATGAAAGCACAAGTCTTAATCTGAACCTAATGTTCGGTTGAAGCTCTAACATTAAATATCCAATAAATTAATTTTCCTTTACGCAATGAATTTACAACAAATGGTCCATCAAAATGTGCTCCAAATATTCAATAAAATTCATCATGAAATACTTCAGAGAATATTTGTGTCGCTAGGCTTTGCATACAGATAATGATGTAAATGTGGTTTTTATGGTGAATTTCAAATTAAGGATTATCCAGACTCTTTAATTTATTGAATCAGATTAGCTCATTTACCGAAACCACCAGATATTACAGATCTGCAAGTATATATGGGTGATTTGCAGTTCAATCCTGGCAGAACTATACTCGTAATTTTATAATGACTACTGAGACTCCAGAAAGATACATATAATTGATACATCTAGTGCTTATTAATGTATTTGACTCTGAAAATATTAAACAACATAGAGTGGATGTCCTATGAAGCCGACAGTTCGGTGATTGATAATTGAGTCCAATACGGTGAAAATGGACGCCAATATGATGTCAATCATTAGGATTATCTATAACTAGCTCTAAGAAACCTTGCAACCAACAACAACAACCACAGTGTAGTCCCATAAGCGGGGTATGGGGAGGGTAGAGTGTCTCCAGACCTTACCCCTACTACGTGGAGGTAGAGAGGTTGTTTCCGAAAGATCATTGGCTCGAGTAACGCACATCAGAGCGGTTAAAAGAAAAATACAGAAGCAGAAAACCTTGCAACCAAAAGTCCAATATTGAGCCATCAAAGCTCTACAATGGAGCAGAAAATAGAGATTAAGGAATAAACCTGTTCCATTGGGATAACACCGCACGCATCTAGTTTGATACTTCAAGGAAGATTCCCTCCGTTGTTCAGGTTGAGACATGTTCCGCAAGTCATAGACATTCACATGTCTTCCAGCAGTTGCTACTACTAAACGGTTCCCAACAACGGAGAGAGAGTAAACACGCTCTGGTTGTGTATAAGTTCCAACAAGAGTATGTTCCTGTCCACTTGCACCTCTAGGATCCCAGCATTTCAAGGTTTTGTCCCAGCTACCAGTTATCACTTGTCCTGTGCCACACAAGAAAATCACATAACTCTATTGGAGCCAACTTTCAAAACATATTGACTCTAAGCTGAAAGAATAGAATGCCAGCGTTGAGATTTCCAACCAACATTTTATAGGGCCACATAATCATCACGGACTAAATTCATATTGGACCATATCATACTAACTGATGCATGAGATAAGGTTAATATGTGACCACAATAGTAAGAGACATATACTGGACACTTCTGTAGAGATAGGCGAAAAGTTTATAAAAAGGTGGAAAAAAACCAAGATAGGTGCACGTGCAACTTCTTTATCCAGACAAGCAGAACTTGAGTCGTGACTAAAGTGATTGAACTTCAGTTGCAGAAACTACTATAAAGCCACCAATATATTGGACATATGATTCTCTTAGATTTTTTACCTTGGCTTTCAATTGAAACACAACAAACCAAAAAGGAAAAAAAAAACTGAGCAAATAATTGCCAAAGTAATTACAAAACAGTGAATAACCTATTATTATCATTTTCGGTAGCTTTACAACAATGGGAAACATAATATTGAACAGAATCGGAAAGTATAAGAATTGAATTGTGAAAAGATGTAAAAGATCATTTCAATTTTCACCAAAGCCTGATTAAAAGCTTAAATGTGTAGAACAGAATGCACAAGATAATTTTTTATCTGACTGGTAATGTTTTTCCCGTCTCCTTATATTTAAAATGAATATACCACTAAGTCATATCTTACAGCAGCACGAAGCAACTTAGATTGTCAATCAAAAATTGTAAATGCCATGAATATCTACACTGACCAGTTGCATATGAGTATTCAACGCAGCGAACAGGTGCATCATGCCTTCCCAATATATCCTCTCTTCCGTAGTTGAACACAAGCCTAGAGCAAGGGGAAACATTTTCCAGTGAGAAAGTTATTATAACCGAGGGTGGATGTTCACTCAATTACATACTATGCAGTAATAAGAAATAACAATATGACATGGATGGCTATGATGACTATTTCTCAAACTTCAAAATATGCATTCACGATCTTAACACAAAATGATGATACGTATCATCAGGAAATCAATTGAAACTAAAAAAGTGTGTGTTCATTATCTAATTTCCAACATTATCACAGTTTTTTTTTCTCCAAATGTAAGCAGTAACCAGACAGCCAACAAATTAGTATAGAATATTAAATCCTAGAGAAAAAACAAGAGAATAATATTCACCAATTCGCCTAACCAGAATATTTCAGCTAACACGACATCATATTACCTTCTAACGGTATAATCAGCACTGGCACTGAATCCAGATGAATCATCATGGAAGCAACAATCGAGCACTGGACCTCCGTGCATGAACTCTCCTCTCAAGGCATTAGCACTTGCATCGTACAGACGGACCGTCTAATAAAATGCAAAACAATTAAACTTAAAAATCACACTAAAATTCAAACTAGTAAGATCTAATAGCCACGAAACCTAACCTTATCCCAAGAAGAGACAAGGAGGTGATCACTGTGGTTGGAGAAGCGGAGGTTGGATATACCGTCCTTGGGCGGGTTTTCGAGCTCTCTTCCGGCAGACTGCGCCACCGCCGTCATGATATCGCCGTCGTTAGCTTGAAGTTGTTGATTTCAGAGAGAAGTAGAAGTTGTGGGTGACTAGGGTTTCACAGAGAGTAGAGGGGGAAGAGAGAGAGAGGGAGTGAGATTTTGAAAAATGAAAAGGGCAGATGAATGCTTCCAGAATTTGAATTCAAATTGGGGCCAGATAGGGAGTATGAGTAGTAGTGATTGTTTTGGGTTTTAAATTTTGGCAAAAGAATCTTATAGAGCTAAAAAGGTGGGGTAGGGCTTAACGTCTTTTACGTTTTGCTGCGCTACTAGTACTTCGGAGAAGATAGATTTACATCAAATCTAAAATCAAAACACCAAAAGATAGTAGTATTAAATTTTGTTTACTTAATTAGTTAATAACTTATAGTATTCATTTTATAGATAAATAATTAGCATTACACGTTATTCTAAATTTTTAAATACATATAATTTTATAAAGATTCACTAGTAAAATAAATGAATAATAATAACTATAACTAACTATTCTCTGATAAAATCTTTTCACATGCTACGTACAATCTCTTCTCGTCGAATACGAGTCTTTTTTTCTTTTTTATAAAATTTAAATTATGATTTTTTTCTTTGTAAAATATAAACTTACGAGTCATATTTATATTTAAAAAAAAAATTCACAATTTAGAATTTCAAAACATACTTTTTTGGAGAATTTGAGATTTGAAATTATGATTTAAAGTTGAAGTTGATTTTTTTTGCACATTTAATAAAAGCACGCTGATCTAAAATCACAAATTGAAATCAAGTCCCAAATCTTATGGTCAAACGCCTACCAAATGTTCACAAAATGTAAAATTAAATACAAAAAGATTTATTAAAAAAAATTTATTTTGTTATTCATTCGTTAGCTATATTGTGCTCTGCTCTTAATTAGAGATTTTGAATTTGAATTAAGAGTAAAATTGTCTTATGGGGAGCGTTTTGCTTTTAAGTAAAATTTTATGGTGTGAATTCAAATTAATCGATCTTAAAGTGAGTATTCAACAATGATTAGCAATAAAGAAAAGGTATTTAAAGTCTTTATTATTGATTTGACCAGTTGCCTAAAAGCATTTGTGGGTTGTCGCTTCTCAAGATAACTTTATAGTAAATATATATATATATATATATATATATATATATATATATATATTTATATTTATATTTATATTTTATGATGTTCTTAAATCACGGCTCAAAGATCTTTTTTGAGCAAATTAAATTTTTTAAGAGAAAATATTAAATCGTGATCTTAAATTTTATAAGTTATTGCAAACATTAAATTTTTAATATTTTATTTATAAAATTGACTAATATATAAACAAATATTAGACTATTAATTCTAATATTATCCTAAAAATATTTTTTCACTGATTATATATTTGGTATTTGCACGACATCTAAAATATAGAGACAAAATGGGACAACTACACAAATGCCCCTTAAAGGGGGTGACTTTGTATTTTTGCCCCCCATAAGAAAGGTCTTACAAAAATAGTCTTCCTTATTTTTATGTATAGAACAACTATTTTTTTGCCCCTCTATACCTCAAATATTTTTAAACAACTCTCCGTGCACATTTGCCTCTCAACTTTTATATTTATTTTTTCTCTTTTTTATTTTTTATTTTTTCTTTTTTTCTCAACCTTTATTTTTCTTTTATTTTTTGTTTTATTCTTTCTTCTATGTGTTTTTCTTTTTTCTCAATCTTTATTTTTTTCCTTTTCTCCTCTCAATACTTTTTTTTTTTCTCCTTTTTATTTTTTAATTTTTTAATGTTTTCTCCAACCGTTATTTTTTCATTTATTTTTTGTTTTTTTTTTTTTTCTTCGTTTTTTTATTTTTTTCTCAATTTTTCTTTTTTCTCTCTCAACTTTTATTTTTTATTTTTTTATTTGATTTTTAATTTTTCTTTTCTCTTTTTTTTAATCATTTTTCTCGACCTTTATTTGTTTTATGAGATGTTCTATAACTCTTGCGGTAGAGGCAAAACTTAGCCTAAGAACTTCCAAACAACAAATTATTCCCCATGAGCAAGACTTGACACTAGTACATTGTGTCTTGATTTATGAGATGTTGTATAACAGTTGTCTCAGAGGCAAGACTTAGCCCAAAGACCTCTCAAAAAATACAAGTTACACCCCATGGGCAAGAGTTCATACTACTTCATTGTATCTTGATTTATGAGATACTCTATAACTCTTGCCTTAGAGGCAAGACTTAGCTCAAGAATTTTCAAACAACAAGTTATGCCTCACGAGCAAGACTTGACACTACCTTATTGTGTCTTGATTTATAAGACATTCTATAACTCTTGCCTTAGAGACAAGACTTAGCCAAGGACTTTCAAACAATAAGTTACACCCCATGGGCAGGAGTTGACACTACCACATTGTGCTTGATTTATGAGATGCTCTATAACGCTTGCCTAAGAGGCAAGACTTAGCCCAAGGACTTCCAAATAACAAGTTACGTCGCATGGGCAAGAGTTGACACTACCACATTGTGTCTTGATTTATGCGATGCTCTGTAACTCTTGCCTTAGAGGCAAAACTTAGCTCAAAGACTTTCAAACAACAAGTTACGCCTTATGGGCAAGAGTTGACACTACCACATTGTGTCTTGATTTATGCGATGCTCTGTAACTCTTGCCTTAGAGGCAAAACTTAGCTCAAAGACTTTCAAACAACAAGTTACGCCTTATGGGCAAGAGTTGACACTAGCACATTGTCTCTTGATCATGAGATGCTCTATAACGTTTGCCTTAGAGGCAAGACTTAGCCCAAGGGCCTCCCAAAAATAAGTTATGCCCCATGGACAAGAGTTAACACTACTTCATTGTGTCTTAATTTATGAGATGCTCTATAACTCTTGCCTTAGAGGCAAGACTTAGCTCAAAAAATTTCAAACAACAAGTTATGCCTCACGAGCAAGACTTGACACTACCTCATTGTGTCTTGATTTATGAGATATTCTATAATATTTGTCTTAGAAGCAAGACTTGTTCCAAAAGACTTTCAAATAACAAAGCACGTCCTTAAATTTACTTCGATTTCAAATAAAGAAGATCCTCTTTGCGGATTATCCAACTTTTTGTTCATTAGCAAAAAATAATAGAGATTAAGAAAAAAGGAAAAAATAAAGATTAAAAAAAAAGGAAAAAAGAGAAGAAAAAAATAAAAGTTGAGAAAAAAAAGAACAAAAAAAAAGTTGAGAGAAAAATAAAAAATAAAAAAAAAGGTCGAGAAAAAAGAAAACGAGAATTAAAAAAAATTGAGAAAAAAGAAAAAAAAAGATTTTTTTTTAAAAGGTAAAAGAAAAAGGAAAAAATGAAAATTAAAAGTTGAGAAACAAATGAACATGGATAGTTGTAGTGTAGAGGGGTAAAAATGTATTTGTTCTATACATAAAAAGGAAGGAAAGGTATTCTTTAAAGACTTTTCTTATGAGGGGGCAAAAATTAAAGATCACTCACTTTTGAGGACACTCCATGTAATTTTCTGAGACAAAATTAAACTAATTTGCGTAAATCAACCTTTGCGTTGACAAAAACCCGTTCAGTTTTGGGTACCATAAGAAAGCCCAACACCGAGCCCACAATCCAGAGATCCAGTAAGCAGCTCCATCGTCATCAAACCAATCAACAACTCTCAAAACATCGAAACGGATCTGTAAACTCCCCCTAAACTATAATAAACATAAATCTGAAGTTATTGCCGCTACGGACACTGGAGTCTCCGTCTCTGAATTCTGCTTTTGATTTGTGAAATTCGAATTCTCCGCAGCCTAAACCCTATCAATTCGCTGTTTATCGAATCCCCGATCTCAAACTCGTCTATTTCACTGTTAATTTAGCCAATGCAATGGTGGTCTGCAAATGTCGGAAGGTATTCCTCTCTATCTCTTTTTCGTTCAGATAATCAAACAATTTGTAATTTTGAAAATGTTAGAAGTCGATGATATTCAAACACAACGTGCGTTTCTAATTGCAATTTGATCGGATCGGATGTTTAATTGTAATTTTGTAGTTTCAAGCGTACATTGATAATTTTACTGAATTTCAGCTAGTAGTAATTTTTATAATTTGTATCTGGATTTTCCAGATTCATTAATGAAGGCGGTAAAAGCGTGTCATGCTATGAAAGTTAAACTGTGGCTGGGTTGTTTACTGACAATTTCATGTTTCATGGCCATTGAGGAATTTGACTCGTGATGTTTTCTATGATTAATTGAAGCGTAAATTGTGTTGGATTGCAGGCAACTAAATTATACTGTTTCGTGCACAAAGTCCCTGTTTGTGGAGAGTGCATATGCTTTCCGGAGCATCAAATATGCGTGGTATTGTATTCTTGCTATTTTTCTTCCTGTCTTTTACCATATTAAGTTACTTAGTATTGAAAGTCATTTGCTTGCAGTTATTTGTGCTAAGCTTACATCTGTATTTTCCATTTCTATCAACATGTGAATTGTACCTATCGGTGAACTGAAAGCAAGATGAGTGATGGAACCTTATTCAGATGATTACACTGATATTACATAAAATAACCGTATCTTTCAATTTTCGGTCCTAATAAGAAAGTAGACTGGAACTTTGGAACCATGGAGCACAAGATCTTTTTTATTTGATAGGATATATATTTGGTTTATCATTAATGACCAATTATATCATGAAAGAGCTGTTTGAGAACTTAGCTTGAATGCAATCAATCTTCTCATTAACGATTTTGATCAAAGCCAATACTAGTATGCTGATTGAGGAGTCATTCTGAATTTCTGATGTAATTGGTGATGTTTATGTTTTCACTTGATCCACTAACAAAATTCATGGCGATCAAGATATATGCATTGTTTTTCACTTTTTTTTTCCATCAGGTATTGTACACTAATTTTGCTGTGAGACCTGATCAATTTAATATTTTTCCTGGAAATATGGATTATGCATACCTTGCTGCATTTTTCTATAATCCGTATTTTGTATTACATTCTTGTCAAGCTGTTTTGTTTTTGATCTGGCTTCAAATAAGGTCTACTTGCCTTCTTCTATCTTCCATCATTTTGTGTTTCCTTTAAGAAGTCCCAATTTCAGATCCGCACCTATTCAGAGTGGGTCATAGATGGAGAGTATGATTGGCCTCCAAAATGCTGCCATTGTCAGTCTGTGCTTGAAGAGGGAACTGATGCTGGGACAACTCGGTTGGGTTGCTTGCGTATGTAATCTTGCTAATCCAATGCGATATATTAAATGTCTTCCCATAATAAGCTGATAACTTCTCTTATAGTATTAGTTACACCGGTGGTTGCTTTTTGCAGATGCAATACATACAAATTGCTTGGTTTCACATATAAAATCTTTTCCGCCACACACTGCTCCAGCAGGCTATGTGTGTCCTGCATGTTCAACTTCGGTACAGTCTGGCTTCCACAATTATTATTCAATTATTTTATGTTGCTCTTGTGCATAAGAAATTGATTGTCAAGAAACTTCTACGGAAGAAATGGCTGGATTGAGGGCTCCTAGGGATTTTGTCTAATGGTAAGGCCGCTACACGTGATATGTGGATTAGGCTCATGTCATGGGTCCGAATCCTGCCGCACGCAAATGTCTGATATTTAAGTGGAGAAGGGCTGAGGGGAGGTCCCAGTACCCACTAAGTTTTGAACTGTGTGCCATTAGTCCTCAGGGATTGTCGGTTATAAAAAGAAAAAAAAAGAAATGGCCGGATTAAGGTGTGAATTTCGGAGGCGCAGTCTTTTGCTAGGATGACTTAAGAGGAATTAACACACCGTCTGTATACTGAGTATCTGCAGTTAATGAAAAGCCTTCCAATTATATGTTTACTAAAGAAATCAGGCCGAAATGATGGTTATGTTGGTGGCCTATTGAAAGACGACATCTCTTTATTAGTGGATTTACCAGATGCTTGTTGAGTAGATTGATAATCTTTTCATTTAGTCACAAATTATTCACACCATAATGCAACAATTACTAATGACAGGTATCAATGATAGTCTTAAATGGTTACTCAATACAATTCCATGAAATGTTTAGTGAAAATTTCTAACCAAGATATAACTTTACTGGTGTAAACAGCTTTGTATAGAAGATGTAGATCAAATTATAGAGCTAATAGGAAGCTTGTAGTCTGTTCTGATAGGACTGCAATTCCTTTTTGAGGGTGGCCAGCATTTCCTTAATGCTGAAGAATACAAATTACCAATTCTCAAAAACAAACAAATGCATATGTGATGAAATAATGAGCCTTTCTCCAGAAAAGGAGCCTCACATACTGGGATAGTTTGTGATTATGCTGTAACTTCCCCCCCACCCCCGTCCCAAACATAAAAGGAGAAATGAGAAAGAGAGATCATAGAGAATTGGGCAAGCGTATTAGCATAAACATTTTCATGAAGAAGAGCATGCAGGGTGGAAGCCTAAGAGACGACACAGGAATTGGCAAGTCGAGTCTCCAATGAAATTCATATTGACATTATCCAGTGCAAAACTATTAAACAACAATCTTTTGGCCAGATAAACTGTTATTTAACAATATGTTTGCCTCGAAAACGATGGTGACTTGAGTTGTTAAAATTGAATTTATGCTGAAAAGAGCTTTAGTAGTATCACCTGAATTAGAAGAGAGACTATTTTGTATTTTAGCATCTGCTTTTTGTTCCTGTTCATTAAAGAATTTTACAAAAGTAGCAGAGAAAAGAAAATATATGTTCCATTATCCGCAAGTCTATTTCTCGATGAATTTGTGAGTGTTTGTTGTTTAAAGTAGGCTAGCATGGGTGTCTAGCCGGTACTTTCAGGCTTAATCTGTTTGTTCACTTGTATGTAGTCACTACCTTATGTTTTTGCGGTTAACCGGCTAACTAATAGGTTTTTTTGTTCTAGTTAGAAGCTAAAAGATGCTCACTGGGGATTAGTCTAGTGGTAAGAGCGCAACTTGTGATCAAAGTCGAAGCCAGAATTTTAATCTTATGGGTACTGAATTTCATAGCGACGATTTCAAGTGTTAATAATTGGGTTCTAAACTTAATATTTGTACACATTTAATGAATTTCTTGATAAAAATACACTGTCTGAGCAAAAGTTACTGTGTTCGGCCGAACCCGTACCCGGGCTTCTAGCTCCATCCCTGCTTGTGATGTGTGGGTTCGCTGCATGTCACAGATACATATCCTGCACAGTCGAAATCCTGGTTGGTATTTAAGTGGAGAAAGGTAGAGGAGCAGAGCTATTATTCGCCGAGTTCTGAATTTTGCACCATTGACCATCAGCAATTTCTCAGTTATTAAAACAAGATGATTATTTTATTGCTGAGTAGCAAAAAATGAGGTTTAGAAATAACCATTTTGAGATCATTAGAAATGTTCCACTTTGGATATATTGGCATAAAATCTTACTGGTGCTTTAATTTGCTCTGATGCATTAGCTTAAGCTTATTTTGGCTATATTCATTTCTCAATCACCATTGATGTCCAGGAGGTACTTTGTTGATGCAGATATGGCCTCCTAAAAGTGTTAAAGATTCAGGATCACGCCTTCATACAAAGTTGAAAGAAGCTATTATGCAGGTAATTGTGTTGTCAGTTGCAAGCAAGTGTCTTTCCCCCTCCCCCCCCTTTTATGTCATTTAGATTTAGTTATTGGGATATTCTTGCTTTTTCACGATTATGAAGAATAGGATCGTTTTTTTGATAAAGGACTATGAAGAATAGGATCCTTGACACATGCATTCTTCAAACTCGTTCTAACTATGCCATACTTTTGTAAATGATTCTAGTAATGAATGTCTATCACCTTTTGTGTCTGTGTGCTTCTTTGAGCTGAAGAAAACAATATAAAGTAGCACACTCTGGTTTTGATCCAGACCTTCATTATGCTGCTTAAACACCTTCCATTGGTGTAGTTGACTCCTTAAGTTCTGAACTTCTATTTGTCTCCTTGTTGAAGTACACTTTTGCAAGGTTGTGACAGCTAAGGTGATTGTCTTATTGACAAGATGGCTGTTGACAATCAAATTGTGATTTCATATCTCCTTACTTAGTGAAATTCGGTGGGTGTTTCCCTTGTTTTTTCTTTTAATCAGGTAAATATATTTTCATTTATAAACATGGCCAAAATGCCGTATACAATGGGTAAACCAAAAGGTAAAGAATCTACAAAATGATGTGATTCTCCACAAACTTCACCCAATCATCTATACAACAAGGAACTTTATGTGAGCACCAAAGAAAATAAGGGAACGGAGACTACTCAACCGGGAGAAACTCGACTCTACTCCTTCAAAAACTCTCCTATTTCTCTCTCTCCAAACAGCCCACATTAACACAAGTGGAACCACGTTCCAAGCCCTTCGTCTTCTCCTCCTTCCGCTCTTCCTGCTGAACATCAACTCATTCACTTTTTTTGGCACTGCCTATGGAGTGTCAAACCACCTAAACATATCCCACCATAACCTCATGGTTAGACCACAATGTAGAAGAAGATGATCCACATCCTCACCTGTCTTCTTACATATGTAACACCAGTTGACGCAAACAACCTTTCGCTTTCTGAGATTTTCCGCTGTCAAAATCACCCCTCTAACGGCTAGCTAAGTGAAAAAACACACCTTCCTTGGCACCTTTGTTATCCACATTGCGTTAAATGGAAAAACATGCTCCTCTCTGACCAACAGTTTCTCATAGAAGGACTTTCACAGAGAACACTCCATTTTCCCCAAGCCCCACCACCAAACTCGTGGTTTATTAACCACATTGACCTGCTTGACGCAAACAACCTTTCGCTTTCTGAGATTTTCCGCTGTCAAAATCACCCCTCTAACGGCTAGCTAAGTGAAAACACACACCTTCCTTGGCACCTTTGTTATCCACATTGCGTTACATGGAAAAACATGCTCCTCTCTGACCAACAATTTCTCATAGAAGGACTTTCACAGAGAACACTCCATTTTCCCCAAGCCCCACCACCAAACTCGTGGTTTATTAACCACATTGACCTGCCTATGAAGTAAGGGAATCAATCTCTGAAACTCAGGCACTTCCCAATCTTGAAATTTCCTTCCGAATCTCAAGTCCCAAAAAGACTCTCCACCTTGTGTCCCCTTAGGGGTTATTTGGTGTGAGGTATAAGGTATAATAGTCCCGGGATAAAATGTTGGATTATTTTATCCTGTGTTTGGTTGGAAGTATTAGTTAGTCCAGGGATTATTTATCCCACCATTTATACTATAGTGATGGGATAAGTTATCCCATATACATGGTGGTATAACTAATCCCGAGATAGCTAATCCCGGGATAACTTGTTCCCAACCAAACGACCCCTTAATATGTTGTATTGTCGAATTTCTTTGGCAAGATATTCTGTACAATTCCTTGTTACTGTGTTTACTTTTCCTTTTGGCCGTGGAGGTTTGTTTTAGCAGTTTCATGTAATGATTACGGTTAGTTGGCTTGATGACTAGTAGTATTCAGTTGCAAATAGGTTTTATCTTCTGAAGCATGTTAATTTCTTAAGTAGGGTTGACAAATAATGGCGTGATAAATGCATGGTGGACTTTTGGTTAGACAGGCACCGTACTGCTGGTAAAATGTACTATATTTATCTTTAAGTTGGTTCAGAAAAATTGTCTTATGAAAAAGTCACAATAAAACCTCATTTCCCATTATCAAAGGAAATAAAGAAAAGAAGAAGAAGCCACAATTAAGTTTGAGTATTCATTGGCTTTTCTGTTTGACTTTGTCCATCCATACCTTCTCGTCAGTAACTTAATTATCAATCCTCTTTTATTTTTCTTTTGAAATAATATATCTCATGTTTTGAACAATTTCTTAGCTTTACGGTGTGTCATTTGTGTGACTTGAAATGTTTGCCGTTTAAAATATCTTACTCTGAAGAACTACTTTAGATTATTTTATCGATGTTTGGTTGGCATAGAGGTAAGTTACATATGGTATAATGGGGGATGGTGAGATCGAAGGTTACAACAACAATGTTTAGTGTGTTGGTTGAAGTAAGTGACATAGATTTAGACCTTATATTCGGTTAGCCCATAAATGTCATAAGTCATTTTCTCACGCGAGAGTTAGATTGAAACATCGTGGTCAATTTACCTCAACCATAACGGAAAATGAACTTTCTAGTTTATCTTGGTTTGCTGGAATACACCCTCCAAATTTCGCCATTGATTGTACTAACTGCTTTATTCTGAATATTCAATGTATATTCTGTTATATCTATGTGCCATCATATACAGTGTCTACCATGTGAACCTTCTGTCTTCTGCAAACCAGAAGATGATTGTAGTGTAAGGATCACACTTAAACTTCATGTCCATTAGCTGGCTGTAACTTATTAGATGAAATTTCTACGGGATAATCTTTAACTATTTCATTTCCAAGTTGGGTATCATAGTTACTAATAAGATCTGAAATAGTCAGTGTTGTGAATACAGTGGCAATCAAGGCCATACTGACCTTTTGCTGCGTTGCAGACTGGCCTGGAGAAAAATTTGTTTGGAAACCATCCAGTGACTCTGCCAGGAACAGAACCTCGAGGTCCTCCACCTGCTTTTGCTTCTGATCCGTTGAAGCATGTTTCAGCTGGTGGAATAGATTCTGAAGGATTAGCTGCAATTGCGACAGGTTCTTCCAAACCCACAAGCATAGACATTGTGGAGATAGATGGATCCACCTCAGCACCTTCATCTCTGTCTAATCATGAGACCAATTTCATGAAAAGCACAAGTCCTTCTGGTGTAAGTAACTTTTTTTTCAATGTTGCAAGAGGCGTATTATGTACTACAGATTTTGATTTTGTGTGTAGTTTGGGTTTATTTGCATCTTATTCACAATGACACTCCTAGCAGCCTGGAGCCACCACACGTAAGAACACTGTGCAAGTAGAGAGGCAAAACTCTGAAATATCATACTTTGCTGATGATGAGGATGGAAAGCGGAAAAAGTACACGAAGAGGGGTGAGCTCTCTTCCTTTTGATAATGTGTATATCTTTCCGAACCGAGCTCCCATGAGTCAAATGAAAGAAAGTTCATCGCAATTTGCAACTAATACTTTTTCCATTGCCCTTATTGTTGCTTATATTTTTCTTGGATGGTTTTGCCACTTGGTATTCTTAAACTGTTGGGACTTTTCTGAAAAGTAGGAACGATTAACTAGCACTTGTTCTCTGTATTTGTTGGAGTTTTTCTTGTTAAAGGAGGGAACACAATAATAATTCCTTTTAATGAACCTTTACCTTGATATATTCATGCACGTTGTATTGTGATTTTGAGATTTGTCGAACTGAATCTTTAAAAGAGGGATGAGGTAGAACTCTAAAAGCACCAGTCAGTCTGTGCCACAATTTGATTGAATTATGTTAAAAGGGGATCAGTTAAACCTTAATCACATGGAGTAAAGTTATTGAAAAGACCTATGATCTCTCGGAGTCCATACGCTCGTAACAAAGTACATTATCCATGTAAGTGATATCGACTACTTGGGAATTATGTTTAGTAGTTGTGGTGCATAATGCATTACATTAAGTCTGGTGCTTGTCAGGAATGTCTTTAATTTAGAGTAGTAATTTGTGTGTTAATGTAAGGGTAAGCATTAGATTTAGAAAATCTTTAGCTTTATAGAAAAACATCACCTGTCCTGAAAGATGAATTACTGAGTAGGGAATGAGACAAACCCAAATAGAGCGGATTAGATATATAAGATTCATGTAGCCGACACAACTGGTGTATTGGTTGTTAAACTAATGCCTTTTATCAGCAGGTTCATTTCGCCATAAGTTTCTGAGATCATTGCTCCCTTTTTGGTCGAGTTCCTTACCAACTCTACCAGTAACTGCACCACCACGAAAAGATGCATCAAATGCTGATGAAGTCACCGAAGGTCGTCAGCGCCATCATAAATCTTCAAGAATGGATCCAAGAAAACTCCTCCTCATTATAGCGATCATGTAATGCTAATTCTGATTCTTGGGTTCCCCATTTTATTGCTTCCTTTCTTGATCAAATTTATTATGTTGAATTCTGCTTCTTTATTGTACATAATTTTAATATAAAATAGTCAAGGCAGAATGCTTGATAAATGATGATACTTTGAAGACTAAGAGATCTTGAAACCATGCTTAGTTTTGTCTTTAGCCATTGTTTTGAAATTGTTCAGATTGACATGTCATCATGTCACATGTCCTTTTATTCTGTTGATTTTGCATCAGGACAAACATTATCAGTATTGAAATTTTTTGCCTGCCCCTTTGATTACTGGAAGACTGCAAGTTATAAACATAGATACTTGACCCAAAATATCTGGTTCACAAACGCAGCTTCAATAGAAAAGTACAATTAAAAAGAAGAAAGAAAAAATCTCCTGGAAGAAAGAGGTTTGCTAGCTGACACCTTAAGATTACCTGTAGATTCAGGACAAAACTAGTTCTCAGATGACAATGTAAAGGTTGTTTATGTGTATTTTTATCATTGTCATTAGTATTATTATTATGTTCAGTTTTTGGTGGACATGAAACTTGTCTCCTTCCTTATGTGCAGGGCTTGCATGGCAACCATGGGTATCTTGTACTATAGAATTGCTCAGAGTGGTCTAGATGAGGAGCTGCCTGATGCTGAATAGTGGTAAGTTTATGGCCATAAAGTCTTTGGTGGCCTGAGTTACGGCTATACATCACTTATCAACAGGACCGACAGAGTTGCTTATTCTTCTGCTGCTTGTACGTGCTCAGTCTTTGTTGTCATCATGTCACTGTTTTGGGTGGAACACAAAATTCTTGGTAACCTGTGATTTATAGAGAACTTGTCTTATGACAACGATTAATGCTTCCCCAGCTCCTCCCCTGTACCTCATTGATAACCTTCTCTCTCTCTCCCATTTCTCGTTTGTTTTTTTAGTTACTTCTGTTTGGAATTAAAATAGAGTAACATGCTGAAATGAAATAATATCACCTGGTCTCATTGTTTTTGTAATCGATTAGATTCTCTTAATGACTTTGAAATTGATGAAATTATGTGATCAATATGAAGAATTTGATTTGACAAGGATATGCAAGCCTGAGATCTGTTTTCCTCCTCGCAAATCTCATTTCTATCATGTTACTGATGTTAATATGTCAGGAAAAGTTCCGATATTTGAGAAAAATATGCAGAAATGTTTTTAGCCTTTTCTGCAGGCGTGTACTCTGACATTAATAGGAACATTCTCCTCCCAGAAACTAACTTCTTTATGCGCAAGTCTTCATGCATGTTATTTCGAAGGTTGAGAAAAAAATTCTAATTACTTTCCTCGATGATGAATTTTACTCCTTGCGGGGTACTTGAACTTAAAGTACGTTCCTGATATCTGTATTATTGTTCTGTTTTTGTTCAACTTCTAATCATGTCAAGAATGCGTGTGTAACACCTTGAAATCAACTGAATACGACGTATGGAATGTGAAGTCAACTTTCATCAAGCTTTAGGTTCTACTGCTCCTGGTTTTAAACCTCCGACAGCAAGATGGATCCAAGTATATTCAGGCAATGCGTGCACAGTTATATTATAAGGAGTGGTTTGCACAAATAGCGTCTTTGGATGCCCCGTTCAAACTTTGGTTTCGTTAAAAAAGTGGTTAAAAAATTAATCGGTTCGCCAGAACCTGAAGCAAATACGGTGGGTTGCTAGGTTTCTTATTGGATATTAGGCAAGATTTGCCTTAACATTAAATTCTGAAGAATGGTCTGGATTTCAGTTACAAAACATGTCTTATCAATGATTGTTAGGATTTTGGTCACAAGCTGTTATGAAACGCCAGAATGTTCTCAGCATTTGTAGTTGAATTTCTGGCGATTCAAATTTGGCCAAAAAAGAAAGTGGATTGAGACATTAACTAATTTGCTTTTTAGTCAATTTAGGATTAAAAATCTTGCAATAATAAGCTTTACACTATATTATTAACAAATTTAAGAAATTTCAATCATTTCTGTACAAAGCTCATCAACCACTTATTTTGAGCTTCAATACTTCTATCAAGCAAATAATTGTATATTTTAAAGTTTTTTAAAGCAAAGTTGAAGGGGAATTTTTTAATGCATTTCTAATAAGAAACATTACTAATAGGGTTAGTTGTCATATATTTATATCAATCACGTCGTTACAATTAGATCAAATACAGATAATGTTTCTACGTGTCGCCGCAATTTGACAATTCTCAATCCATCCCTCAAACCACACCAATCTTATAGCTAACCCCTTCTATTTTAAACTAGATACCAGATCCGGTAACACGGACCCAATATTAATACTCGAAAATTATCTAATTTAGATATGCATACATTTTTTTTTTTTGGATCAATTAATTTTTTAGATATGCATACATTATTTTATTTAGATCAATAAAATTCATATAAGAATATACACAAATTCTCGTGCCAGCACGGACCCAATATATGTTACATAGATACTCCCTCTGTCCCACTTTATATGACTCACTTTCCTTTTTAGTCGGTCCAAAAAAGAATGAGATTTAACTTTAAAATGCTCATTTTACCCTTAATGAAATGATTTACAACCACATAAATATCTAAAACTCATTTTAGACCACAAGTTTCAAAAGTCTTCTTTTCTTTCTTAAACTCCGTGCCAAGTCAAAGTAACTCATATAAATTGGGACGGAGGGAGCAAATTTTTTAAATTCATTAAATTTATTATACATTTTTTTAATTGTTGTGATTTATAATATTTTTGATGTCATTTTTATCCCTTTATGTGGCACTAATACAATTTCGAGAGTTAACAAAATTTTATATTGTGATTTATAATATCTTTTACGTAATTATCAAATACATAACATAATATTTTGATCAAATATATAACATATTAAAACGAAAAGTAAGACAAATAAATTAAAACGAAGAAAATATTAAATTTTTCGAAGCAGGACCCTTCAAGCAGACAGCTTGAACAAGCCCGTAATTATTCAAGAGCTACCTGCTTGAAATCCTCCTGCCAACCTTTTATATACAGTAATTAAAACAACTGTATCTAGTTTTTACAAGTCTAGCTTTCAAATGCAATCAAGTGGTAGTAGTTGTTAGAGGATGACACTTTTAACTCTTAACTAGAAGTTTTGAGTTCGAGTTTTGGGATGAAAAATATCCCGATAAAAAATGTTATTTTGATAGAAAGCTTTTCTTTTACACGACACAAATTTAGATTGTTCGAGATCACTCAACACCAAGTAGTCACCCTCTCAAAGGTAGTGGAGCCAAAAGGCAACTCGAAAAAAATTTAGGGTAGCCTCGTCCCATGTGACAGGAACAACCCTTTTATGTAGCGAAATCTTATGTCTCTAAGTTCTATATATATTTGTTAAGACCAATGAAATTATGTGCCCAAAAAAACTCAAAATCATTAGAAGGATGGAAATTGATCGGTAGCTTCAAACCTTATATCTTATTCTAAATTTATATACTCCTCACCAGCCTTGATATAACATCTTTGAAAAGTCTACACGATTTTTCAATAAGTTTTGAGATTACAGGTTTCTTATTCTATTGGTAGTCTACTTTTAATTATTTCCAGGGCAGTGGCAACTTTCACTAAAGAAAATCAAAATATAAAGAAATACTATATGAAGAATTTAAAGGAATTCAACAAAATATAGTATATATTATACTTTAAGAAAAGTTACATATCTAAACAATGTAATACTCCGACACTGTTCCTATCGCGGAGTTACCGTTATATAAGTACTTGTCGCCAAAAAATTATACTGGATACTTTTTTTCTTGAAAAATTATGATTGTGGAGTGAGGTAATGGTGTTATTTAAATTATTTTTAGAATTCTATTGGCCTCTTATCTTCCAACAAGACATTCTTCCAGCGACTAAGGCTTTCAAATATTGTATTCTCAAGATAAAGAAAATAAATCATATTCCTAGACTAATAAATACAATTATTGTAAGCTTGTTCATGCAAGTTGATTAGTTTCTATACTGATCATTTTGAACCTTTGATTTGATGCAATGAGCAAAATACGAAAAGACAGTACTCAAAATCTGCTCCCCAATTTTGAAAATATCAAAATTATGTTTTAATATTTTTCCAACTAACAGTGACGTATATTTTTCCAAATTAATTGATGTTCACTTTATATTATTTTTAAACAAATATCGTATATATAGATATTATTTTCCAAAAAAATAATAATATGATACATAGTTGTATATTTAGTGAATTAGATATGTCTACGCCAGTACAACTGGACTAACAACTTATAATTCTAGTTTACAATGATTGAGACTCCCCACCCCAACCCCCCAAAATAAAAAATAAAAAAATGCACTATGCTTTATTTTAGGGAACTTTTTATTTTTCAAAAAGAAAAATAAAACATTAGGTTTAAAGAAAAAACAAAACAAATCCATGGACATATTTGCAGACGTGCAGGCCGCCACTCAATCTAGTTTTTCGAGAATATATCGTCACTAGATGAAATAATTTTAATTTAATGATAGTTTTTTTTTAATCATACTTCATGATAACTGGAAATCACTTTACTAAGATTATTAAATTAATTTGTTAAAAATGCACTGTCCTTTAGTTAATTTATGGGCCTTTAGTTAAAAAAGGAAATGAAAGGAAAACTTAAAAGTTCCCTCCAAGTTGATTAAGGTAAAAATTTATCTTTCACTCAATATTTACGTTAAATCAATTTGAATAATTGGTTCGATTGTTCGGATGAAGGAATATCATCCTAATAAAAGATTAATGAAGGTCTAATTTCGAGATACAACTATTATCTTTTTCTAATATCCATTCGCTAATCTAAAGAATCCATAAAAATATTAATTAATCTGTTAAACTCGTGTGGCGGAGCGGGTTTTCGATTATTATATTAATAAAGAAATAGAAAAGGACAATTGTACTCGTTTTTAAATGTATTCTGCATGGTTTTTTTATTAGTATTATCATTGGATGTGAAGGAATATTTTGTACATCGTGCGATGGCCGGCACGCGTCAGTCTTCTAGAAATGTTTATATCTGCAATATTCATTTGAGTTTAAATTCTGCCCACTATCATAAATTTTTTAACTATAACGACATGTAAATTTTCATAACAAGTCGAATTAGATAATTTGAAATATTACAACAATAATATATTAAATATAGTCCCACGAAGGGAGGTTTGAGGAGGGTAGAATGTACGAAAATCTTAACTCTACCTCAAAAGTAAAGAGATTGTCTTTTATAGACCCTCGGCTCAAAAAAATAGTCTAAAGCAGCCCCGAAAAAAGAAGTAACTAAAGTACGAGAAACAACGTACAATACGTAATACAATAATCGAGGTACAAAAAATAACAGATAGTAACATAAACCGAAGGATAAGAAACTACAAGAGCAATGCTACGACTACTAATATGAAAGGATAGCAAGGCACCGCACTTACTAACCTTCTATCCTAATTTGTGTCCTCTATACCTTCCTATCTAAAGTCATGTCGTTGGTAAGCTGAAACGGCGACATGTCCTGTCTAATCACCTCCCTTCAACACTTCTTCGGTGTACCTCTACCTCTCTTGAAAACATCCATAATCAACCTATCACACCTCCTCACAGGAGCATCCATCACATGTCCGAATCATCTCTGCCTCACTTCCCACATCTTGTCCTCCACCGAAGCTACTCCCACCTTATCTCGGATATCCTTATTTCTAGTCCTATCTCTCCTAGTATGCCTACACATCCGTTGTAACATGCTTATTTCTGCAATTTTCATCTTCTGAACGTGAGAGTTCTTGACTGATGACTAACACTCTGCCACATATAATAAAGTTGGTCTGACCACCACTATGTAGAATCTGCCTTCAAATTTTGGTGACTCCTTCTTATCACATAAGACTCCGGATTAGAGCCTCCATTTCATTCATTCTGCACCAATACGATGAGTGACATTCTCGTAAATCTCCCCATTCCCTTGGATAATAAACTCAAAATACTTGAAATTCCCTCTTTTTTGAATGACCTGCGTATCAGCCTCACACACATCAACCTCATGCATTACGTAACTAAACTTGCACTCCACCTAATTTGTCTTGCCCCTGCTCAACCTGAACCCTTTAGACTTTAGAATTTGTCTTCAAACTTCCAGCTTAGCATTAACGCCGACGCTAGTCTCGTCAACCAGAACTATACCATTCACAAACAACATACACCATGCCACCTGTTATATTCAGTTAAATTACACTAAGGATGTGTTCGGTTGGAAGGAAGATGTTTTCTTAAAAAAAAATTTCTAGAAAAATAAGTGAGTTTCTTACTAATTTTTTTTAATTTAGATAAATATTATGAACTGTGGGATAGAGAGTAGGGGTGTGGTGTGGTGGGAATGAGGTGTATTGGAGTGGGGAGAGCACAATTAATATCGAATGCCATTTGTAGAACTTATTTTCTTTATTTTCACTAAAGAAGTCATTTCCTTATTTTTAAAAAGCTTATTTCTCTAAAAAATAAATATTTTTCAAAAATTTAAATCAAAAAAATATTTCCCCACCCACCAAACACAACTTAATAGTATAAGATTAAGTTGTGCACATAAATTAAATATGATAAATTAAATATAATTCATAAATACTGTTCAAATGGTGGAAGAGGTCCGTATTATACTGGTAGTTCGACGCGTGTTGAACCGTTAACTCCGCCGGAATCTTTGGGTTCCATCGAAAAGGATAATGAACCATTGACGGCTGTTCCTTGTCACTTGTTACATTCACACGTATATCATGAGTATGTATCACATATCACTATGTGTATTTTATGGTGAGCGCAACTCAACTTACGCGTACCTTAACTATTTTAATAAGTAAAATTTGTTATTTTTCACAAACATATATATCGAATTATTTGTTATTGCTTTCGTGAAAATTTGATCTGAAGATCCAGAGTGTTGCGAACTGTTCTCACATTCTTCTCCTTCATGATATTTTTTCATAATTTATCACAGTTTAAATAGTGATAAGTCATAATTCAATTATATGACTTGCTAAAGATTTTTTACACTATCAGTATTTATCGTTTAAATGCATAAACAAAAGAAACCTCCACATTCCTATAATCAGGAAAATGCTAGGTCCACCACCTAGACAGCTATTTCATATAAATAATTCACAAACGTAAGCGGACAGAATAATTTGGTCAGTCCATAACCAAAAACGTTCCTCTAATTCTTATTAAATCCATTAAACTATATATTTACTTCAAGTAATTAAGCTGTCGCAACAAATATTTGTCTTATTTGTATAATTGTATATATGTGAACTAGTCCTAATTAATATCAAGTAATACAATATATCTACTGAATAGAAATAAAATAGTAACAAACTTATCAGAATGAAAAGTGTATCGTGACAAGTCACTGTTTTAAAAACGATTTTAATCCAATATATGGTGATGCAAATTTTTAAGACCAGTCGCTCCGCAAGATTCGATAACACTCCTAAACACTTGCATTAGTATCGAAAGTTTGAAGATTGCACAAACAAAATTGTCAAGAAACTAGACGGAGTACTTAATGAGTCATTAATCTGGCCATTCAATAAGCAAATAAATTAGCCATTAAAGAGAAATAAAGTGCCTGTCACAAGAGATTACTTCTGAACGAATATAGACACATTATTGTATGACTTGTATTTAGAAACTTTTCTTGAACTAGGGGTGATATTTACTTGTTCCTGAATTTGGGGCAATCGATCTATTTTGCCTTGCAAGTCCAATTTTCATGTGGGAGAGATCACTCCCTTTTATTACTCTTTACAACCCCAAAGAAAGACAATTTTATCTTTCACAATCAATGAGGGACATTTTATACAAGGGAGAATAAATGAAAAGGAACCCATAAAAATAAAAAGTGAAAAAAGAATCATTTTCTTCTTTGTATTAAAATAATACGGAACCGGTCGGGGAAAGAGGAGGAAGTATGCATATCTTATCTCTACTTTTTGTAATAGAAAAATTGTTTCCTAAATGTAAGAACTTACTAGACGCTTACATCAATTCATATTAATTTATCCTAATTAAGGTGTTAATTAAGATAATTATATATATATTAACTAACTACTTAGTTTAATGATAAAAACATATATGTGACCTGCATTATCTCAGATTAACTAGGTTGAGATATGTTTTATTTGTCTATTTTCAGAAAACTTAAAGTTTCAATAGTTCAATTTCTTTTTAATATAAGTGACTCTAAATAAGGAACTTCTAGATAATTCCATAGAAACTCCTGATTACTCTCAAAAGTCAAAAGGTACCTTTCCACTTTGAGAGATGCCTTTTATTTTAACTTTCTAGAGTGATGGATATGATTGTTCCATCTTTAGTTAATTAGATCTTGTTTGAGAATGAAAAAGATCTTGTTAGAAAACTTTTTTTCTTTCAATAAGCCTTATGTTGCGTGAATTCGAATGAATTGTGAATATCAAAATCGGATGAAAAACTAAGAAAAAGACTTCGATTTTCTCCCTTTATTTCTTGTTTTCCCTTCCGTTTACACAAATAGTATTTGTTACTGCCTTATCCCGTCCTTGGGTGGGTGGGGAGGAGACAATAACTTGGAATGTCAATTATAGAATTTGTTTTCCCTACTTTCACTAGAGAAGTCACTTTCTTCATTTTTAATGAGTTTGTTTTCCTAGAAAAAATATTTTTCAAAATATTTTGATCAACTAAACATATGAGAAAATTGGAAAACATTTTCCGAAAAATATTTTCCTTCGTTCCAAACACACTCTAGATAAAAATACAAAATACAGAAGAAGTACATTTTTAGAGCTTTGGATTGGAGAGACATGAGGAGCTAATATGGGCAGAACTAGAGTGTCTGGTACGGATTTGGCCGAACTTAATAGCTTAAAAAGATTAGAGTTCACAACTCATACGCTTCAAATCCCGGCGTTGCTCTCCACAGCCTCTACTAATTAAGGTAGAAGACTTTATGTGAAGCAGCAGATAGTTTAAATGTCCTCACCTATCACGATCTATGTTTTTATTCCAGGATGTGTCATTTTAATTAATTAGTTTATAATTTTAAGTTATGAATGAAAGACCCGCACGTCCTGTAGATTGCCAGATATATATGATTCTGCAGTATCTACTTCACCAAATGATATCTCACTTCCATCTTTACCTAACTTTCTGTTTAATACATTATGATAATATAGTAACAGTTTATCCTTTTCTCAATACTATATGATTGGAATTTATGTTTCAATCATTCTCTTACACTTATTTAACTCTGAAGGGTTCATTAATCATTATGTTGTCTATAATTGCTTGAACCAAGTATGTCTTAGTTGTTAAAAATTGGCAATGTTCGGATCGCTTATTAGTATTTAGTCATTATTCAGAAATTATTGAGAAATAACTATTTTTTAAGATGGAAATAACATTTGGACAAAAATATCATCAGCTAAAATACGGAACTACGTAACTCCAGCATATGGTACTGGAGTTAGAATCTTGGATAAGTTGAATTACAGTACAATGTGCTGGAGTTTCAAAATCCATGAACGATTCATGGAGTTCAACCTTTCACAAATCTTAGTGTGTAAATATGCTAGAGTTTCAAACTCCATGAACGAAGTATGGAGGTCAAACTGATAAATGTTCTCCGCCTAGGGGCATTTTTGTCAAGATTTTATTTCCAAATTAAGATGTAGCTAAACACTAAATAGTTTTGAAACGCTGGCTAAACACTGAATTAGCGGTCCAAAAAATGGATATTTACCATTTTCTCCTGTCTTAGTTGTAGTTGGCCCATTCTGAACAAATAATTGATAGTTCAAAAGAGTTTGGGCTACCAAGTCTTAAAATATTGAAATAACATTACCAAACAAAGTCAATATATCCATTGTGACATTTCCCACATTTGTTTTTGTTATATATAGGAATATGCTTATATATATATGTCTAGGTATATGCCTCTATCCCTAATAATTTACAAGGATATATATTTCTATCTAATAGAGCATCTCCCTGTATAGTCAGAAAGAGTATACTATGGAACCTGTGGTAGCCATGTCTGAAGGTGAATGGAGCTCCTTAAGTGGAACATGTTCTACTGAGGAGGCTAATTTCATGGCACAGTTATTTGGTACCTGTCCAAATGAACAACTACCTAGTAGTTCTAACATTGGACTTCCCATTTTTTGGACAAATCATGAATCAAACATAGGAGGAACTAGTGAAGTTTCAATGTATTCTTCAGAAGATACTAATAGTAGCATGTACCATTTCCCAAGTAGTAGTCATTTTCAACCAATGTTGTTGAGAAATAACACTTCAATGACAATGGAACAGAGTAGTTTGCCTCCTTCTAACAATATAATCGAAGCGAATGCAGTTGAGTTTTTGAACAAAGAAGTAAGCAATGACAGCATGGAATCAGGCGAAAACGTTATGCCTGAATCTGTTCTTCATGGAAAAAGCTTGCAGCTAGGAAGAGAATATGATCAAATGCAAGTTCCTGAAGAATCAGAAAGCTCTAAGAAAAGATCCGGCTCGCCTGTTGATCATGTGAGTATCATCTGAACTCAATTGTAATGTTTCATCTAATTAGTTTTTAGACTTATAATTGATCATCTTGTAGGTCCCGAAGAACAAGAGAAGCGTAAAGCCAAAGAAGAACATGAAGAGTAATGCTGATGATGAGGAGATTGGAATTAAGGGAAACAATAGTAATAATGTGCTTCACAGGCAGAGTTCATTCAGTTGCTGCTCAGAAGATGAATCTAACGTTTCTAGTTATGATTTATATGGATTGGCTTCGAGCGATAACTCAAAAGGAGTTCCTGCACCCAATGGAAAATCCAGAGCCAACAGGGGATCAGCAACCGATCCCCAGAGTCTGTATGCAAGGGTAATTAGCAACTGCATTGTAATTGTTAATCCAATTCGTCTAAATGTTGGTCGCTAATAAGCCTTTCTTTTCATTGATATATTTATTTTTCTTATTACAGAAAAGAAGAGAGAGAATTAACGAGAGATTGAGGATCTTGCAGAGCCTCGTCCCTAACGGAACAAAGGTCTGTGAAGTTATATATACTCACCGAAACTGCATCAATTAATGATCTCCTATGTGAAAATTTGGAACCTGATTAGCAATGTTTATCATGATAGGTTGATATTAGCACCATGCTTGAAGAGGCGGTCCAGTATGTCAAATTTTTGCAACTTCAAATCAAGGTAACTTATATTTTCTCTTCATCACTGACTCTAGATACTGAATTCACCGCTAACTGTGGTGTGTTATTTGTTTGGGTGGTGCAGCTCTTGAGCTCTGATGATCTATGGATGTATGCTCCCATTGCATACAATGGAATGGACATTGGGCTTGATCTGAAGATTGGCATTCCAAATCCAAAATAGTAAATCGAACATTGAATTCAGCTCATCAAGGATTAATTGAGAGCATTATCATACACGTACAAGATGACAAGTTAATTATTGCCATTTGTATAATTGTCTAGTTAATTTAACACTTTAAAACTAAAATACTTTGGCTGTCGTGTTATTCATTACCAACTAATCATTCTACTGATCATCAAACATTTTTAAGTGTAATAAGTTCCTCTCTATGACAGCCACGGAAACATGATGGAAGTTTTTAATGTTTTTCTTTTTCCTATTTGTTTAGCATTTTCTGATGATGTTGATCAAAAGGAAGTTAAGTTACATACATTGAGATGTAAAATAATTTATACAATCAGTGCAATTATACTAATTATAGCAAATTATTTCTTTTATTTTTCGGCTTCCGTGTATGAGGGTTGCTATGAAGAACTACATTTTGTAGATCACCTTATCGTGATGATATATAAATTAAAATCTATACACAGCCAGTGCACAAAGAACTTAAACTAATGTGTTATATGTAGACTGCTTTTAGAACTTAATTTTAAGTGATCTGAATAAAGCCCGTTTTTAGGTGTAGGTGCAGGATGTGTGTATATATGTTCTTGTACTAACATAAGACATTTTAGTAAATATCAAATAGCATGGTTAAAGTTGGTTTTGAGAATTTGGTTGATTACAGACGTAGAAAGGTAGATTGCATATTTTTCACCATTGCCAACTTTACTTGGTTCTTGGTTAATCATTAATCTTATTGCATGTTTCAGAAAGAAACCATATAAATATTATGATCTATCACACAATCCATTTTCTTAAGACTCTTTCATGGGCTAGTGTCTTAGCAATTCACAAACAACCAATATTCAGTAAAATTTCATTTCCACAAGTGCAACTACACGATATTGTCATAGAATTCCAATTGGTAAATTTGAAACTCCACGACAGTGACTATTTTTCTAAAGCATGTCCGAAAAGTAGATGTTATTTCTACCAAAAAGATGAACAGTTGTAACCTGTTTTTTTTTTCTTTTCCTCTTTAGAAAAATTTTCTTTTCTTCTGGTAGAAATGGACCCATGAATAGTGAGAGAAGAAAATGTAGCAGAAAGATGATCCTCTTCTTAAAAGCTATACCAAATCCAATATTCCAAAAAACACTTCAGCTAATAAGCAGCCCAAAATAGTACTCCTTTAAATGGGCCTCATTTATCAAATTTTCAATCAGATATCAGATTGTGAACACAACTTCTGGCAAGTTAGATCCAGGATATTCAAACCGAAACTGAAATCAGGTCTTAATATTCATGCAGAAAGGCGTAGTGGAAGACCAAATATCATTCGTTGATATTTTCATGTTCTAGTGTAAACCCGCTTCACATATCACAGCAAGTTACCAATAGTGTGACCCTCTTTAATACAACAGAAGCACTCGCTATGAAAAGATAAGCAATTTGACATGATTGCATGCACCAACTTAAATTTATCGTGATACAACTAATCCCATATTACAGCTGCAAATCCTACCACAAACTCTTTATCCTGACCCTAAACTGATGCCTAAAACATTACAAGACCCTCAAAGATACATAAATAGAGGGAATAGCAGATAAATTAAAAAGAAGAAAAAAACAATCCTACGCTGTCTTTATTATCCACTGTATAACAGACGTAAGAATTTACCTTCAGTTTCTTTATCAGAAACAGAAGGAAATTGAATCTGCCACTTCATCCAATTTCTCAGAAGAATAATTACTGACAAATTTTCCATCTGCAATGCAAGCTTGGCAACATTTGGGCTTCATTTTGGATATCTGGTGGCATGATGATCTCTGTTTCAAGCATGTTCCTCATTGACGTGACTTTGGACTTCGTTTTGGCTGTCCAGCGGCATATATTGTGCCATAATAGCCCTGATCTCTGAATCCATGTATGACTGAGGAGGTAATAGCAAAGGAGATATTAGTGTGTATCCAAACAAACAAGCATATCATCAAAGGAAGATTGGACAGGAAGCATGCATTGTCAGCTTTTGTATTTCCGTCTTCCAGCATTAGTAGTAAGCTAAGGAAGTGATTAACTAACCCAAGTATCATCATAAATGTATATGTCGACATAGATAAACAAACATCTTCAACTTATCCCTCCCTTCTTTTATCCAAAGGACAAATGGAACAACAAGAGAAAATAAGTACAGATACATAATAATTTTCTTTTATTTCTTTTCTTGGATAACCATGGTGTCCAGGCCAGTTTGCACGCACCTCGACTAATTCCATGGAATAACTGCTACCTCCCGGCTCCCACCAACAAAGATAATTTTCTTTTATTTCTTAATATAATCTAAGTAGAGAAGAGGTGGCAGTGGGGTTTAGTGTCGGAGTAAATAGAAAATCAAGCAGCATATAATAAGATAAATATCTCTTTCCTAACTAAGAACTACTCTTTCCTAAAGCTGGTTGAAGAACAAAAAGGACGGCTAATTCTCGGATATGGGGTAACCCATTTAATTTGAGCAAACTACCTACCTATTCACTAACAAATAAGAACTTCAGAAAGTAATGTAGAAGATTGTTTACCAACTTTACCAAGAGTTTCATGGAAAAAGTCAAATACTCGAAAAAAATTACAGTTAGCAATCAACAATATAAATCCAAATGGCTTCTAAACTTACCCTCAATCTGTATTTGTACACAAGATATGCACCACCACCAGCCATAGCCAATCCAATCAAAATAGCCCAAACTGCAGCCCATGCCGATTTGACTTCTCTAGCTCTCTTGCCTGCAAATGAAAGTTGTCATAACCAATTCTTACTGTGGATGCATAATTATGCACATTTCTGAATGATAGGTCTGGACTATATGAACTTACTTATGCAGGTATCATGGTCTCTGATATATAGTAGGTCCCCACTGCAACTGCACTCATAACTGCCCCACGTATTTTTGCAGCTGCATTCAGGGCATTGACATGCTTTCTTTTCTTTACATTCATCAATATCTATGAAGTGGAAACACATGACACAACGATAGAGGTTAAAGTTGCAGTACCATAATAGAAAAGAAGCACATGTTAGAATATCTCAGTTAGCATACACAAAAGCGCATCCCCAGCAGTTCCTTTTGTTTTATTAGCATTTTTTTCACCAAATCCCTCGGACCAAATATTTTGCAAAACCATTACTAATGAGTAAACTGAAAAGTGAAACTACACCTGTTCTACATTGCTCATTTGATCATTCTGAAAAACTTATCCTCCATAAATTTTCCCTGAAATCTAATTCCTCCTAGCAGTAATTCAGCACATTCCTTGAAGGGAGGGGGGGCACATAACCAGCTTATTGTCTTCTTAGAGAAAAAGATATATTTCCCTAATACAGTAACTTCATCATGATCAAGTAAAATCCCTCACCTTCACAACTTCTAACACCATCACCTTTAAACCCTGGAGGACAAGAGCATTTTCCCTCCTCGTTATCCTGTTAGAACATGCTCAGCATTCAAATCTGAACCACTTTGAAAATGGGACGTGGAGATAAATATAAGAAATAAAGTTCAAGAGATGATTAACCAACCACACAAGCAGAGTAAGTGTGACCATCTCGAGTGTCATGCCAACAGCCTCCATTGTTGAGTTTGCATCGCCCACGTCCACTTGCTGAAGATAGTGGAATTAGATTATTGAAGTCTCAACATAATAACAACAGGCAGCAATATTGCACATAAAAAATAAAAAGAAATAGAAAAGACTGAGGAAGAAGCAACAGTAAGACAAATAACAGATCCATTTCTCAAGTAATAGAGTATCATAAAGGATATCAAACGGATAAGAATCAGATATGAGCTTCAACTTCTGAGAGCTAGACTTATTAGATCATCCTTTTCAGAAAATAAATCCGGCATGATGTGTTCTACTACCTTCTACATGATAAGAGCACTTTGATGACAACCAATACAACTCAACTGGGCATCTTCATTTCTTTAATATATAAATAACTTAATTAAGGACATCTAAGGTAATAAGCATGTCTCTGCTTATCCTCCTGATTCAAACATTTCTGACAAATCAAGCAACTGATGTTACCCTTTGTGTTTCTTGGAAGACGATTTAGGAAAATACACACCCTGATTTGAAGAAAAGAAGAGGATTCTTTTTTTTTCTTTGTCAAAAGAAAAAGGATTCTTTTCCAGTAACACACACTAACTTTTGTTATAGAGCCTAATGTTTCAGGAATATAAGATATGGTCTCATGCATAATGAATATGTATAGAAAATGTAAACAAACTATCTCCACGTGCAAATAAGAAAATTTAGCCTTAATTCAGACAAAGGCTACAATTCAGCTGGTAATTTGTTTTTTTAGAAAAAGAAATTTACTTAAATAATAGATAGAAAGCGTTTTACACTTTTGCAATAACCTCGTCAGAAACTATATTAGCATGTGTTTGTATCTAGTTATTGCCACTGGATAAATACTTTAATGATCATTCTATAGGATACTAAGTTCATGAATTATCCTATATCACATAAAAAAACCTTCTAATACAAACTAGTTGGACTGGTACCAAAGTACAAAGGTAATACATATTGGCTCTCCGTACTTGTCTGTTACACAGGTAATACATATTTTCAGGAAAAAATTGTTTTGAGTCAAACATACATAACAAACTAAGAAAACACGGAAAGAATACAGCTAGAATATATGATCTCTTAATTTTTATTTATAACGACTTAAAATTATTACCTAAGGAAAGATGTAATTTGAATGGTGGCTAGAAATTAAAAAAACAGCCTATAATTTGTAACATCATTTTTTATCATGAAACAAAATCAGATATTAGCACTTTTTGTTTTATAAAATAAATGGAATATTATCAGATTGTGAAGAAAACAACTTCTAAGGATAGGTCATAGACTGAAACCATTTGCTATTTTTGTACTTCAAACTAATGCATATTGGCACAACACATCTATTTTTATTAAAATAATGATTTATTATTTTTCATGGTGCGCACAAAACATTTCTTATAAAACTGACAAGTTCAATCTTATAATCATTCAAGCACTTATTGTGAAAGATATTTAGCCTTTACATTGCATTCTTTTTCCAAGAACCAGTAGGTTTGATGAAATTAACCATATACAGGGATTTTCTTTCAGTTTTTCTCTAACAAACAAAGGTTTCAAGAGTAACTGAAATAAGCTTGTTACCACAGCCCTCCCAGCTGCTTCGGTGGGCAATAATTTTAAAAAAAAAGTAAAAATAACTGTAAGTAAGACGGAGTGGACAGGATTTAATTATACTCATTTCTTTTTCACTATGAGCTAATGATATGAATTACTAAAATTTGTCTATCCCATTTGTGTGCTCAAATCTCGAAGTTGAAATCCCTTATAGGGAGCTGTAGCTTAAGAGATCAAGAGAAAAGCCTGAATAATCTAATCAGTTAATCTTTCTCGACACAAACTGGATGCCTCCTCCTGCAACTGCTTATTCATTTATTTATTTGTTGGGAGGGGAAGGGAAATTTACTAGAATAATTAAGTAATGATATAAGATAGAGCTTTAATGGTTTAGAGATACTAGGGTTAACCCATGAACAATATCCGTACAGACTGAAGGCTTGATCAGCTTAATTCTGTTAACAACTTTGGACCATAAGCAGTCTGGGTTAGTTTCAACCATCTTGTCATACCCACAGTCATTTTTCATAACAAATATCTGATGCTTGTTTTCTTACGAAATTTATGTGTATCTAGGTTGTACTTCATTTTAGCTTGTGGCCGTGTCACACCACCACCATACTCCTCCACCTGACCTAGGAGTCCAAAAGGATACACATATAAAGAAGACCTGTCCCAGCCTCTTGAGATAAAAATGATGTATTTCAAACTAACAGGTATTTATGTGTATCTAAGTTGTACTTCATTTTAGCTTGTGGCCGTGTCACACCACCACCATACTCCTCTACCTTTGCCCTAGGAGTCCAAAAGGATACACATATAAAGAAGGCCTGTCCCAGCCTCTTGAGATAAAAATGATGTATTTCAAACTAACAGGTCTACAATAGTTAGAAAGGGAGCAGTGCTCAATGAACTCCGCTTGCCCTAAATGATCTATCAAAGACCGCCAAATAATAGAAGTATTTACACGGAAGACATCAAGTACAGCTCGAATTACGAATTCCAGACATTTGCTTGGTAATCAACCCAGACTTCTGCTAACTGATGAATACTACTCCCACAGTTTCAATTTGTTTGTCTTAGTTTGACTCGGTACAGAGTTTAAGAAAATAAATAAGACTTTTGAATTTTGTGGTCTTAAACTAAAGGTGTGTAATGTACCAAAATGCATTTTAAAGTTTGTGGTCTTAAATATGTCAGGTAGGATGTTGGGTGTAAAGAGTTACTAAATATAGAAAGTGACTTTCTTTTTTTAAACGGACTAAAAAGGAAAGTAAGACAAAACACATTGAAACGGGGGGCGTATCATCCTTGACGGCAGGTTTGCTAAGACATTATTTGGATTTGATTAGCATAAGAAAAAAGACAAGCCAATATACTCTTGCATGCACAAAAAGAATATTCTTAGCATATTTACCTACTTGTTTATATGATCTAATAACATACAGACATACAATTATAGTAGTCGCTACTCTTGAATTTAAAACACTTGGATCGTCCATAATTAGCATAGCAAGTTCTTCTCAACAACTACATTAGTAAAACCAACAACAACAACAACAACATACCCAGTGTATTCCCACAGCGTGGGGTCTGGGGAGGGTAGAGTGTACGCAGACCATACCACTACCTCAGAGGTGAGGTAGAGAGGCTGTTTCCGATAGACCCCCGGCTTGAGCAAAAAAGAAAAAAGAAAGAAAAAGAGGCTAAAAAGGGCATATCAATGATACATGATAAAACAAGATAAAAGAAAACAAGAGACGGTAGGAAGCACTATGTAGTAACAAACAACAGACAGACAGACAGACAGAAACAGAGCACTGCCACACAATACTACCACGAGGGATCCAAGAACAAGAACAAGAAACTATAAGCGTGACACTACGATTACTAGTCGGGACACTAGGGAAAAACACTCCTACCTACACCCACTTCTACCTACTACTCTTCTACCCTAATCCGCGTCCTCCACACCTTCCTATCTAGGGTCATGTCCTCGGTAAGCTGCAACTGCGCCATGTCCTGTCGAATCACCTCTCCCCAATATTTTTTCGGTCTACCTCGTCCTCTCCTGTAACCATCCATAGCCAACCTCTCACACCTCCGCACTGGAGCATCCGTGCCTCTCCTCCTCACATGGCCGAACCATCTCAACCTCGCTTCCCGCATCTTATCTTCCACCGACGCCACACCCACCTTATCTCGGATATCCTCATTCCTAATCCTATCTCTCCTAGTAAACCCGCACATCCATCGCAACATCCTCATCTCCGCCACCTTCATCTTTTGAATATGGGCGTTCTTTACTGGCCAACACTCAACTCCATACAACAAAGCTGGTCGGACCACCACTCTGTAGAATTTGCCTTTAAGTTTAGTAGGCACCTTCTTATCGCACAAGACTCCAGATGCGAGCCTCCATTTCATCCACCCAACACCAATACGATGGGTGACATCCTCATCAATCTCTCCACTTCCTTGGATAATAGACCCAAGATACTTGAACTCCCTTTCTTTTGGATGACATGTGTATCCAGCTTCACTTCTACGTCATCATCCTGAGTCGCCTCACTGAACTTGCACTCCATATATTCAGTCTTGGTCCTGCTCAACCTAAACCCCTTCGACTCGAGGGTCTGTCTCCAAACCTCCAACTTAGCATTAACTCCTCCGCGAGTCTCGTCCACCAAAACTACATCATCCGCAAATAACATGCACCATGGCACCTCACCTTGTATTTGCCGCGTCAATACATCCATTACCAAGGCAAATAGAAACGGGCTAAGGGTCGATCCCTGGTGCAACCCCATCAACACGGGAAAGTGCTCCGAATCTCCTCCCACAGTTCTAACGCGAGTCTTGGCCCCCTCATACATGTCCTTAATTGATCTGGTGTACGCCACGGGTACACCTCGAGCCTCCAAGCACCTCCAAAGAACCTCCCTAGGGACTTTATCATACGCCTTTTCTAGATCGATGAACACCATGTGCAAGTCCTTCTTCCTTTCCCTGTACTGCTCCACCAGTCTTCTAAGGAGATGGATAGCTTCTGTAGTCGAGCGTCCTGGCATAAAGCCGAACTGGTTCTCTGAAATAGGCACGATCTGTCTCAACCTCAACTCCACTACCCTCTCCCAGACCTTCATAGTGTGGCTTAGCAATTTGATACCCCTATAGTTGTTGCAACTCTGAATATCGCCCTTGTTCTTGTACAAAGGAATCATCGTGCTCCATCTCCAAGCTTCAGGCATCTTTGCCGTTCTAAAAATACCATCAAACAACTCGGTTAGCCACTTCACACCTGTCTCACCCGAGCTTTTCCAAAAATCCACGGGAATCTCATCTGGCCCCGTCGCCCTACCCCTTCGCATCTTACGAATCGCAACCTTAACCTCTTCAACCTTTATACGGCTACAATAATCATAGTCCCGACGCCTCTCTGAGTGTGCCAAATCTCCCAGCTCAAAGCTTTTGTCCCCCCTTCATTCAAGAGTCCATGAAAGTAAGACTGCCATCTCCTCCTAATGAGTACCTCATCTACTAGTATTTTGCCATCTTCGTCCTTGATGCACTTCACTAGGTCAAGGTCCTGAGTCCTCCTCTCTCTAGCCTTTGCTAACCTGTATAACTTCTTATCCCCACCTTTCTCCTCTAAAGCCGCGTATAAGCTTTCAAAGGCTGCCGTTTTAGCTGCCGTTACAGCTAACTTAGCCTCCTTCCTAGCTAACTTATACGCCTCCCTATTCCTTCGCCTCTCCTCCTCATCCTTACTCTCTACCAACTTCGCATATGACCCCTTTTTTGCCTCCACCTTTCCTTTTACTTCTCCGTTCCACCACCAGTAAAACCATCATCTAAAAATGAATAGATGGACCAAAGCTGCTAGTTTACCTGTACAAGAGCTATAACCATCTCCTTTGAACTGCACACCATCAACCACAGGGCATTCACACACTCTACCACGAAATGTGTCCTGCTCATACACATTAAAAGTTCATAAAAAAAATGAGACAGAAAACAGGGAACATTATAAAGTTTGATACAGAAACTGTGTAAAAATTCCACAAGTCAATGCAAGAACCATGCAGGCAGTGATATTAGCAGCCTTGTCTTGCCAGCAGCCACCATTATTATCCAGGCACTCATTTGTCTCCACATCTGTTATAAAAGAAAGAGCCATTATATGTTGTGATTAAACATCTACTTGATATTTAGCTTTAAGAATCATGTGCTCTCACCATCGCTCAAACAAACTGCAGGCTCAGTAGTCTCCTCAAAACCAGCACAAATAGCCTTTAAAACAGCACCCTTCTCCAATTTCCCTGAAAGAACAAGCATTAAGAAAGAAAAAATAAAGGTTCTCAGTTGAAGACGGAAGTAAATGTGTGCACTAACCTCGATATTGTCGATTGTTGACAACAAGAGTAGGTAATATGGTGACATCTCCTCTTGTTCCTTTACCAATCTGCAGAGGAATTCTACTTTGATAAGTGTTTGCACCCAGTTAAATTGTTTTAAACTTTCAAAGAAAGATAAAGAAACTTGCTTGAGCATCCTGCTCTTCTTTCAGAACGGGGTTGTCCTCATCAGCATTAGGGTCTCCCATACACTTCTCAATCTTCCTTGAATCAAGACCTGCAGATAGGAAATATTGACATTAATCTGTTCACTTATGATAATTGGAGGGTGTTGAGGGGAAGCATTTATTACCTAAGGACTTGATAACAGAATCAGCACATTCCTTGTTATATTTTTTCTCCTTCATGGGACACCGAATCTGAAAATCAGTCACATAATCCCACCACACCCATGGCTTATTTGTCTCATTGGCCACTTTAAAAACACACAACTGCCTCAAGTTCTCAACAACAACGTCCTTCCCTTCATATCCAGTGCTGAAATCTTGTTCAGGATCAGGAGCACAATATCTTCCATGGTTGATACATTGAGACTTGCACTGCTTGCTTACAGTGAATGCCTGAGGGCAATACCAAGTAATATAATGCGGTGTGAATTGAGTATATCCACCTTTCTCAAGAATTTGTGCTGCACCCTTGAAATCTTTGACATATCTCATCAACATGTCACATTTGAACCCACATTCATCATTGCTACTTGTCCAGAGCTCATACTCCACACGATCATCTGGGTGGGGCACAGCTTCTCTCCAATCAAGATTCACATTAACCATTTCCCCTGCACTGACAGCTTTCTTCAACTTCTCTGCAAAGCTTTTCTCAATGAGGGCAGATGGTATTGTTATGTTCTCAATGTACTTTGCAGAAGAACCATCCGCTTCAGGCGAGTCCATGGTTATCAATCTTTCGTCGACATCATCTGCAACTAGAACTGCAGCAGCGCCCGCATTTTGTGCATTCCAGACCTTCAGAGCGAAAAAGCAATCTGCCAACAAGAAAAATAGTAACTCCCCATAACTTTTGATAATTTTACAAACAACCTCTTTCTTAATATAAATGATTACATCAACTTTCTTTTTCAATCCTTGATTACTCCTTTTGGGATCCAAATTACGCCTCCAAATTTTGAAATTAAAATTATAAAAAGAGAGAGAAAGTTTGACTTGAAAAGTGTTGAGGGATTCAAAATCAACTATGAGGGGGCGTATGTAATCCAGCCCAACTAAAAACTGTATCCAAATTTATCAGCCACTGTTAGGAATTACTAAAAGAAGCACTACGAATGATATGCCACTTAGAAACAGTAAGAAAAACAATCGGATACTTCAAGAATTAAGCTATCAACTTCAAGTATCATTAACTAATATTAGCAAAAACTACTGATACAATCCAAAAAATGACAATATAAAAATCCCCCAAACCAACAAAAACAAACTCTCTATCAAGGCAGTGACAAGGACCAAGTTAACAACAACAACAACAACAAACAACAAACTACAACTACGCCTCATAATCAAACAAGCCGGGTCGACTATATGAATCCTCAATATCCATTCTACTCCATTTACACCCATTTCAATCTAATACTCAATAAATTACCTTTTTTTATAAAATTTACAATAACATTCTACAAAGAGCTAGGAAGACTGCATACCTCCGCGATCAACGAGAACAAAAGTGGGCATAGCACCAGACTTGGACTTAAAAGAAGTCCCAGAATCCTCAAAATTTCGACAACCCTTTCGATTTTCCTTTGGATAAACCACAGTCCCAGGAAGGCTACCTCCATATTGTGGAATCCCAAAGTTTCCAATTGCACTATCATAAGTGCCTTTGATATCATCAGGTGAAACGACCCTTAAGCTGTTCTTCTCCACCACAAAACGACACACCACTGATTGGAATAGGTTCAGACAAAGAAACCCTAGAAAGATTGTAGCTTTTGAAGTTTTAGAAACCCCCATTTTCTTCTTGGGAAATCCAAGAAATGAAAGGAGGGTATAAGGTAAAATCTTGAACGGTACTGTTAATGGAGGAAACTTCTGGCTTTCTTTCTTGTTTTGTTTTTGTGAACTCTTTTGTGTTTGAGTGTAATGGTAAATCTGAGTGAATGTCAAGTTACGCTTTAATTTCAATTTTTTTGGGAATATTTTAGGCTTAGGATAAAGTTTTATGTTTAAAATAGACCTAAATATAGTTATTTAATTTCTTCAAGGATCAATTATAGATTTCATTCAATCATTGTTTAGCAAACTAATGGAATTTGATTACTCAGAAATCAGAATTAGAAATTTGATACAAATCAGAATTTATTTAAACAAAGATTGATACAAATCAGAAAATGGTACTCCCTCCGTTTCAAAATAGTTGTCATGTTTTATGTTTTAAGAGTTAAAATTTATGAATTTTGATCAACATTTTAAGATATATTTTATCACCCTATTCGTATGAGATGAATCATAATTAAAATATTTTTTGTGTAATTTAACTTTAAAAATCAATCAAATTAACTTTCTAAAAGCGAAACATGACAAGTAAAAATGAAACGGAGAGAGTAATTGACCATCTTAAAGCATCCCCATCCTCACGTGATAAATGGTAGTTTGCAGAGCCCCATGTTATGACGAAGCTCAACCAACCAACTAATTCCACGTAAACGAACTTTCAGTTTTCTATCTAATATAAAAATTTATAGCAATAAATAATAGTAAATATCATAGTATTTGGGTAGGTTGTCTAATTTTTCCTAAATACGAAACAATTGTGGACCATGTTTCCGGTAATTTGCCACTTCCATGGTTGAGTTGAATACTTTAATATCATAATGAGTCTGGCATTTAGAATTTGAACGTCACTATACTAGAATCTTCTATTATGTAAAGGAGATTCAACAATTTCTCTTTAACGGATTCTGTTACATCTCAGTTGTCGACGATGTAACGGAGCATTTTGCTACTTTCAAAGGCCATTGCAGTCCTCTCCACATGCTTCAGTAAGAGACCATATATTTTGTTCCTCACTCTATGACATGCTTCAATTTCTGAGACATCCAAATTTGAACCTTGTTTGTTGATGATCAAATCTAACCAGTCATTTACTCTCTTGATTTTATACATCATTGCTGCTACTTGATTATCTGATACCATCAAAGACATTTTCCTTTCGACTTCATTTATGTATTTCTCTATGTATCCCAAAAACATTTTCCTACACTCGTCCTGCAACGAAGAAGCTAGATGAGTAGCTGCATTGATAGTGCTACCCCTGGTCCATTCAGGTTGCGCGGCATTGTTAGATGTCAATACAATATCAGAAATGTCATCAATGTTCCTATTATGATCAGTTTTAACGATGATTGTTCCTTTTTGTTTGGTACTGTGACTCGATGTACTCGACTTCTTCAATGTATTGGTGATGCTCCTAGTGTTAGGAATTGGATTGAGGGAAGTGGAGCATGGTGAAAGATCTAAAGCCACTGCTGATTTTATCCATGTAGCTGCATTTTTCTTTCTTTGCACTGTGATTGCCAATGCTTCATTATCTGCACTGGTGCTACTTGAATCAGTTTCTTCTGTTCTGGTTGGACTTATATGTGTTAGCGACTTCATTATTAGTCTTGTTTGAGCCATATCATCGTGAAGATCCAAAAACGTATCAACACGAGGCTGTAGATCATCTTCTTCAGGTATATGGAACTCTGAGAATTTGCTGGAGAAAATAAGATGTGTTAGCTTCTATATTTTGGGATCCATAATACAACTGAATAGTATAACAAAGACGAAAAGAAAAGAGAGCAACAAAAGAAATGTACATAAAATTCAGTAAACTTTAAAATAGAGAAAAAATATCATGTCATGTCATGGAAACTTTAGCCGAGGGTCTATCGGAAACCTCTCTACCTTCTAAGGTAGGGTAAGGTTTGCATACAGCCAACCCTCCCCAGGCCCCACTTGTGGGACTACACTGGGTATGTTGTTGCATACATTTTAACTTCAGCTGAGTTCATTTATATTGGCACATTCCGAGTTACATGCTAGACAGACCGTGTTGTATGGTCATTACGACTAATAAGGAGATTCAACATAAAGAGGAAAACTGTCGATAATTGTAAGACTCATTTAGCAGAAAGGAGGATTGAGTACAAAAAGTAATCACCTTAAGGAATTGAGCAACCTCTCAGCTGCACTAGCTTCTTGCAAAGCATCAGCAGCTGCAAACAAAGCAATGTCTCTTTGCTTTACAACCTCCTGAAGTGCAAGAGAAAATCGCGGACATAGTTATTATTATGAATTTCTCAGTAAGGCCATTCAAGTTATTCCAATGAACTACACTTGAGCTCAGTACCTTGCCAAGCTTCACCAAACTTGAGGGAAGTGAATCCCACGAAATCCCACTTTCCGCCCCTTGCCTGTCATATACTAAGCCTTTAATTGGATGGATGGCTTGTTCACTGTTTATCTTTGACATGGAACTCTTGCTCTTAGTTGAACTCTTGACTATTTTCTTTGCAGAATCAACAACCCTTCTTCTTGATATTGAATTTAAATTGTCATCTGAGCTGTCGTATTTGGCTGAACGGACAGGTGAAACCTGTCGACACAAAAGATCAAGATTGAACATTTGGTAAAGTTAAAAGTGTATATCTGGTCGTTATGGACAACTTAAAGGGACAATCTATATATTTCTCCTCATAGATTTATCAAGCTTTTATCCCAAGCACATCAAAAAAGATGAAACATTGAGGAAACTAGAAAATTATAGGGAACTTACAGTTGCACTACGACAACGTGGTGGTCTGATATTGTGTTTGACAGCTGAAGAGTCAAAAATTTCCTCAGCTCCCAAACACTTCAACTCATTCCAACTTTTCCTCTTTGAAGTCCATGTAGATGATGAGACTGAAGATACCGTGCTATCTGTATCGCTATCATTATCAACAGACATTCTCCTACTCCTACCATCTAGCCTCAGACCATCATAATTTCTGCTCTCAACATCACATCTTTTAACTCCTGGACGAGTTTTCGAAGCACTCAAGGACCTAAACTTCCCTTTAGTACTACTTCCCTCGAGAACATTAGTATTACTACTTTTTTTCCTCACTTCCTCTACATCAGATGACTCTAAAGACAACCTTCTTAAACAAGATGATAAATCCATAATATTTTCTTCAGAAATGACACCCTTTTCAACAATAAAATCAGAATTTGATCCATCATGAATCTTTTCCAAATTTGGAACCGAACCAATTTCTTCAGGGGTTCCATCACACGGGCGCCTACCAGGGAGAGGCGTAAAATCTTTGAGCAATGGGAATGGTTCTGCATCCTCCAATTTTTGTACATAAATGAATTGTCCTAGTTTTAATTTGTTACCTAAAATCAATTCATTTTGGTCTTGGGGCAATGTGACATAAATTGCGTGTGATGTATCTGAAATCTTGAGGTAAAATCCCCTGTTAGGCAAGAGATTACCTTCTTCAAGAACAGGAATTATGCTTCTGATTTGTAACAATGCTGGCTTTCGATCTTCTACTATTGCATTTTCAACCATTTTCATTTCTTCAAGCAACTTTACAACAACCCCAGATTTCAAACTCACCATGATTTTCGTGGACGATATGAAAGTAACAAACTTTTCAGGTGGAATTACAAAGAACTCTTGAAATTATAAGATGCACATTACGAAAAGAGGGTGTTTTTCCTAAGATCATATGGACGAAAGAGATGAAAAAAGATCACCCACAAAATCAAAATGACTCAAAAAAGTGAAATTTTCAAGTCAAATTCAAGTTCCTTGTTTGTCAAAAATATATCCCGAATTTGTCGGATTCTTTGAAAAAATAACTCAAGGACCAGGTGATTTGTGAGGTAGTTATAACGGTTATAGAGGCATTTTTTTAATCATATATTGTACTTTATAATTAAAATGCTCTAATTTCTTTTATGTTAAATATTGTGTAAATTAAACAAGAAAAGAAGGGAGATATCTCAAATTTTACAAAACCTGAATACAAAATAATTTACTCCTCACAAGTGCTAGATTAGCAGTGAAGTATAATTCAAAAATTCTTAATGAATTTGAAGATAAATTAAGAGAAAAATGTTAACGTTACCAAATATGTGAGTAAATTTGACGATATTTAGACAATGGTTAACGAAGAACACTGAAACATAATACTCCCTCCGTCTCCAATTTATGTGATGTTGTTTGACTTGGCAATAGACGCTTATTGAAGAGTATTGAAACATAATACTTTCTTTGTCCTAATTTATCTGATGTTATTTTAACTTGACACGGAGTTTAATAAATAAAAAATAAAAAAAAGTTGTTGCAATGACAAATAAGAACAAAAGTGTCAGACTGTTCAAGTACGCGGCCGAGCTCATATGGATCTGAACAGTGCAGAAATGATAACTGGCACCATCCAACGATTTAGACACGTGACACAAGGACATAGCTTGTAATACTTTTATAAGAATTTAAGGGGCAGAAGATGCGAAAGATTTTCTGTATTATTGATCGTAATATTCACGTACATATAATGCTACAAGGGATTGAATTGTATTAAAAATACTTTCTAATAAACCTTATATTCTATTAGCTCATGTAGCTATGGTTAGGATATCTATGTATCTTAAAAGGATCGTTAGAAGTCTTATCCTCTGTCTTTTATCCCCCAACATCGTGGTTGTTTGAACGCCTCTATTGTTATCTCCGCATGGACTGGTGTCTTCAGCCCTTTCTCTATGTGTTGGTGTTCTATATGACCGACTAAAAGAGCTGCTCGAAAACTTGACGAAGAAGCGAAAAAATTAAATTTTTTATATGATTTTTACATATTTTAAGTCGTTAACTATTGTGATTTATAATACTTTTATTTAATTTTAAAATAATATATGTTACTTCCTCTGTCCCAATTTATGTGACATTGATACAATTTCGAGAGTCAATCTTTCTTTGGCATCCAAGGGATTTTGATCATCTAGTTAATTCTTTTGTTTTAGTTTGTTTGTCTTATTTTTTAATCTGTTATATATTTAAAAATAACGTAAAAAGATAAATTACAATAATTAATAATTTACAATAGGGACAAGGACAAAACTGGCTCATCGGCCCAAAATATTTCCACCAAAATAGTTCAAGAATTGTAATTTCACATATTAGCCATTGTTTGTTGATTTGCTTTTCGCCTCTCTTTTTCTTTTTACTTTTTTTTGGGTTTGGTGGCAACTACTGCCTTTTCAAACAAAAAACAAACGGCTGACTTTTTTTTTTTTTGGCAGCTACTGCCTTTTTTCTGAAATACAAAATAAAAAAATTCTCTACTATTTTTTTTTAATTCTACCAAAAAAAATACATAAAATTTTGTAGTTTTTTTTAACAATCAAATACAAATTTATAATATTATAATTATTATTTTTTTATCAATCAAATATAAAAAGAGTGTATTTTTATTTGTTATATAAAAATAACATATTTTATACAAAATTGATACATATATATATTTTATACATCAATGATACAATTTCTATATACATCTTATACAGATACATATTATATACAATAATGATACAATTTCTATATATATCATATATAAAATACCTATTATATACAATAATTATATAATTTTTATATATTTTATACATGTACATATTTTATACAACAACTACACAGTTTTATACACATCCTATATAGTTTCTATACATATATCTTATATAGATACATATTTTATACAATAATTATACAGTTTATATACAATTGTATTTAATTATATTGCTTTTAAAAAAACAGTTTTTTTGGCCCAAAAAAAATTGTAGCAAAAAAAATAAAATTTAAACAAAGTATTTAACAATGGGGCTGAAAAAAATAATTATGGGCCGAAATGGCCTAAATTTAAAAATGGCTAATAGGTGAAAATACTCTATCCGGATGACTATCTCATGGCATTACTTTGAAATTGGTCATTTGGGTGAAATTTCTTGGGTAACTTGCAAAAAATTCACATCTTTAGAACTTCATTACTCTTTAAGACACTAGTTTACCTAATTACATGTTTTACCACTTTTCATACTTCGAATACATGCATATTTCATGTTAATTGTATGTATCTCAGATACATGAAAAACTAATTATGGAAATTTTAATTAATCAAATCCTTTAATATAAGGTAGAAATCAAGGCATGTATATGTGTTTAATTAATTTTATTTTTTTAATTTTTAAAAATGATAAATTCATTAATATAAGACGAAAACATGTATATTTTGGTTATATAATCTGGTTACTTTTCATCTAATGTATCATTTAATATATATCTAGTATTAATTTTATGTATATTTTAATATGTATCAATTATTAATTTCATGTTTACGTTTATATGTACCTAGTATAAATTTCATGTATTTATTTATATGTATAATATTAATTTCATATATATGTTTATATGTATTTAGTATTAATTTGATGTATCCAGTATCAAATTCATACATTATATTCAAAATTAAAAATACAAAGTATTAATTTGATGTATCCAATATAATAATGAATTGATGTATCCAATACTGATTTCATACATTATATTCAAAATATATGTATCTATAATCAACTTAATCTAGTGTATCCAGTATTAATTTGATGTATCCAATATAAATTTCATACACTAAATTCAAAATACATGTAATTTGATGTATCCAATATAATAATGAATTGATGTATCCAATATTAATTTCATACATTATATCCAAAATATATTTACCTTTAATCAACTTAATATAGTGTATCCATTATTAATTTGATGTATCCAATATAAATTTCATACAGTAAATTCAAAATACATGTATCTAGTATCAAATACTTGCCCCATTGAAATTTCTGATACATGTATTTGTGTATAGATACATGCTTAAATAAAGAAGAAGAAAAAAAAACACAAATCTGACAAAGATACATTTGTACGTACATGAACAAACACTAAGTTTCATATTCAATATGAATTTGTAAACTATGATACATGGGTACGCAGCAAGAAAATCACAAAAAACATATAAATTCCGATCAGATTTGAAAATAGGCATAAAAGAGATGGAGTTTTTCGACCAAATCTGATCATTTTTTTCCAGATCTCAGAGTTGTCTTCTTCCTCCACATGACTCGTGGCAGTGGTAATTGTAGCGGTGACTAGGGTTTCAACCAACTAAATCTATACTTCTTCACAACTCGTACAGGGAGGGAAGGTTGGCGATATATGAAGACCCTTCATTGGTCATTAGTGGAATTTTCAAAGCTATGCAGCTAAAAATAAATAAAAAATTAGAAATTAGGTTTGAAATTTGTGAAATTCAGTTGCGAAATTAGAATTGAAAACTTGAATATACTATAGATACATGAATAATGGTTCAATCATCAACAAAACTAAATAATTTTAAGCAAATAATCGTAAAAATCTGCTATTAATGGTGAAAATTGCTTTGTTTAAGATAATAAAAAAAAAATGGGGGAAAAAAAGTTAACCGTGATTATGAAAAATTATGTTTGAACTATGGCAATTGCCGTGATTATAGGCATCAAATCTGGGATATGAAGAAGGGATGTTTGCTGATGTATCTGAGGGATGAAAGTTTTTTTTTTGATAAATTGTTGTAAAAAGTGTAATCAAAATAAAGGGAAAAATGTCAAAAATACCCTTCAACTTTAAAAATTTGGCTAGATTTACCCTCCGTCAAACTATGCGATCATATTTACCCTTGCCGTTAACAAAATTATCATCTATACCCCTACATAGATGGAAAAACCCAAATTAACTGAAATACCCAATTTTAAATTAAAAAAATCCATACCCCAAAATCTAACCCGTCCCAACCCATCTAACTAAATAACCCAGACAAATATACTCCCTTCCACATTTAACCATTGATGATATTGAAGCCATTTTTTTTCTCAAAACTGCTATTCGAAATCTGGTCCTCTTTTTTCCCGAAAGTATTCTTGTTGTTTTCCAACTCCAATTTCATGGCAGAATTCATCTACAGCAACAACAAACTATGAAAATGGTGAAAAGGAAGAAGCTTTCATAGTTTGCATTGCTGAATCTTGAAATTGGTTACGTGTGGGAGGGAGTATATTTTTCTGGGTTATTTGGTTAGATGGATCAGGGAGGGTTAGATTTGGAGGCATGGATTTTTTTTAATTTAAAATTAAATATTTCAGCTAATTTGGGATTTTCCATCCATGCAGGGGTATAAATGATAACTTTATTAACGGCAAGGGTAAATATGACCATATAGTTTGACGGAGGGTAAAGTTCGTCAATCTTTTAAAGTTGAAGGGTATTTTTGATCTTTTTCCCTAAAATAAAGTAGTGAGTTATTTAGTAAATATGGTAGGTAGGTATGTTTATTTAGATAATTTTTTCAAATTTCTTTGTCCTAAAGAACATGGGGTGTCCTTTTTTCATTAAAATATTTAAAAAACATATAAAAAGTTTGGAGGCCCAAGAACTACATTTAGTATTATTGGTATTTTATTTGGACATTAATCTAATAAGCTAATTTTTATTTTTACTTTTTCAAATTTACCTTAAGTTTTTTATTTTTATAAAATAATCTCATTTAAATTATATTTAATGTTTAAATTATTCAAACAACTAAATATTATATCAAAAATATAATCAAACATAACTCCATCTTTAACTTTAACTTCAAAACTCTAAATAAAAAAAATTGTAAGGATACATTATGTTAATATTTATTTTAAAATATTAATTTCTTTTAGAACTAATTTAATTATATGAGGCAATTATTTATTTTAAGATTAAGATTCTACTATCACTAGTTTGAGGTGAACTAGCACTAGTTTAATGTCAACCTTTAGGAGTAATTCGTTGTGGAAAACCTTAAATAAAAGAAATATCCTCAATTTCAAAGTTAATCCCAGGAAGCACACATGTTGATAAGGGTGCGCATGGTATGATATGGTATCGTATTTAAAAATTTGATGTGGTAACTTTGGTATTCGATTTTTAAGCACACATGTTGATAGGGGTTCGATATTTTAAAGTTTGATTTTGATATTTTGCGGTATGATAAATCGGTAACCATAGTTTGTTCTACTTCGATTAATATATGATCGTATAATAGAGTATTATGACTTTGATTTTTTTAAAAAAATAATATTAATTGTTCATACTAACACATTACACATGTAGAAATATATATTCAAAAGAAAGTACAAACAACTTCTTTTGTTAATCAATAACATTTAAAAGATATTTCAATTAAAATAGAGTAGTCAAAGTTTCAATTGCTAAACATTTAATTTATATTAATACTAAATTGTATATTTGTTAGTATTTTAATAATATATATATGTTATATATAACTATATACTTCGGTATAATATTTGGTATTTCGATATATTATTTCCAAATATCGAATACCATACTGAATACCAAATAAATTTAAAGTGTATACCATATATCATATCAAATACCATAATATCAAAATCATGATATTAAAATTTTTGATATGATATAATAATTTAATATATACCATATTATGTCCACCTACATGTTCATTTTTTGTGTGTTTACTCCCTCTTATAAGATAATAGAATTATACACCTATAGGCTATACACATTCTAGAATATTCTAATATGTACAATATATATCTGAATGTATATACTTATCTTCTAAGTTGGGCCAAATGTGATATCCAAAGGCCCAAAGCCAATGTGGTTCAATACCCAGATTTCATCCCACTTTACTCATTTCTTCGTTGTCTTTGTCAGTGTGAATGTGAGATCGATGATCTTCAATACTCCTTTTTAGTTTTCATGTTAAGATTTTATACAATCATTAAAAAAAAAAAATTAGAAGTGTAATTTAACTCATATACCCCTTCTTAGTCTTTGTATATTTATGTTTCTCTTAGTTCTAGAATAATTAATGCTAAAGGCAAAGTTGGAAGAAAGTAATTAATTCTATCTTGATTTTTTAAATTGACAAGTATTTTGGAACAACTATTTTTAAAATACATGACAACTAAAAAGGAACCGAGGAAGTAACTTTATGGCTCCGTTGGCATTTTCTTGAGGGCCCGCACCTCAACATTGCAAGCCTATAAATATCTGATTTTGATTTTCTCAAACAATATAGTACTATTTTCTTACATTTTGTTTGGATAGTTATTAAGCATTGTTTTATAATGTATCGTATTGCATTATATTGTATTGTATTGTATTGTATTATTTTAATAAATACAATATTTAGATAAATTGTATTATCTTTTATCGTTACATAATATCATACATCAATAATTTGAAGGATAAACCTAGTAGAAAAATAGCGTACATGGTAAGGTTACTATAAAAAGGTAGGATAATAAATAAAATAAAATAATTAAAAAATAAGTAAAGGTAAAATGAGAGGGGGGAAAAGGTAACGACGTGATCCCACTAAATTGATCGATACATAAAATGAAACTTTTCGTTGTTACCTAACGATGAAACTTAACAATACGATATAATATAATTTAAGTAACAATCGAAACAAACACATGATATTTAAACTAACAATACCCATTACAATTTTTTTTAAATTTTATGACATTTTTACAAAAGATTTTTATTTTTTACACGTAAGATATTTTATTTTTATACATAAGAAATCTGAAAAGAACACTTACTTAATTATAAATTATAAAAAGAATTTTTTACCTCATTTCCTCGTACAATACAATACAATATACCACGGGTAAAAACCATCCAAACACTCTCGAATTCAAGCTTTTCGTTACTTGGCTTGCTTTCTATATTGGTGGTTATTTGAGTATCTGATCGAAGAACAAGTTTTCAGTCTCACTTGTCTTTCCTTCGAACACACCTAGATTTGTAATTTCTTTTTACCTTATTTAGTTTATTTATGATATATTTGATTTGTTTTATAAGTAATTTATTATTAATCAAATCATAATTAATAAATTGAGCCTAAAAATAAAATTAAATCGTAACGCGTGTTTTTAATCTCATGCAAATCCAATTGTATCGATTCAAGATTTGTATTCCCACATGTTTTTTCCATTGGTTAGATTTCGTGGACCAGAAATATCTTGAAGCTTATCATAAATCTTGGTAAATGTGCCACTAACGGAAACATCTTCAATGGGAATGTGACTTTCCCCGGTAAGGACAGTGTCGGTTGGTTGCATCGCATTATTTTATCTAAGTACTCCCTCCGTTTTTTTAAAAAATGACATATTTTGACTTGATACAAAATTTAAAAAATAATAAAGATTTTTAAATTTTTTGATTTTAAATTAAAGTAATGTCAAATATATCAAAATATTCTTTTAATTTTATGGTCTTAATCATATCACGTGAAAAGATGAAATCAAAGTGTTGTCAGAAAAGAAAAAGATAATTCTTTTTGAAACATACTAAAAAGGAAATGAGGTCATTCTTTTTTAAACAGAGGGAGTATTTCGTATTAATTGTTTAGTTATTGTATTTAAAATAACATGTATTGTATTATTCTTTTTAAATAATTTATTTATAAGAATATCCTCTACTTTATTTAGTAGAAAAATATTTTGAAATACCTCAAGAGCATTTTTATCATTTTTATTATTTTATTTTGAGATATCTAATTCTGGTACAATTATTTCATTCCCTGGTAGGAACAACTTATCACAATACTAATTGCTAATTCTGATATAATTTATCTCAAGATTAATAATTAAAAAAGAGATAAGAAGAACTAAATTTCTAAACGACTCCTCAATGTATTCTTTGAGGGTATTTTTAGATCAAAAAATAGAAGAAAAATATTTACTCAAAAATTATTTTTCATACCTTAAAAGTATTTTTGACCATTTTTCGTTGTATAAATTAGGCACGCATTTCCTCATTCTCTTACCTTCAACTCCCCTGGCTTGTATTTGAGACTAGATATAGTTTCCGTGCTATGCACGGGATTAATATTGATACTCCAACATTTTAAAATATGTCTAATTTAGATATGCATATATTATTTTTTTTAGATTAATAATTTTTTTGAATATGTATATGTTATTTTTTTAATCACTGAAATTCATATAAGAATATTTTAAATTGTTAGTTATTGTGATTTAAAATACTTTTAATATAATTTATTTTATTGTGATTTATAATATTTTTTATTTATTTTTAATCAAACCCCGTGCTACGCACGGGCCTAATATTGATACTTTGAAATTCTAAGATATGTCTAATTTTGATATGCATATATATTTTATTTAAATCAATGAAATTCATATAAGAATATTTTAAGTTGTTAATTATTGTGATTTATAATACTTTTAATATAAATTTTTTATTGTTATTTATAATACTTTTAATGTAATTTTAAAATATATAATGAATTGTTAATTATTGTGATTTATAACACTTATAACATAAAATAAATAAATTAAAATAGAAACAGGCATGTCAATCGCCTGCTACGAAGCAGCCCACCAGCACTTCTTATATATTTGAGAAGCTACATTGTTTTCAAAGTAGAACTATCTTTTGGGGAAAAATATTTTCGTATTGCATCACATGTTTTCTTTAATGTAGACTAGAGGGAGTACATGACATATTTGACATTGACAAGAGAAAACTGCTTCATCTGCATTAATGTTTACACTGTACTCTCTCCGTAATTTTTAGTTGTTGTGATAAAATTTTATATAATTCTTAAAAAGTTTTATATAAAATTTTATTAATTTTTTAATTTTTATCTATTTACGTGCTTTTTAATTTTAGAATAATTAATATTAAGGATAAAATATAAAAAATACTAGGTGATTCTTTTCATCTGTTTTAGTCTTGGTGGACAGAGTTACCTGCTACCTGTTACTGATGGGAGGTGGCAGGTATCTTGTGAATTTAGTTGAGGTACGCGAAAGCTGGTCGGAACACAATCAGAAAAAAAATACTAAGGATAAAGTTTAAAATAATACTCCCTCCGTTTAAAATTACTTGTCACACCTATTAAGAAAATAATAATTGATATAGTGACTTTACCATATTACCCCTATTAATTGGTACTAGTTAAAATTGGCCATTTGAGATTTCAAAAAGTCTTAATAAATAAATTAAGAGTAAAATAGAAAAATTTATTTTGTCTATTTTTGATATGTCAAAAATGACAAGTAAAAATAAAAATAAAAAGTAGAAAATAGTGACAAGTAATGTTGAACGGAAGGAGTAATAATTAATTCTCTCTTAATTTTTTAAATTAACAAATACTTTCTTTATTTATTTTAACTTGTCACATTTAGACTAGACACGCACCATAGCTGATCCCTTCATTTCAACCAGTTGACTATTTAATTTTTTAAACGTGTTCTCTTAAAAAATAAATGGGGTAGATCCACGATTTATGGATCTGCATTAATGTTTATGGATAGCTAATTTAAATCAAATAAAGATATTATTGAAAATAAATAGTAACATTCTCATGTCATTGCTTGCGTTCTTGATGAGAAATTAAATCAAAATTTTGAATTATTTTCAACTTTTTTGTTCATTGTAAGAGATCAGTATAATTCAGATCATGTACATACAATTCATTGGTATAACATTTTAGGAAACTAAGTGGGCGTTTGATAGTGAAATTTTAAAAAATAATTATTTTATTTGAATTCTCAAAATTTTTACTTAATTTTATAAATGAATAATTTAACTCCTAACCAGCTATCAAATATAATATTCTTTATACAAAATTTAAAATGTGCATAAGTTATCTTCGAATCAACTATTAAACGTCCCCTAAGTGCCTGATTCATTTGAGGAATAGGTGATGCAAATAAGAAAAGAAAGGAAAAATTATGGGGGATAGAACATTGAAATTCTTAATTATGGGACATGGGTCAACTTTTACATAATTATATTTTATACGTATAGTTTAGCACAAGTAGCTATTGTTTTGGGCAACATATATATTTGGAAAAAAAATGTATATTAGTTATTCTCAAACTCTCTCACCCAATTTCCGCCTAAATTCACTCCCCAACCCCATTACACATGATCTCCTCAGGATGTCATTTACGATTCTCTCTCCAAATCAGAATCCTCCAAAATAAGGTAACTACAATGGCGATTTAGTGTAGTTTTTTCAGAGCTTTTCTCTAAAATGCATTTTTGAAGATTTTCATTGTTTTTGTATTTGTATTTGTTTCTGCTGCAGCGAAGTTAAAAAAAGATAGGCTATACTCCGAGGAGTGTTTTAAGCACCATAATGACCATGTCAAAATGAAATAACTCAGAGAAGATTTATAGGCAAGGTCCATCAAATCCAAAGAGTCAGTTCAAAAGGTATCGGATACAATTAAAAAAAAGTGAAAGAAATCGTTGGACCTAACAAGTATCCAAAGGATATTGTTGACAAAGATACTCATGTTATAGCCGAGAACGAATTTATCGATGATTTAGATGTATACTCCAGTTTATCTATCCTCATGTTTGTTTTGGAACCACACTGATTGTAATTTTGTGACGTCTGTATATGTAAGTATATACCAATTAAAACGTATATACACAAAAGTATAGTTGAATCTCAGTTTTTAGTTTTGTATATGGATTCATACCTATCAGTATATTCCATTTGAAACGTATATCCATAGTTAAGTTGAATCTCAAATTGATATATACAATTCAAATTTATTCAATTGGAATGCTCTGATTTTGATTATACATTTGTATATGAGATTCAAATGTATATAAATAAATACCAACTAAAACGTATATACCCAAAAATATAATTGAATCTCAATTTGAGTTTTGTATATAATATTTTTTTTGAATTGTATGTGCTTAGCCAACTCAATTGAATCCCAAACTGATATATACAATTTCAATTTATGTACTTTAAATGCTTTGGTTTTGGATATACATTTGTACGTGAGATTCAAATGTATATGTGATTTAAACTTATGAGATTCATTTTGTACATGATATTATATATATATCAGTATATACATTCAAAATGTTTATGAATGGTTAATTTGTATCTGAAACTAACATATACATTAGGAAGGAATTGTATATGTATTTGTATATACATTGTGTCTTAGGAATCAGTGTTTTATTTAGAGTTTGCAATATTATTTGAAGAAATTGAATTTGAAATTTTCAGTTGTATAAGTCAATAATGAAGAGAAAATATTTGAAAGAGTAAGAATGTCATGATTTGTGGAGTTTTTCGTTTTTAAAAATAATGAAGAGAGAATATTTGGAATAGTAACAATCCATGATTTGTGGAGTTTTCCGTTTTTAAAAATATTTGGTAACTGAAATTTTGGAAATTCTGTCTTTTATCACATATACCGTATACGTATTTGAGGGCCATATACAATTTGTGCACTTGTTTTCAACTTAAAAATAACTACGATTTATAATAATGAAACTTAAGTTATGGACCCTGAATAATTTAACAAATTATTGCTATTTATGAAATTTTGCCAATAAAAAATAAAAACATTTAAATTAGAAAAAACAAAAAACAACAACAATATATATCTGAATACTAACAGGTTAGGTGAGACTATTTCAAGGGCAAATCACATGCTATGTACGTAACTGATTAGTCTAAAAGGAACTTGTCAACTTATTTTTTGATGCAATTTTGTTTAGTAGTGCTTTATCGTAATCAATTAGTTTTGTACTAAAATTTTCAGAATTTTTTTTATAAATTATTTCAAGATTATATATCAAATCAACCTTAGTCATACGATTTTGTCTAGTAGTGTTTTGTAGTAATCATTTGATTTTGTACTAAAATCTTCAGAAATTCTTTCACGAAATTCTTTCAAAATTATACATCAAATCGATCTTGGTTACTACTCCCCCACTACGACTAAGTACTACTATCGCTATAGTTACACTATCAAAATCTTGATATTAATGACTTCATGTAGTAATTTTTGCTCAACATCATTTTCACTACTATGAGTAGATTTTTTTACGTCTATTAACGTTTCTCCCACTACTTAAATGTAATGGAACGTCAATTCTGAATTGTCGGTTAGATGTTTTTGAACTTCTAATAAATATTCATATGACTCATTTGTTATTCCTTTGTCCAGTTCCTATAAAGCAAGTTTGATTTTACGAACATGATTTATTAAATGTTCTTTTAAAATTTGGCATTTGTTTAAACAAATACCTTATTTTCTTTAGAACAACAAAATAAACCTTTTCTTTGAATATCCAATAAACATGCACATATTTGTTCTTAATTTCAACTAAGATATCTTTTTTTTCCGCACATGTGTTGGACAAGCTCATACAAGCTAGGTTTACATCCAATCCACAGTTTTGTAAGTACTTAAGAAATTGACTTAAAAGAAATTAAATAATGTACTTTGTAATTTTTAGGACTTATTCAAAATCAAAAAAGAAACAAGTACGAATAAGCTGGGGCTATCCAATTTGTGTTTTGTAACTCCTATTTGGTAATAAAAGTCTTTATTTACCACAAAAATCAAAAAATATTTTTATTACCAAAATATTTTTTGATTTCTTTTAGTGGTAAATAGTCTGTCACAAAAAGAATGTCACCTTTCTATAATTAGAAAAAATTTAACTTTGAAATTCCCCTTTTACCCTTAATGAAATGATTTACAACCATATAAATATTCAAGGATTATTTTGGACCACAGGTTTCAAAAATCTTTCTTTTTTTCTTAAACACCTTGCCAAGTCAAAGATTACCATATAAAATGAAACGGAGAGAGTAAAATGTTTCAAAGACCATAATATCCTCAAAATTTTCATTCAATGACCAAAAAGCTTAACATGTTGAAACCAACATTTCTAATATATAGTAATGTCCTCATTTATGATCTGCTGATCCCTTCATTTCAACCAGTTGACTATTGGAATTTTTAAACGTGTTATTTTAAAAAATATTATCCCCGTTATATAATTATTTTTAAATATCTGATAATTTAAAAAATTAAGAGAGAATTGATTATTTTTTTCAATTTTATTCTCAATATTAATTATTCTAGAATTTAAAAAAAAGTAAATAAATAAAGATTAAAATATTACAAAAAAATATATTAGTCAAACTACATTCCTAATTAATTTTTTTCTTAAAGGTGTAGAAAACCTTATCATAATAACTAAAAAAACCCGGGGAAGTACTTAAATGGTGCAGATAAGAAATTTATGGATCTGCATTAATGTGTATCTATCATGATATATACTACTAACTTATTTAAATCAAATAGAGATATTGAAAATAGATAGTGACATTCGCATGTCATTGTTTGCTTAGCTTGTTTGATGGGAAATTAAATTAAAAAATTTGAATTATTTTTAACTTTTTTGTTCATTGTAAAAGGTCAATATAATTCAGATCATTTACATTCAATTCATTTTTTAAATCTTGTTCTACATAATTTCTCGAATTCTTATAATTATTTCATAATAAATGATTCGCCAGTTCAAAAGTTCATACGTGACCACGTTTGTCCCATGCATGTCTTTCTTGTAGTTCCCTAGAAAATTCAAGATTTCAAAAGATATTTTCTTTGGTTCAAGTGTTTTGTCCAAGTTTTTTTCAACCTATTCATGTAAAATTTTTTTTACTCTTTTAGTTTCAAAATGAACGACTTATTTTGATTTGACACATAGTTTAATAAAATAGAGAAGACTTTTAAATCTTGTGGTGTTAAATTAAAGATATGTTAAATGTACCAAAATGCCCTTTGATTTTGTGGTCTTAAACATGTCATGTAAAAAATTCAAATTTAAAAGTTGCTAAAAAGGGAAAGCCGAAAGATCATTCTTTTTTAAATAGACTAAAAAGAAAAATAGGTCAAACAAATTAAAATGGAGGGAGTACAATTTTCTATTCGAGCAGAACAATTTGAAGTTATGGAATCGAATAAACCGAAAGAAGAAAAACTGAACCATAGGTGATGCAGCAGCAACAACAAAAACAACAACAACATACCATCGGTATATTCCCACAAAGTGAGGTCTGAGAAGAGTAAAATGTACGCAGTCTGTATCACTACCTCAGAAACGAGGTAGAAATAAAAACATTTAAATAAGATTAACAAAAAAGCTACAATATATATTTGAATACTAACAGGTAGGGGAGAATATTTCAAGGGCAAATCACATGCTATGTACGTACATTATTATATTTCACCTACCACAAATCACATGCATGCTACGTACATTGTTATATTTCACCTACCAAGCCGAGATAAATCATATGAAAAAAAAAAAAAAAAACATAAAAACATCTCTAAATTTGTCATGAAAATTTACTTTAGACCTTTAATATTATGGGTAATTAAATACCCCCTAAATAAGTTTGAAGTGAATTTAATTACTCCCTAACAAGTGACGTAACATACAATTCGAGTAAATCGCGTGAAAAGAAAAAAAATGCTCCAAACAGTCCACATGTCATCTTTTTATTGGAGAAACTTAATCATATATTCTTAATATTTTTATTTTTCATTTTAGATTTTCTTTTTCCATTTTTTTCTTTTCTCTTTCTCCCTGCTTCCATATTTTCCGATGGCCATCCCCAGATTTTCCAGCGGCCATCCCCCAATGCTCTAGATTTTCCGGCCGGTCATATTTTTTCATTTCATTGAGACCTTTTTTTTTTTTTTTTTTTTTTCAAATGGGTCTTTATCATTAAACTCATGATTCTACTATATGAATTTTCCTTTGATTAATCAAAAGCGTGAAAAAAAAAATCTCTCAAATTTTTTGGCCAAATTTAACAATGAGTTTTTCGGTCAAATTGTTTCGATCGAATTTTTTGATCAAATCACCTTACTCAGATTTTACACCTTATAAATTAAAATTCAAGATTCAAAAATAGAGATTGAAATTTTTTCACCTTCATTAGAAAATCTAATTCCGACAACCTTGTTTTCCTCTATACAATTGTCTATCTCATCTATAAACTATCTTGTTGAGGCCTTTATATTTGGGGTGGTGTGTGTGTTATAAATTAGATAATTGAAAAACAAATTATGTCATGAACGTGAAGCTTATAGCCATGGAAATGAAAAAAAAGTAGGAAAAAAAGGAGGAAGAAGGGGAAAACTTAAATAATAATAATAAATAAATGAAAAAAATAAAAATAATTTAAAAATGGTGTTATACACGTGTCAAGCACATGTATAACACCCATGTACACTGATCTGAGTTTGTTTCGAGAAGGGGATATTAAATTCACTTCAAACTTGTTTAGGGGTATTTAATTACCCGTGAAGTTTAAGGTCTAAAGTAAATTTTCGGGAAAAATTTAGGGATGTTTTGATATCTTTTCTAAAAAAAAAAAGTACTCTTGCTAAGCTACTACTTTCTTTATTCATGTTTACTTATCCATTTCGGGTAACTCTATAATTCTCACCTAACATGTTAGTACTCAAAATATTACTCCATCTGTCCTAATTTATATGAGTTACTTTGACTTGACACGGAGTTTAAGAAACAAAAGGAAGACTTTTGAAATTTGTGGTCTAAAATAAGTCATAGATATTTGTGTAGTTGTAAATTATTTTCATTAAGGGTAAAATAAGTATTTAAAGTTAAATTGTTACTAAATAAGTATTAAATATAGAGGAATAATAAATAAGGATAGTTTAATCAAATTATATTTTAATTGATATTTTTTATAATGAGTGTGTAAATAAAAATATGACAAATAAAGTGATCGGAAGAGAATATTAGGCTATTAGCCTAGCAAGTGATTTGCCTTGAGATATTCTCACCTAACATGTTAAATTTGGCAAATATGGATTGAGTAAACATTTAACACGTGCCTAGTTATAACAATAACAATTAAAATATAGTGATTAATTCCTATTGTCTGGAGCACTTTGTGAAACTCAAAAATTAAAATAATTTAAATGTATTTTTTATTCTTAATTTCGAGATTAATAATCAAACAAGGGATAAGAAGTACAAAACGTCTTAACGATCCCTCAATGTATCTTAAGGGTATATTTAGATTAAAAAATGGAAAAAGATTATTTGTAAATCATTTTTTATAAGTTAGAAATATTTTTTGCCCTTTCCCATTCTATATAAATTGGGCACTCATTTCCTCATTCTCTTCCATTCCACTCCTTTGTCTTCATTCCTCTCAATTAGTTGATCTACGTTCTCTCTTTGCTTCTTGTGTCACACTGTAAGCTTTTATTTCTCCTTTGAACTCTCTTTTCGTTTGTTCTAAATGTTGATTCACAATTACACTAACAATTTTTTGTTATATTGCAACTATATATTATTGATTATTAGTGCCGGTGATACACTTTTACTTTTTCTGATTATCACATTACATTTACCAATGAACATACATTACATTATATTTTTAACCTATACAAATTAATGTGTTAGAAATTTTATATAAATGTATGTTCTATACTAATCTTTTTCAGTGATTGTAAAGGGAATCTTTCCTACAAAGACCAAATAATATAATAATTAGAAGTATATTAATATAGTTATCTTTTCTATTAAAAAGGAAAAAGAGAAACAAGACGTTTGGAATTTTGTTAGAGCAATATATGATCTAATATTACACTAATAAAATGAATCACAATATTGTACGTGCATTGTGCGGATTTTAATACTAGTTGTAGTATTAGTTTAAGCTTCTGCATAGATTTTGGAAGCATCTTTCAAAAATCTATTTTCAAATATTTGTTTGGTCATAACATTTATCTAGTTTTTAGGAGATTTTGAAAACTAAATCGTCGACACTGAATATAGGTACCTTATACTTGAATCTTCTTCCTCACTAATTTGTAGATCTCCAGGTGATTGAAAGCTATGGCCTCTAAGGTATCCATCATGTCAACATGGACAGTTAAAATGGCTGAAGAGCACCATGATTCTGATAATTGTAAGATTATTGAGTTGTCACCATGGGACATTCTTGAGCTTCAAATTGAGCATGGTCAAATGGGAATCATCTATCGCATGCCTACATCTCAACAAGTAAGAGATGTATCAAAATCAACCAACACTAGTTCCTTGATTGATCATCTTAGAGCTTCACTATCTCGAGTTTTAGATTTCTTTCCTCCATTATGCGGTCGCCTTGAGGCGACCACAGATAACAAGAGTGGAACCACTTCTTACTTCATTAACTGTAATAATGCTGGTGCCCAATTCAGCCACGCAATAGCTGATGGTGTTACAGTTGACGACATCTTGAAATCAAAATGTGTTCCTCATGTGGTGCGCGATTTGTTCCCACTAAATGGAGTCAAAAACCTTGAGTCTACTACCCAACCTTGTTTGGCAGTGCAAGTAACAGAGCTTGAGGATGGCATTTTCATTGGCTGCACAGCCAATCACACATTACTTGACGGAATATCCTTTTGGCTTTTTTATGGTTCTTGGGCTGAGTTATCTTGCGGTTCTAATGTCATTTCAAATATTCCCTATTTGAAACGTCAATTCCCTTTCAAAATTGACAATATCTCTAATCGCATTTCTATACCAAATGAAAGACTCAATGCAGGTCATAAATCCATTCAAGTACAAATGCTGCGAGAAGGGGTATTTAATTTAACCAAAGAAAATGTAGTCAAGCTAAAAGCAAAGGCCAATCTTGAAATGAACACCACCAAGATTTCTTCTCTTCAAGCTGTGTTGGCTCATGTTTGGCAATCCGTTATACGTTGTCGTCGTCTCGATCACAACGAAGAGACTACTTTCGAGGTATGCATTAACATGAGGGAAAGACTGAATCCTCCATTACCTGAAGGGTTCTTTGGGAATGCAATTTACCCTGCGACCATAACGATCAAGACAGGAGAGCTACTCGAGCATGGATCCGGATGGGCTGCTTTACAAATTAATCAGTTGATTGCTTCCCATGACCATGAAAAGTTCAAATGCATATACGAGAATTGGATGAACGATCCTGAGGTAACAAATTTGGATGATTTGCCAAGCAATTACTTTATGCTGCACAACTCTCCACGATTCGATTTTCATAAGTATGATTTTGGTTGGGGAAAGCCGATTGCAAATAGTGGTGGGGTGGGAAACCCGTTAGAGGGAAAAATAACAATCTCACCTGGTGTAGAAGCAGGGAGCATGATTCTTGAAATTTCACTTTCTTCAGAGACAATACAAGCACTGGAGGAAGACATAACATTTAGAGAGTTTGTAACCACACCAGTTGTTGGTGTGGAATGAACAATTAGAGCTCGTACCTATTTAACTGCTTATTATGTATTAATTTCTTGTTCGATTATCTATGAATCTTTTTGTGTTAAGTTGTGTCTCAGGGCTGCTATTTGTATTTGAGAAGCTACATTTTTTTCAGTGTAGAAACTATCTTTAAGAGCAAAATATTTTGTTATTGCATCACATGTTTTCTTTAATTATTTAATTTAGCTGTTAATGAGTTGGCACTCTCTAAATGTTAGCTATCAGAAATCAAATGTGTCAATATCAGAAACATGAGAATTGAGAAAGCTAAAAGCTAATCAAAAGAATATTGAAGAGTACTTTATGTACCCCTGTTAAAGGTCTCCCCCCATCTTTAACAACTTTCAGTAAGTAAATACTAAATAATGTGTGAAAACACACACACATATTACCAGAGCTACCACTGTTTGCAGGTATTTAATGGAAATAAAACCTATGTGAACTTGTCTAGCACCAATATAATAGACAACACATAGGGCTTGAAAAAAGAAAATACAGAGCAAATTTGACAAACAGATAACATCCTTAGAGATGAAATTAAGCGAAATATGAATCAAAGTTGTTAGACAAAAATCAGTGGCGAAGCTAGGAATTTTTCTAAGGGTGTTGAAAACTTTTAGTATATATCTCTAGAAAGTTGTTTTTGACCTATATACACAATATAATTTTTCTATGAAGTGTGTTCGAGTCACCACCTTTGGGTTAATGTAGCTACTCATTGTTGGGCAAGAGATTAAATGCTAAATGCATATGAAAATGATGTTGAAATTAATCAACAACAAAAAATGAAACGCTAGAAGGAGGGGTCGAACCTCCGACCTTGTGGTTAACAGCCACACGCTCTAACCAACTGAGCTATTCCAGCTTGTTGTTAGTGAAGTACTCTATAAATATTTAATATATTTTTGTAAGAAAAGATTACTTGGTGCACTAAGATCCCATTATGCGTGAGGTTCGGAAAAAGACTAGATAACTGAAGTCTTTCGTACGCATCCTTACATTGTATTTCTATAAAATACTATTTTCACATTTCAAACTCGTGACCTTCTGTCAAAACAGATCAAATGTGTCATCTAAGAGGACCTACTTTATTTCTGTTTTTATGCTTTTCCCTCTTTAGAACTTCAGAATCAACGATGCTAATTAAGAGATTTGACACATAATTTCAATAGAGATCATTGAGTTAGTCCCGGATGTTAATTGTTAGACATGTTTAAAGTGCACAATCAGATACATACCATAAGTTTCACAAAACTAAGTCGTAGACAAACGTGAGTCTCAAAACGTTCTGCAAGTGTCTCGTAAAAAGAAAAAGCCTTTTAAAATTGAATTGTGTCTCAGTCGATACGAATATTATGTTGGATTTGCTACAGTGCTAAATCTGTGTTGGTGTGAATTGTTGGATGGTATTATTGGGCCCAGTTAGGGGAAAATCTTCAAATGGGATTTGTGACTTTTCCATGTAAGACGTACAGACTGTTAGGTGTCGGTTGGTTGAGATACAAGTTATGTGTTAAAGATTAACTCCGTACGTTCATTTTTATTTATCTATTTAGAATTTTACACGTCCCTTACAAAATTTTATTATAATATCCATACTAATTGATATTAAGTATTAAATTTGAAAAATTAATGTGAGAATAAATTATTGATATTAAGGGTAAATATGAAAAAGTAATTATCTTTTTTTTACATGGTAAAAGTGAAATATTATCATAGTAACATACTCTTGCGTTTCCTTTTAGTTGTCATATTGCGCTTCTCGAGAGTTAATTTGACTAATTTTTTAAAACTCAATTAGATTAGATTAATTTAAAATTTTAAAATTAAAATTTAGATATTCAAAAATAAAATGAAAAGTACTATAAGTTATAATTTTTCTCATATCAATACAATGAAAAAATACTTGTTAAAATGTTGGTCAAACTTCATGATATTTGACTTTCAAAAAGGAAATTATGACAATTAAAAAAAAATATAGGGGTATTATTATAGAGATATTTATAGTTGTTGGGTGTGACACGTGTCATGTTATAAGTCCAAAGATATAACACGTGTCATTCTTGCATGACCATCACGTTTTAGACATCACAATCTTTTGAAACATTATTTTGCCAATAATTCAATCCTTAGTTTAAATTTTATCAGAGTTGCAGTTTTCTGACTTTTGTACATACAATTCCCCAAAAAATGGATTCTACTTTTTTTATTTGTTTAATTTAATTCTAAGCACATAAAAACAATTAGTACCCACTATGTCTGTAATCACTTAACTAAGAAGAAATAAGAAAAATGTACCCAAAATGTTACTTGAAAACTTTTATTTGTTTAGTTCATCCAAAACAATTAACTACTTTTATATTTACAACAAAAATCGTAATAATAATAACAAATAAAATATATTCTTCTATTGCCTAACCTCGTTAATTTTTTATTTCCTTTGTAACTTTAATTTGCCAATCAACAGAAATGAATATGCTCATCCAATAGAGGGTCCCTACATGTTTTAACAGTTTTGACCTAAGTATTCTTTTAACACTATATTGCTAAGTCAAAATGTGATTTGTTCGAAACTTGACTCCCTTTTTTTCCTTTCAATTATGACTTGCATTAAAACTTTTGTATCATAGAGTAAAAAGTGGTTGGGTGTTTGTTTAAAACTCACTCTAAAATCCTACAAATTAAATGAAAGAGGAGTAATAACTATTTGTACTTTGTAGCCCCAAGATGTTTCAATTTATACTTCAATCTGGGGTGTACAAAATCGAACCGTAAATTGAATCAAATCGCAAATTGAATCAAACCGTAAAAAAAAATCGATTAGTGGTTTGGTTTGACTTGGTTTAGTGTTGAAAAAAAAAACTCGACTATAATTGGTTTGGTTTGATTTTAACTAAAAAAAGTCAAACTGAACCGAACCAACCCGATATTACATATATACTACTATTTTTAAAAATCTTTTATTCATAAAAATATTTATTGTGATGTAATTTATAAATGTTACTTCAACTTTTTCATAGTTTTTATCTTTCAATATGTTATTTCAAATTTAAACTTAGAATTTTAAATGGTTCAATAAGTCTTTTTACAACCTATAGATATTAGGAACTCAAATAAAAACTCAAATCAATACGAATGTTAACAAAAGATTATTCAATCCAACACTAGGAATGACAATCATGTTAGATATTTGTTCTTTAATTTTACATAAATGCATAAATTAATTTATTTTTCTGTTTAATATTTAGTCATATAGTTAATACTTATTAGACTTATTTTAGCATGACTTAATACTTTTAAATTATGATTATTTTTATTATGACTTATTAATATGCAATATTTATTCCATGTGATTTCATTATTTTTTTGGTTGAATATTTTATTGTCATCACTCACTTCATAAATTTCAAATAAAATGAATATATTTTGTGTTTTTTTTTAAAGAAATACCTTAGATAGTTGTATTTTGCTTGGACTAAAGAAATATTTGAAGCACAAGTTAATTATATATTCGTATGAAGACTTTATCGGAAAAAACTCGAAAAGCCCGAGAAAATCGAAAAAACCCGAAAAAATCCTAGATTGGAAAACTCGACTTTTATTGGTTTGGTTTGATTTATAAATTTAAAAATCCGACACTAATGATTTGATTTGATATTTAAAAACTCCGAACCAATCCGGTCCATGTAACCCTACTTCTACCTATTAATTGGATATACCAAGAAAAATGTACGATCTAATGAGATTGTTATTAAATATTTATTTATATAGGTGGGACAAGCTCTTCTATTTTGATTCATGTATCTATCTCATATGTATTGACTTCTAATTAAAAGATATTTATTTGTTTGTTTATGTTCCACCGATCAGATATAAACAACAACCACAATAACTATTTACTCATGGGTGGACAAACTCTTCTATTCTGATTCATGGTATTTGCCTCCCGTGTTTAACTTCTAATTAATTTGTTTATATTCAGTAATCAGATATAAACAATAACAACAACAACAACCACAACTACAACAACAAAAACCCCGCGTAATTTCACAAGTAAAATTTTAAAAAGATGGTGTGTATATAACATTACATATATTTTATAAGAATAAAAAAATTATTTTTGATACTCTCGATAACTGTCAGATCTATATAGATCTTGCTATTTTAGGCCACCTTTCAAGAAGAAAGACTATAGAAACTATAGTTAAGAGAAGAAAATGCTCATAGTTTGCCTCCAATAATTATTGGATCCTTTAGATGGGCCTACAATAATACTTGTTAACCAGTAGCCCAGTAGTTGCATTCTTTTTTAGTTTGTGGACTTGGAAACAGCTGATTCACACAAATGTGTCTTTTTTAAGGTTACACTATCAAAAGAGACATATCTTCTTATCATATTTATTAACTCTTTCATTACTTTATTTTAATTACTTAATATACCACATGTAAACACTTTGATACATCGCTTCAGGTCGTGATATATTGCCTCACCTTGTGATACATCGCCCTGATGTATCAAAGGTAATTATCCAGAGGTGAGGCGATGTATCACGCCTTGAAGCGATGTATCCGAGCGAAGTGAGGTGAAAAAAGAGTAATTAACTCCCAAAAATGTGTGTTTTATGTAAGTTACTCCTTTTTTAATCCATCGTATATAAATATATATATATATATATATATATATATATATATATTTTTTTTTTTTGTCCTTATTTTTAAAAATTAAATATCATACTTTTTACTATAGTCTAATATTTTTTCACAAGACTTTTAATTTCACAAAAAAATATTTAGTTCGTGGTCTAAAAAACTTATTAAAAAAAATATCATTTATGAAATAGTTTTATTACCCCTAAAAGGGACAAGCGACGGGAATTTAAAGTTGGAAACAAAACTTAATTTTTGGGTGCGTTTGGTAGGGAAGAAAACATTTTTTTGTTTCAATTATCTTATTTTTGGAAAATATTTTTCTTGAAAAATAAATTTCTTAGAATGAGAAAAATAACTTTGTTGATAAAAGTAGAAGAAACAAATTTTATAAGTAGCTTTCATTATAAATTTGTCTCCTATCCAATCTTCAATTCCTTTCAAGCCATTGAGCCAACCACTCAATTGTTTATGCGTTTCCATCATAAATACTTATATTTGTAATATATATTTTATATAATTATAAAATCTACGGTAGCGGGTGGGGTGCCGGTAATATGCATGGCCACAAAGAGTGCATATTCCAGTGGAACGAACAATTCGAGTTCGTATTTAATAGCTTATCATAATGGTAATTCTTGTTAGATTATCCATGAATCTTTGTGTCATGATAGAGCATCATCATAGCAATAATATACCATAGAGGTGTTAAGTTGTGTCTCAGGGCTGCTGCTTGTATTTGAGAAAAAATAACTTAAGGACCAGGTGATTTGAGAGCTAGTTAAAACGGTTATAGGGGTATTATTTCCTTATTTAATTATTTTGGGCACTGTTACTACATTCGTCCCAAAAGAAAATGATGGGTTCAATAATGCAAATTTTAAAACATCTAATGCTCAATGAGAAAATAGATACTATGATTTTGTGATGTGCACAAAAGGTAGTACTCATGATCATACACTCCTACTTTATAATTAAAATGATTTTGATCTTTTTTATGGTCAATTGTGCAATTATTATATTAAAAATAAGAATATAAGGGTGATTCTCTCAAAATAATTTAACTCATAAGTGCTGGATTAGGAGTGAATTATCATTCAAAAATACTAGAGAAAGACCAAGTATGTGAGTAAAGTAGAAAAAGATGTTGCAATTAAACAGAAAATCCATTTGAAAAAGATGTTGAAATTAAACAAAAAAATAAAAAATAAAACAAATCAAACGCTAGAAGGAGGGGTCGAACCTCCGACCTTGTGGTTAACAGCCACACGCTCTAACCAACTGAGCTATTCCAGCTTGCTTTTTGTGTGACACTTTATACATATTTAACACCAAAAGAAAAACCAATAGTACATCCAAAAATGGGTTGGGTATAAATAGAAAAAAACTCCTACTTTAGCTTAAAGAGTTGAGAAGATGGCAAGTCCTTGCGCCGTCCTTGTTATTTTCTCGGCTTCAATTTAATATTATAGAAGTTTGAGATACCGCTATTCTGCCAAAGTGAAAAAGAAAATCCTATGCAAATAATACTACCTTAAAGTGTCTTGCCAAAAGTTTAACAGAGAATAAATGTGTCATCTAAGGGGATCTACTTTATTTCTTTTATAATGCTTTTCCCCCTTCAGAATCCACACAATATTCATGACAAAAAATGCAAGCATATCAGCTTATACATGAAGGGACTGACTATTTCTCCTGAAACAAAAAATAATGCCAATAGCTCCCTGCCAAGTTGACACACATGCATTACACTTATTAAATACTTTAAATATCCATGTAGTTGGCCAATGACATGAAACTATTTGCAGATTTATTAATGATGGAATTTAAAACTCTACCAAAGAAGTTAATTTTTTGTCCTGCTATCCCTTTTTCTCACAATAATCCCCACTTCTCAATTAATGCTTCATTCTCGCAAACTATCTCCATTTCCTCCTGCATTGCCACCACTAAGCTTAAGTTTTCTCAACATCTTCTTCCGAATCAGAGGCGAATTTGAACAAATTTTGTAATTTCGAATGAACTTATTATTTTTTGCTTGAACTATATATACATAATTTTAAAAAAAGTACTTATTCTGACCCACTGACTCTAAATCAGTAATTCATTCTTAATAGCCACGAGATGATCATCTTAGGGTGATCTTTTTGCCTACGGATGCTCTTATTAGCAAAATGGGAACAGCCTAAACCGTGAAAACGGAGTTGTGGGAGAGCAATACAAGCATCGTGCTGCTAGGTGAAGCAGCCTGAATGCTGCACCCTTCGCCTCTTGAGGCAAACATTTAATTATTTTATGTCGACAAAATGATGACTCTTGGAGTACTTAATTTAGGTTTTGCACAAGGGAATTAGAGAGGAAGAGGTGATTAGAGTTGATGGATCAATTCCAGTGGCATGTCACTCAAAATGCTACCAATGCATGCGCTGTATGCCCATTCAAGTACTAATTGAAGAAGATGATGAACAGAATAATGAGCAGTATTATCCCCAAGTTTGGAGGTGTAGTTGTGGACACAAAGAATTCTCACCTTGATCATCATCTAACTCCATCAAGTAATATTTCCTAGCATAATTCACTATCTGGTTGTCCCTACATACGTTGAAAAAAGTACGATACTTTTGGACAATATATACACATATCTACAACCACTAGGTTGTATTTTGTTGACAAAATGATCCGTCAATGCAAGAATCAAGGTACTTTTTTGCTTACACATATTGTATTATTTTGGTTTTTAATTAATCACTTGTTGAAGATTTTGTCTTAAAAAGACGTCTCACGTTAAGAAATGGGTCAAGTCCTATAAATCGTCTAATACTTTCTGTCTCCTTTGTATCAATTCATTGTATTTAGTTGAAGAGAAAAATGTTTCACATGTCCTTATCACCTAAAAGTTATCCCGTCAGGATTTATTTTATACCATTGTCTTTGTCTGAATGCGAAGTTTAGAATTCCCAGCTTCCTGAAAAGTCTCGCAACAGTTGTTGTTTTTTCTTTTATAAATAGAAAGTCAATTCAATTCATGTGTATATCAATTCGAAATTGAATGATACTGTATATCAGTATGGAGATACTTGTGTCTGATATATTTATTTTATACCAACCATGTTACAATTGTAGAACAACAGTATTATTACTAGTAGAAAAGAATCAAACAAATATTACAGATTTACACTTGAGATTTTAAAAATTGAACACACAAAGTACGTATTACGCATGAGTAGTTGTTTCTAACGCATCAGAATTTCCTATGACGGAGATTATCAACAGTAGTAGTCCCTTGTAAATTGCTCGTAGCCGCCAATCTGGAGCCATTCTTATTGGAAACAGGGGAAAGCAGAGTAGAAGCTCTGTTATTGAAGCTTTTAGGCTGATGCAGATCCAGGAAATCAACACTCACCGGAGGCTGAAACTCCGATCGAGTTCTCCGGTGAGACGAGCCCTCGACGGAGTCAGCAGCTCCGATGAGCATGTGGTAGCTCCGGTTAGAGGTGTCTGAGAGACACCGGAAACTGTTGCGATGAGGTTTCTGTTTCTTCATGGCATGGAGGAGAAATGGGATTAAACCTTCCATGGACTTGCTTGGTTTGTTGAATTTTGAGTGTGTTTAGCTCTTTAGGATTTTGATGTAAGAAATGGGGATGGCTGACATTTATTTATAGTGGAGAATGGAGAAAGACAGCGTCACGAAATTACAGAGTAGGTGGATATGGATGCCAACAGTCAGCGAGGTTGATTAGTGCAAAATTGTCAAACGGGTTTACCAACTTTAATTCTTAAACGTGAAAAATTAAAATTTATTGTATTAAATATGACATAGAGCGACCCTGTTTGAATGAACTTATAACTTATGAGTTATGACCTATAAATTCAAGACTAGATCGTGATTTATACCAAACACCGGGGGAACATAAATTAGACATCATAAGGATAAGGTTATTTGAGAAAATACAATGGACTTGCCTCCATTGAGTTGTCTTGGGTTGTTGGGTGAAATATAACAAAGTTACATAGCATGTGGTATAATATTTAAGTAAAGCTTTATTTTATTAATGGTAAATTTGCATTCAACTAATTGTGATTTGCCCTTAAAATATTCTCACCTAACCTGTTAAATTTGGCACGAGTTACATAAACATCGGTTAAACATTTAACACATGTCTAATAATAATAATAATAATAATAATAATAATAATAATAAGGATAATAAAATTAGCCTATGAAAACATGATTCTCTCAATTTATTCAAGTTAGGGCAGGTTCATGACCCCTCCTTTGTGAACTCAACTAATTTTGATTCACCCAATTCACCTCAGCTAAAAGCTGAGTTAATGTATAACTCAAATTGACCTATGAGAAATCTTGCTGAAATAATTTGAAAAATATATTTTTTATTGATAAGTTATATATAACCATAAAAAGAAGAAAGATTAGTATGTACTTCAACAAATAAAAGGAAAACAATAAAAATTGATCGTATTGGACTATGATTCATTTTTAATCTAGTCTATTTTGACCTAGTACATTTCAACCTAAATGTATTTGAACGGATTAATAATATATCATGTATTAATTCAATTCATTTTGACCCTCCTAAACTCTGTCCAGCTCGCCGCCCCCTAATTTTAGAACTAGCGAGCTGTTGTTTAAGGGATAAGGAAAAGAACGCACGCCAAGACAAACTCTTAGTTGAAAATAGATAATGAATGGATTGTTACCTAAACTGCTAAGCATTATTAACCAGTGAAGGTGTGTTCTGTGTTCAACTTGTATTGTAATTGATTTGAAATAATTAATTGAACACATTGATTGAATAAAAAGGAAGGTCAATAGTGGATTCCAACTGTCTGTAACGCGTTATTATTGATAGTGTCTATCTATTTCATCAATTGAGCTACTTGCCCACAGATTTTGTGACCTTTCCCTGTTATGCCTTTTCTTTATTCTCCAGCCTTATACAATGCGTATTTTCTTCAACCGTTTCAGACTTTCTTCCTATTGTTAAAGATTAACGTGTAATAATTGGAGTCTCTACGGAAAAGAATGACATATTTTTGCAGTGCAAACAACTAATGATCAAACTACTTGCGTGAATTCAAACATCAAGATTTGAATTAATTAAATATAACTTTTACACTTTTTGAAAAGAAAGGAAAAGTTTGACTTAATAATCAATAAAGTGTGAATGGTAAATCATAAAAGACAAAGAATCACATAATTACAATTAGATAGATTTCTTTTCATCTACTTAAATCATGATGTTTATGGTTTCAACATTTAATTGTACGTCCAAGCACACCAAGCCAATACATATATATCATGTGTACGATAAAACAATATTGTCATAACTAATTAGAACAATAATACCATACCAAATAGTATGTTCTCACAAGTAAAGTCCGGATACTTTTGAGGGATAGAGAAGTTGTTTTTAATAACTGCACCAAATTTCAAAATGATTAAAATATACTAGTGTATAATATATCTTTCAAGAAAAGAAAAATTAATAACATCATTCTTTTTTGATATATACGTGAATCAAGTTGGTACACTCGTTTGACAATTTAACATCAATCAACCTTGGTGACTATTCACATCCATATCCATGAAACTTCGTCCAGCAGACTTTCTACACTATAAATAATGGTCAGCCATCCCCATTTCTAACATCAAAAACTTAAATAGCTAAACACCGAAAACTCAAAAGAAGCAGCTACGTACATTAATCACCAACAAAAAACTCATGGAAGGTTTAATCCCATTTCTCCTTCACGCCATGAAGAGACAGAAACCTCATCACAATAGTTTCCGGTGCCTCTCCGACACCTCTAACCGGAGCTACCACATGCTCGTCGGAGCTGAGGGCTCGTCTCACCGGAGAACTCGATCGGAGTTTCAGCCTCCGGTGAGTGTTGATTTCGTGGATCTGCCTCAGTCGAGAAGCTTCAATAACAGAGCTGCTTCTCTGCTTTCCCCTGTTTCCAACAAGAATGACTCCAGACTGCAGTTTGGTTCAAACATGGCGGCTACGAGCAATTTACAAGGGACTAAAACTGTTGATAATCTCCGTCATAGGAAATTCTGATTGCGTTAAAAAAAACAATACTCATGCAGAATTTAGTGCTTTGTTGTATTCAAATTTTAAAATCGAGACAAGATGATGTCAACTGTAAATTTGCAATATTTGTTTGATTCTTTTCTACTAGTAATACTGTTGTTCTACTACTATAAAATGGCGTTTTTTCGCCTTGTAAATTTACAATTTTTACTTAAACTCCTCAATTTTCCTTCTTTGATTCCGATCACAAATGAAGAAATTTAGATTTTGGGTATGACATCAAACTTCTTAAGAAATCCACCATCACATTACAACTAGCTAGTAGTATATACGGGAATTTTAGTGATTCAATTGGTTGACTAATTGAAACTTTTACCTTATAAGTGAGGATTTGATTTCTTACCTTGTAATTCCCTTCCTCATTTTCCCTTAAAAACAAAAAGAAGCTAGTAACATATATCTAGTATATATATATATATATACACGCGCTCTCTGTCTAACTTGAAATAGTGTTGCATTAACTTGAAGGGAGAACACAAAGAACAATAGTTTCTGTTAGACCAGAAGATAACAAATTAAAGGCAAAATCCTATGAGATTAATTGTATTTTCTTAACCTTAAAATGAATAGTTGTATTGTTATTATAAGGATACAAATTGATGGTTGAATTGCTGCACAACATTAAGTTAAAGGAATTGAGTTCTAACAATAATTGTCCGAGTAAAATTAGAATTAGTCCTTCACTTCAACATATCCAAAGAGTATTAAGTTGGCTAACTATTTTATTTCTTTCAAAGATATAATTACATGCTAAAAAAAACTGTGTTATTTAAAAAAATTTAATCACCAAGTAAAGTTTCACTAAAATACATCATGAAGAGTTGTAGTAGAGGACAAATTTATTAAAAAGAGATAATATGTGAAGGAAACATAAATTAAAATTGATCTGGAAAAATCTTTTCGTGTCTCATATTATGCAAATTTATATATCCTTTTTCTTTTTTCAAAAGTATGTGTTTATTGTTATTGAAGAGAAGAAGCAATAGTAAATAGGAGAGAGAGACACACCATCGAGGAACAAAATCTCAGTGTATAACTTTTTTCAGGTAACATTGACCTGCTACCAGGTAACTAACTTTTTTTTAATTATTTTCTTTTTTTCAAAATTCAAACACTGATATTTTATTTTTTTCCCCCTAATCTTTCTCACTGCAAACCCTCCATATTCATAACTCCTCAAATATGCTAATCCATTTTCTCTGACTTTTTCAAACCCATGTGTCCATGCCTTCTCTATCTATAGATTGTTTATTGCGTGTGTATTTATCGGGGAGTTTCTTCTGAAAGAATGATTTGTATTTTTGATTTCCCAATTATTAAAAGCAATTTTATTGACACAAAAGATTCCTTATAGCAACCTCCACTGCAATGAGCATTGATGATAATTATATACGTTCTTTTATTCTTTCGAAGTATTTTGTTAATTTTGATGCTCTCCAATTTTTTGACTTTGTCTCTCCCTTTTGTTTATCTTTTCTATTACGAGTATTATCAATTTAATTGAAGTTGTTTGCTTTTTTGGTGCTAAAGATTAATTTGAATTTCTTTTGTTGTCAATTCTTCCGTATAGTGACTTTGATAGGATAATACATTGATTATGAGAGATACTTTGTCTTATGCATCGTGATTTGCCAAAACAAAATATTATACTGTGTATATCCCCTCCAATCAAGGTAATATAGCACGAACCATGTTACTATAGCTACATACACTAATGGACTCTTAAGTTTATTAGCTTAATTATATGTTAGTATTATCTTGAGCATTGATTAAAGCTAGGTGATGTCTATACATGTAAAATTTAGTTTAAAAGCACTGTGTATGTGAAAATATGAGTTTGTTGATTTTTTTTTTTAATTTTTTTTCGAAATATTTTGTATTTGTATGTAGATCTGATTTAAGCTTGAGTTGATGAATTTGTTTAAAAAAGGGGCCTGCATGTATGGTTTTCATTACCTTTTAATGATTTCTTAGTCTCTTTTTTTGTTGGGGGATTGATGAATAATGGAGTAAAAAAACTTTAGATTTTAAGGATTTGTTATTATCATTTTTTATGTCACAGAATTTCAAAGGAAGCGTAGAAAGATATCAACATACCCAAACAACTAAACTGGATTAGGGGCTAGATAATAATGTTTAATCGTGAAACTAATAAATAATTGAGCAGAAGTACATAAAAGTACCCATGAAAATTACAATGCACAAACAGATCTAAGAGGATGTTTGGATTGACTTTTTTTTTAAGTGAATCTGGGTATGTCATCTTGTAAAAAAATTTCCCATTTTGCTTTGACATAAAAATAGCCTCCTACGTGCTCTTTGCTTCAGAAGCTTGCCTCTACACTATTGTTTATGTTGCTTACATTATGGAGATATTCAGGAACTGTCAAGATCAAATCGAGCTTTAATTCTTTTTTTTTGTTGTTGCATGTGATGATCCGAGAATCTACATGGATTCTCCGCAAGCCCTCCCTTTGCGTTTCTTGTTGGGTTGAACCCAACACTTCCCTTCGAGTCAGCCCGCCACAAAAGCTCAGAAAAGTGGATAGATGGACCAAAGCCCATGGTTTTAAAACAGCAGCAGCAGTTCAAATGAACAAGAAGTCCAAAGTATGGTGCCAGATGGGCTCCGAAAGCCCAAATATTAGTTCTAGGACAGGGTTTTAAATTGGTTGAAGTCCAAATTATGATTAAGCCCAAAGGCTTGACTAATTCTTCTTTCTTCAACTCTTTATTGTGTAGTTTAGATTATTATTTGTATTAACTTGAATTAACACTTTTTTAACTTAGTTGAATTATTCCTAAAAAGAGTAAACATTTTTGTTCAATTATCTTTACTCATTCACTGTTTTCTTCACGTAAAACTGTTATAATAGTTATGTTTCAAAACTTGTTAAGAACATTAATGTTTTCCTTTATGTCTAAAGCAAATTCTTTCATTTTCACTCCTAAAAATCAACTCTTTTCCACAAAAATCAATTAAAAACAAGATGTTTTTTCTCCAAGTTAAACAACCAAGTTCTTTTCAAATAGTTAGTCAAAATAAATTATTTTCAAACAAGTTCGGATTCTCTAAATGCCTTAAAAACCTTCTTGGAGTGTTAATATGAACCGATTATCCTTAATCTCGAATTATTTTTTTCTAAGTCTTTATCTGTTTTAGACTTTAAAAGTTTTTAAAAGTTTTTCTTAGTTTTACTTTTATAAAATTAAGTGGCGACTCTTGCTTTTAGTTGAAAACGTTTTGAAACTTTAACTTAGATTTTCGAAATTATATTCATACAAGTCATTTTTCCCGAAAACAAACGATAAAATGCAATGATGCAACACAAGTAATCCATAGCAGGCGTGGTATCCGAGCCAATCGTTAGTATATCTGTACCAGGCGTGGTACCCGAGCCAACCGTTAGTATATTTCGTACCAGGCGTGGTACCCGAGCCAACCATTTGTTATACATGTACCAGGCGTGGTACCCGTGCCAACCGTTAGTATAATTGTACCAGGCGTGGTACCCGAACCAACCGCATGTCAATAATTCACAGTCAAATAATGAACACACAACTTGTAAACCAACAAGTAAACAACCGTTCAACTCACAGACCGTAAGACATGACCCTTAGACATTCTACACAATTTCATCTAAGCAATGCAATTCACACAAACACTTAGATAGGAATACAAAACATACAACATTCACAGGAGTCGTGAGCCATCACCTACCACATTCCGGGTACACTATGAACCGTCAAATCCCGTCCAAAGACTAACCCCGGTTCGCCCTCTTAAGCATGCAGTTAATTACATTTATTCTTGACTCTCTTCCTAGGACCAAATACAACCTGGAAAAACCCTTCCTAGCCTTATAACACAACCAAATAGTTATCCAAATTATACCAATTAGTCCGGAACTTCCGTTCCTTACATATTTGTTAATTACTAACCCTTTTCTGGTTCTCCGAACCTTTCGATATTCGAGTTCTCGCATTTTTAATAGCAAAAACACACAATTTAAGCAATGCCTAGAATATCACCACACCCTATTCCCATTCTACCATTTCCAAAGAGTTACAACAATTCAACAACTTCCTCCAAACTCCGTGCCCAAAGGCCTAACCATGGATTCTCCCTTTCATTCTATACAATAATACGAAAATGAAAGCGGTCAATCTACTCTTGGAAGAAACCTAGGCTACCTGGATGCCGAGCAGCTGTTCCATGCCCTTTCTGGCTCCGTGAAGGCATTCCCTGACGATTCTGCAGGCCCGAATCCGTGATTTTGCGTCCCTTTTACCGGAATTCCTCCTCCCCATGGCTCCCAAGCATTGGAGCGGCCTAGGAGGGTTCTTGGAGTAACCCTCATCTGTTTTTGGGGCTGAATGGGAGAGAATGAAATTAAAAGCCCGTTTTCTTGGTTTTTTAATCCCGTCGCTCCGTTATAGCGATCCCGCTATAGCGGTCTTAAGCGGTGTTGACCGCCTTGACCACTGCTATAGCGGTATTTTCCACCGCTATAGCGGAGGCCGCTACCGCGAACGGTTGCGCTCGTCACGGACAGAATGTTCGAAAATCTCTCAGTTTTGGCCATTTTACAACACACTTATTTTCCCGACGTTTCAGAACAATCCCTTCACGTCAACCTCGATTCCGGGAGTTCTACTTACCCGAATTTGATTCCGAAAAGTCCTCCGGACTTCTCTATGTCTTAGCTACAAGAAAAACTAGCTCAAAACAAGACATTTAACCCAATCCTTACCCGGATTGTCCTAGACCATACCTCGCTCCAAAACCGGCCGAGACTAGCCTAATCCAGAATTTTCAACTCCCAAACCCGAAAATTTTCTAACCCGAAACTTGGCATGAATGGTTTACCCGTAACGACGAACCCGATCGTTACAAGAAGAATTAGTTTTTATAGATATATATTGCAACTTTAATTTTTATTTAAAATTTTTCTAGTAAAAAGTCACTCGATTTGTTATTTCAAATAAATGTGTGACACATTCAAGATTTTGTGGACGTTCAAATATCCATTCATTTAGTGAATAATTAAAAAGATTTGAGAATTTGAAAATAGATAGGTATCACTTTCTTATACTTTTATTTTCGCAACTTTGATCTAAGATCACACACAAATTTAATCTCTATATAAGTTTTTTTTTTATTCTTTTAGTTTATAAATAAGCCTCTTGCTAGCATAATTATTTGGAAAAGAAAAAGGAGGAAAAACATTCACATTGAAGTAATGATAAATTTGTTAATATCTTTATATTCAGAAGCTTTGATCATTCCAAAGAAGAATTAGGTTATATATATTGTAACATTAATTTTTATTTAAAATTTTCCAAGTAAAAAGTTTCATTTGAAAAAAGAAAAGAAAGAAAGAATGGTAAATAAAATATGTATTTCGTAATTTGTCTTATTTATACAATTGCGTAAAGCACGACTTATTCACTAGTTAATAATTAATAATGAGAAGACAACTAACCTAATTATACTTGGTCTCTTTTTTCGTTCTTATATTTGGTCCCTATTTTTTGGTGTAAGGTATTAAATATTATGACTTAAATTATATAAGAAAATTTTGTAGTTGATTTTTAATATATTTAATATTAGAGAAATAGTAAAAATTAATTTTAAGTCCTAAATATTAGAAAAACAATTAATATGCTATATATAAATATTAGAAAAACGTGAGAAAAAAAAGAATAAGAAGTATTACTAAATCTAAACATAATTCTCCCCCACTCCTCTAGCAATACTTCTAGAATTTTGGTAGAATATGTCTAACTTAATTATTAATTAATGAGGAGAAGACAACTAACATAATTATACTGGATCTCTTATTTTCGTTCTTATATTTGGTCCCTATTTTTTGGTATAATATAGGTAGTATTAAATATTATGACTTCAATAATACAAGAAATTTTTTTAGTTGATTTTTAATATATTTAATATTAGAGAAATAGTAAAAATTAAGTCTAAGTCCTAAATATTAGAAAAACAATTAATATGCTATATATAAATATTAGAAAAACATGAGAAAAAAAAGAATAAGAAGTATTACTAAATCTAAACATAATTCTCCCCCACTCCTATAGCAATACTTCTAGAGTTTTGGTAGAATATGTCTAACTTAATTATTAATTAATGATGAGAAGATAACTAACATAATTATACTTGGTCCCTTATTTTCGTTCTTATATTTGGTCCCTATTTTTAATATAGGTAGCACTAAATATTATGACTTCAATTATACAAGAAAATTTTGTAGTTGATTTTTAATATATTTAATATTAGAGAAATAGTAAAAAATTAAGTCTAAATCCTAAATATTAGAAAAAAAATTAATATGCTATATATAAATATTAGAAAAACGTGAGAAAAAAAGAATAAGAAGTATTACTAAATCTAAACATAATTCTCCCCCACTCCTATAGCAATACTTCTAGAATTTTGGTAGAATATGTCTAACTTAATTATTAATTAATGAGGAGAAGACAACTAACATAATTATACTGGATCTCTTATTTTCGTTCTTATATTTGGTCCCTATTTTTTGGTATAATATAGGTAGTATTAAATATTATGACTTCAATAATACAAGAAATTTTTTTAGTTGATTTTTAATATATTTAATATTAGAGAAATAGTAAAAATTAAGTCTAAGTCCTAAATATTAGAAAAACAATTAATATGCTATATATAAATATTAGAAAAACGTGAGAAATAATAAAAAGAGAAGTATTATTAAATCTAAACATAATTCTCCCCCACTCCTGGAGCAATACTTCTAGAGTTTTGGTAGAATATGTCTAAACTTAATTATTAATTAATGATGAGAAGACAACTAACATAATTATACTTGGTCCCTTATTTTCGTTTTTATATTTGGTCCCTATTTTTTGGTGTAATATAGGTAGTATTAAATATTATGACTTCAATTATACAAGAAAATTTTGTAGTTGATTTTTAATAAATTTAATATTAAAGAAATAGTAAAAGATAATTTTATCTATTGCGAAGTATTTTAATGAAGAGCAAAAAATTTAAATCACATTTTTAAGTCCTTTCACATTTTTAATATAACTAGTCTTTATAAACGTGCAGTTGCACGTTATTCCCAATCAATCTAAATTATACTAGATATCATTAGATAATATTATTTATAATTACATATATTTATTTTAAGAGTTACAAAAATATTACTACGGTATATGATTGTATTTACTTAATACTTCTTGAAATTAATGTTCTCGATATTTGATTTCTTTTCTTTTCTTTTTCTCCCGTATAAAAAACATGGAGAATACTTCAAGATAAGCTATTCAAACAATCCGTGAATATATATTAATTCACCAAATTTCACCTCATGAAGAATAATTAGCTAATGTAATCAAACAAACCACAAAAAATAGATATAGGAAAAAGAAATACAAAACAGATTGTCAAAATTTTATTGTGTGACTACACAAGGTAGCCGTAAGATCTTTTATAGATGATCAAAAAAGTTACAAGAATTTGATTCCAACGTAAAGTTATGTTTTCAAATAATTAGTATGAAAGAGTTCTTAGTCGACTAAGCCAAACATGTTTGATTTTATGTAGATTTTTTTCATAATTTTAATCGGTACGTTAAAATTAGTAAAGAAATTGAATCTTTTAGCTAATTTTTATTGATGTCACTAATATTTTAATTTACACGTGATATTTATATTCTCTGTTAATTTTTGAGATGATGTACGAGATATTAATATCCAAAGAAATCAAGCACACAAAGAATCTATATTTTCTCTTATTATATAAGAGTCAGTTGAGAGTTAAGCAAGGAGGACACCGCCAACGTGCCTGCTTCATCGTAGGGGTAAATTGGTCATTTCGTGTGTTTTGCTGCTTTAATGATTTGTACATTATCGGTTTAGGAGCTGTACAATAATGGTTTTTATTAATGTGGAAGGGACTTTAGAGGATGTGATAGTAGTGGGGACCCACTTCAGCTTTTTCCCATTTCACATCACATGCCAGCTTCCTTTATGCATATCTTTTAAAAAATTTAAAATTATTTTAAAATCTCATTGAATTGGCCACCTCCCAAGACTTAAAAATGAAATTATAATATTACTATCTAATAAGAGGGGAAGCAGGCTGCTCCCCGTCAACATGCTTGCTTCACCTCTTTGTGGGCCTGATTTTTATTTTAATTTATTTATCTTTTTTTAAAATCTATTATTACTATTACTATCTAATAAGAGGGGGAAGCAGGCTGCTCCCGTCAACATGCCTGTTTCACCTCTTTGTGGGCCCGATATTTGTTTTAATTTATTTATCTTTTTTTAAATCTATTATATATTTAAAAAATACGCAAAAAGAGAAATTACAATAACTAACAATTTAAAATATATGAAACACATAATTTTTTTTGATTTACTCTAGAAATTTTATCAGCGTCACATAAATTGGATAAAAGAAGTAACATATATTATTTAAAAAATGATGTAAAAAGTGCTACAAATCATAATAATTAATAATTTAAAATATTTAAAAGACATAAAAAATTAATTGACTCCAAATTTTGTCAATGTCACATAAATTGGAGTAGAGAGAGTAACATATATTATTTGAAAATTACGTAGAAACTACTATAAATCACAATAACTAACAACTTAAAATATCTAAAAACTATATAAATAAATTGGAGTGACTCTCCAAATTCCATCAGTGCCACATAAATTGGGACAGAGAGAGTAATATATATTCTTTGAAAATTTTGTAAAAGAAAGTATTATAATTCACAATAATTAACAACTTAAGATATTTAAAAATCATAAAATTTTTTTTAATCGACTCTCTAAATTTAATAAGTTACATAAATTGGAATAGAGATAGTAATATATATTGGGCCCGTGTACAATTGTGAACTAAAGCAAATAGAAGACTCCAGGGTGCAAGAGAAAAAAGAATCATGTTAACATTCAAACTCGCTATTACTGAACTCTTGGTCTTTTTCCTCGCACTTATGCACTATTGAAAAAAGACGAATAAATATTTACGGATATAATTTTATTTATGTTAGGCCCGAGCATTGCCCAGACTTTCCTTACTAGTAGATAAATAAAAACACATAAAAATGAAAGAAACAAATAGAAAATTTCCAATATTCCAACACAAGAAATGTTTATTGGTAATCAACATGGGGATTTATGATTTTTTTGGTACAATGTCAGATTTTCTTTGCATTCATCCTGTTGTTTAGGTTGAAAAATTATTCCTTTCATTTCATCTTACTTAGATCCATATTTAGTTGACACTTTTCTAAAAAAATATTTATGAAAAATTTATTTTATTAAATTAACTTTATTAATTATATTTTAAAAATTTAAATTTAACTATAGTAATACTTTAAGTGAGACTGATATCAATAAAAATTTATATTATTTTATGGTAAAACAAGAAAATAAAAGGTTGCCATGGATACATACAACATGTAAGTATGAGTAAATCGAATATCAAAGTTGGACAAATTTATGGCAAAAGAGAGTCTAAATAAAAATTCTTCAATTAACAACATATGACTTCCACAATTTGTGATTATATCCGTGTGAAAGATAAAATCATAACCAAAATCATGCTAAGAGTTTAAAACACATTAAAAATGAGAATGGGTAGGACTACATGCTTAAACTTTACTAATGTTAATAATATCTATCAGGTGTTTATTCTTCACTTAATGAGATGATTTATTATCACACAAATATATATATAATTTATTTTAAATTAAAAATTAAATAATATTTAATTGACATTATTCAAAAAAAATAACTTTATGAATAAATATTGGGCCGGTGCATAGCACCGACGAAAAGTACTAGTATATATATAAAGGAGGGTTTTAGACTTGATGATGTGGCACCTCTCTATGGCCTCTAATTGCATTTATCTTTTTTCTCCTTTTTTAACTTTTTATTTTATTTATCACATATATTTTATGTAAAAAAACTCAAGAGCACTCATTTAACTCTCTTAAATCTTAATTATGTATGTTAAATGTGTTTAAGTTTTTTTCTTCCAAAGACAAATGAAAAGTTTTAACTATTAATGAAAATAATTATTGACTATTGAAATTTATATATATATACATATATATATATAAAGGAGGAACATAGACAAAGTTTTTCTCCTATTTTTGGCCTATTTTTAAATTTAAAGTAATTTATAAATTATTTTATTGTAAAAGTAATTAATCACTTAATTTATTACACCTTAATTACTATCTTAATTCTCTTATAAGTTACACTTTTCCTCTTCCTCTATAACTGTTGATATTCCTTAGCCAATATATAATTGTTGATCTTAAAACACATGAAAAGCATTGTGTCCATTTTCTGTGGATGAAACTAAAGATTCTTTGTTGGGACATACCAAATCAGTGAGGTTATCACCATCAAAGCTCGACAAGAAAGCTTCAAAGTAAAAGTTTCTTCTTAGTTTATATTATAATTGTATATTCTATCATCATGTCATTATTTTTCTCATAATAACTATATTTCTTTTTCGTAATTGTTTAGTATCATTTTTGTTATATATGAGTTTGTTCAATTGAGCAAGTGAAAAGAAAAAAAGTGAATTGGCTAACGCATTTCAAGTGTCGATGTATCATGTCTGAATGAGTTTTGATATGTTTCAAAAGTAGCAGATGGACTGCTTATCAAACCACTCATTATGAGTACGTCGAATATATTTCTTTGGTTATGCTTAATAGATATTATTATTTAGATATTTAAAAGATTTAATTTTACTTGATACACGTGTATATGTGTTTCGTTCCTTTTAATTTGTTGATTTTATTTTTGTTTTTGTTCATTATTTTATGTAAGAATTTTTTTTTCTTTGGTGTGTTTTATCGTAGGTGGTTACGAAAATGATAAATTGTCCATAAATAAGAATGTTGAAAGCAAATTCTAGCGCTGTATAGACATTAGATGATTATTGTTTTCATTGATATTATTTCTCAAAACATTTATATACCAGAAGGTTTGATCTTAGTTTTTGAAAAATAATGCCAATAAAACTATACTTTCTTCTAGACAAAGTTGATTGGTTGAAAAAGGAAATCAAACTTAATTTTGTGATATTTAAAGTTTCAAAATTTAGTTTCAATTAAAAGAGTGAATTATGTTGAATTTAGCTGTCTTTTTAATTCGAATAATCTCAATTTACTATGAGTTGAATTTGTATTTTACATGAGTAATTTGAATATTAGTTATTATAGATAGTTTTAACAACTCAAAAAATCTTGAGTTGGATTATGATCACCACACCACACTTTTTGAATTTATTCAAATATATGGGAGCTTGAAATTTAAAATTTATATCTATATATATTTACATAAAGTTAAACATAAGCAAAATGATGTTGCACCTCTGTAACCAACAATCATATTTTTCTTTTTTTCAATTTTTTTTACCATTCTCCTATTTAATTTTTCTTAATCTGTATTATTAAAACAAAAAAAAATAATCAAAAGTCACTATTTAGAGTATTTCTCATCAATATATGTTACTCATCGTTAACTACTACCAGTTATTGTATTTAAGCCCTTTTAATTTATTAGTTCCTATCATTTAATTTTAAAAATCAAAATTTGACTAAATATTTACTCAATTAATTAGGGAAAGACAATTACTAGAAGACAACGAAAGGTGAAAGACGTTAGTTTTCAAATAGGTGATGAGAATATTTTATTTATTTATTATTATTAAAAAATAAAACGTAAACTTGAACTATCAACAAGAACTAGGGAAGCAAGAAAATAATGAAAAAGACAAAGGAAGTAGCGGAATGAAACAACAAAAAGAGGAGATAGGATAAGAGAGTGACAAAAAGGAGATAAGAAGAAAATAATGAAAAATCGAGAGAAAGTAACCACTTTTCTAACACTGGAGCTTTATTTATTTAAGGTATGAATGAATGAGGGGGAGATTAGATAATGGGATTTTTTTTTTAAAAAAAAAAGAAAAGAAGATTTTGAAAAACGTTATTATCTCTTTTATTTCGATTATATTTATAACAAGTTCATTTTCAAATTCATGAATACTTTTTATTATCGCGCGAAGCGGAAGAAGGTTCACTAGTTAAATATAAATCTAACTTACCTTATCTAAATTAAACAAAAAGGCTGTTTTTTTAAACTTTCCATGGAGGCATGTGTAGTAACGTAAGAGTAATGTCTTTCTAATTTTAATAGAAGTTTTACCATATCTAATTTGAATTGAAATCAAATTAACGATTGTAAACTTAATTAGATAGACAATGTGATCTTTTCTATATTTACCCAAATAGTCACTCAAAATATGGTAGAATTGAACTAAAAGGGTATATAAGTCAATCAATATTTTAGGGATATTTTTGTTGTTCAACATTATTATTCGTGCTTTTATAATAACTAGTCTCTATATCACGTGCCTCGCACGTATAACCCCGACAACCATTATAAAAAATATATGTAAAGATAATAAATTTTAAGACCAATTAAATTTTTAAGATATTAGCTTGTAAGTAAAAAATCGAAGCATACAAAAAATGTAAGTTATAGTTTTTTTTTTCTATAATTATATTTGTTTTAGTCACCCACGTTTTCTCATGTCATTACACCCTATGTGGTCTAGAGTGCCCATGATCTAATCAGATCAAATAGAAAAATGCGGCGATTATGTGAGCCAATGATTTTCTTTTAAAAAAAAAGGATGCTCGGTGCACTAAGTATCCCGTCTTAGCAGGTTTGGAGAATGACTCACATTTCGAGGGGTATAAAGTAGACAACTTATCCTAATTCAAGCGTTAGTGATTGCTTTCACGGCTCAAACCGTAACCTACAGGTCATATAGAAATAATTTTACCGTTGCTCTAAAATTTTTCTACCGATAATATATATAATAGTATTAGGACATCGCAAGTCAAACCAAATCCATGCTCCTTCTAATTCTAAAAAACATTGCAACCATTACCCCCTACCTCGTAACCCCCCCCCCCCCCCCAAACTTTTTTTTAAAAAAATTTATTTTTAAAATTAAATTAAATTTTTTTTCTTACCCCCCATAGTATTTTTTTTTTTAAATTTTGTGTTAGATATATATAAACGCTTTTAGGAAAATCTTTTCTATTTGCATATCGAACACAAGAAAATAAGATTTTCTTGCAAGTAGAAAAGATTTTCCTGAAAGCATTTATATATATCTAACACAAAATTTTAAACAAAAAATTAGGGGGTGGAGGGAGGGGGCGAGGGGGTAAGAAAAATTTTTTAATTTTTTTTTAAAAAAAAGTTTAGAGGGGAGGGGGGAAGAAAAAAATCTTTTTCTCTTCTTTAATTGCTAAAATCTTAGCATTTAATTTTTTAAATGTTTTTTTGACTATATATATCTATGTGTATGCCATATTAGCAAAAAATTCAACATGTATGCATGTGTGGCATACATAGGGTTTTTTTAAATTCATTTAATCAAGTAGAGGGTGTTTTTAAGGCTGTCAATAGTTCAGAAACTAAAATAATAATTCGCGCCAAGCTAGGGGTGTTTTCAATACTTATCTCTTTATAAGTTAACATGACCATTATATAAGTACCCTTTGCTTGGATCTTCTTCTTCACTAATTTGAAAATCTCAAGGTGATTGAAAGCTATGGCCTCCAAGGTATCCATCATGTCAACATGGACAGTTAAAATGGCTGAAGAGCACCATTCAGATAATTGTATGATAATTGAGTTGACACCATGGGACCTTCTTGCGCTTCAAATTGAATATGGTCAAATTGGACTCCTCTATCCCATGCCTACATCTCAACAAGTAAGAGTTCTATCAAAATCAACCAACACTAGTTCCTTGATTGATCATCTTCGAGCTTCACTATCTCGAACTTTAGATTTCTTCCCTCCATTCTGCGGCCGCTTTGAGGCGGTCAAAGAGAAGAATGGAACCACTTCTTTCTTCATTAATTGTAATAATGTTGGCGTCCAATTCAACCACGCGATAGCTGATGGTGTTACAGTTGATGACATCTTGAAATCAAATTGTGTTCCTCATTTGGTGCGCAATTTATTCCCACTAAATGGAGCTCAAAACCAAGAGGCTACTGCCAAACCATTTTTAGCTGTGCAAGTAACAGAGCTTGTGGATGGCATTTTCATTGGCTGCACATGCAATCACGCATTAGTTGACGGAGCATCCTTTTGGCATTTTTATGGTTCTTGGGCTGAGATATCTTGCGGTTCTAATGTCATCTCAAAAATTCCCTATTTGAAACGTCAGTTTCCTTTCAAAATTGACCATTTTTCTAATCGCATTTCTATACCAAATGAAAGAATCAATGCAGGTCATAAATCCATTACACCAGAAGTACAAATGCTGAGAGAAAGGGTATTTCATTTTACCAAAGAAAATGTAGGTAAGCTAAAAGCAAAGGCCAATCTTGAAATGAACACCACCAAGATTTCTTCTCTTCAAGCTGTGTTGGCTCATGTTTGGCGATCCGTAATACGTTGTCGTCGTCTTGATCACAACCAAGAAACTACTTTTGAGGTATCCATTGACATGAGGAAAAGATTGAACCCTCCTTTACCTGAAGGGTTCTTTGGAAATGCAATTTACCCTGCTGCCATAACGATCAAGACGGAAGAGCTGCTCGAGCACGGATTCGGATGGGCTGCTTTACAAATTAATGAAACGATTGCTTCCCATGACCATGAAAAGTTGAAGTGCATATACGAGAATTGGATTAACAACCCTGAGGTACAAAAATTGGGCGATTTGCCAAGCAATTACTTTATGCTGCACAACACTCTGCGATTCGATTTTTATAAGTATGATTTTGGCTGGGGAAAACCGATTGCGCATAGAAATGGCATAGGGAACATGATAGAGGGGAAAATAACAGTGTCACACGGGCTGGAAGAAGGGGGCATGATTCTTGAAATTTGCCTTTCTTCAGAGACAATACAAGCATTGGAGGAAGATATAATATTTCGGGAGTTTGTGACCAAACATATGCCAGTTGTTGGTGTGGAACGAACAATTCGAGCTCGTATTTAAATTATATAGTGCTTCTTATGTATTAATTTCTTGTTATAGATTATTTATATGCACGAATAAGGAGAAAATGTAGTGTCTAATTTTTCTACAAGCTTCTTCATCTATGAATCTTTGTTAAGTTGGCTGCTAGCTGCTTGTATTTGAGAAGCTGTTTTTTTGTGTTAGAATTAGCGTCTCTATTGAAAAGAATGACGTATTTTTGCAGTGCAAAGAACTAATGATCAAAGTAGTTGCGTGAATTCAAACATCAAATTTTGAAATAATTAACAAAAAAATCACACAATTTGAAAAGTATTGACATAATAATCAATAAGGTGAGTGGTAAACGGTAAACCATGTAGGGTCGTTTGGTTCGCGGGAAAGGATAAATAATAGTGTCTCATGTGTTGAGATATTATATGAGATTATTTTATCTTACCTTCTATATGAGATAGTAATACCATCATTTTAGTACAAATGATAGGATAAGATACTCCCGAAATTAGCTAATATCTCAAACCAAACATGAAATGAAGGTAATCCCAAATTTTATTCTAGAATTATTATATTTATCCCACGTACCAAACGACCTTCTCTACGAATCAAATCCCTGAAGAAAAACAATCTAAATTAGATAAAAAAAATTCATTTACTTAAATCTTGATATTTGTAATTCCAACATTTAATTGTAAGCTCAAGCAGGCTAGGTTGTCCCTTTGACAATTTCACATTAATCAACCTTGGTGAATATTTCTCATCCATATCCATGAAACTTCGTCCAGCAGACTTTCTACACTATAAATAATGTATTATTATTATTATTATTTAATCGTAAAATCAGTAATTAAAATAAATTATGAAACAAACTGATGTAATTGAAAACCCCATTGACTATTCAAACTTTCTTTTCTTTAAATGGTTGAGTTTGAATGCATTTATAAAATTTGATGGTACAGATAGGAATGGAACCGTGCAGGCTAGTGCGAGTTTGAGTGCATACAGGGTGGGGCCTAATGCAACGACCTCATTGGTCTAGCCTTCGAGCCGCCCCTGCAAATCAAAAATGTACTTTTATTGAGACGAGTGAAGATCATGAGATGAACAAATTGATTGAATACTATGAAAATAATGAAGATTACCTCAATCCTTAATTCAATGCAAATTGATGAGATAGACGAGAAATGAATTGATTAGGATGACTATTATGACTTCCTGTGAGAATTATATCATCGACATAGAGTGATAAAATAAGGACATGAGAAGAAGAGCGATATATAAATATTTAGTCTTACACTTAATTTGTTATTTACATAACCTTGTATTGTAGCCAGAGTCATAGTTGACTTGATACATTACACTTTGTATAACATTATATATAATACACAAAAAACACTCACATTGAAAGTTATCTTGGGAAAAATACTATTTTACACACGATATCAGACTTATCTTGGGGAGAATATATACTATTCTAGACAAGAAAGTGGTAAGATATATTAGTCTTACAAGAGTACTTATCTATGCGCTCATTCTTTTTGGATCAAGTAGGTGTGCATTATCTTACCAAAATGGTGTGCTTTAGACATAATTTTAAAAAGGTTAATGTGTAATATGTTGCTCGATCGTGAAATAAAGATGCGTCAAGGGAATTTTGTAATAAGTTATGGGACAGTATACACTAATTATAATTGATATTCATTTTGATAATTTTGGAACCCATTAAAATCATAAACGAATCTAAGATTTTAAGACGAAGGGTGTATTATTACTTTTTAAGATAAAATATAAATTGTATAGCGACAATAACTTGATAACTGATTACATTATCACAAAAAATATCATCAGTTTATGTGTTGTTTTTTTCCGTATTCTGTTTTAGATTAAAAAATTAAAAGAAAAACGAAGGGGGCAGATTTAGAAAAGAAACTTAAAGGAAACAAATGGCAGTAAGTAAGATTCAATCCCTTGACCTAAAGTTGTTAAGACCAACTCTCAATCAATGCACCGCTCAGTTTTTTTTTTTTTTATCATAGTTGTCTTTAGATAATACTAGATATATTTTAAGAATTATACAAATAATATATCAAATTTAATCGGATGACTACACGTTCATGTGACCCATTTCTTATGCATAAATTCACCATTGAAAAGTGAAAACAATAACAATAATATGTAATCGACTTGTATATGAATTTTCTTCATTTAACCATGGTTATATAAACTGTATTCTGCGCCTAAGGGTGTGGCCTAGTGGTCAATCATGAAATAGGTGAGAACCATGAAGTCTCATGTTCAAAGCAGAGACAAAAAAGACTAGATGATTTCTTCTCATGCTATCCTAGAATTACCTAGTACCTGTTGTTGGTGGGAGGTGACACATATCTCGTGGAATTAGTCGAAGTGTGCGCAAACTGGCCGAAACACCATGATTATCAAAAAAATATATGTACGTAAATTGTATTCTTACTTAATTTGTGACTTATATGGTTAAATTGCTCGATTTGCGATGGTATTTAATTCTTGTTAACCTATTATATAATACACCAACATATTTTTAGTTATAATTAAGGCTACTTTATTAGGTATTGACAAATCATGGGTTCAAACTCTTTTGTTCAAGCCAATAACATTCTTGACTAGTGATAAAATATCGACACGGTTGTGGCGGAATTTTTGGAATCCCTTCACCTGTAATTAGAGATCTTATGTTTAAATCCATGGAAATGAAAAAAATCTTGTTGAGAGCGCTGCCTCCAAAAATAAGTCCTACAATACACAAATCCAATTTAGCTAGACTCTAATACAAATATCAAACACCGAATGAAAAACCAACAAAAAATTAGTGATAAAATTTCTCACCTCCTTTTGCGCCTTTATTTTTCAATTCTCAATTTGGGTACTAATTAATTAATGGCAATAGGCAACTAATGCAAAAGTTGGTAATATGGCTCAACAAGCCCATCAAGAGAAAGACCTACAAGTAACTAGACTCATACGCATGAAACCAGATCTTCATGGAAATTCATGGCAACAGGGCGAAGCAATCTAGAATCGAGTCCAGAGTCAAAAAATTCAAATTGTGAAGCTAAAATTCCAAAAAGAACAATGAAATTTATGATTAACCAAAAGGGATAAAGCGCGGAACCCCCGACGACAAACAAATTGGATTGACTATCACTCAAACAACTGTTTAGTTTTTAATTCCTTCTGAGTCATGCTAAACACGACTTGTTTTTTTGTATTTCATTTTAGTTGTGGCATATCACATGACCTCCTTTGATTTTATTTTTTAAAGTCTTGTGACATGAGGGGAGGCACCAAAATAAGGATTTTACACAAAAATTAGTTTTATAAAATAGTGTTTTTAGTTTAGACATACCCTTAATCAAATATCTTTAAGAAAGAAATGACTTTTATTTTATCTGTGTAAAACTTCATTATCAAAGATAATTTTGAAAGAAAAAAAATTAATTCTTCTTGATTATATATGTATAATATTAAACAAATTACAAAAATAAAAATAACATTTATTTTGGTTTTATAAATGGAGTTTGATCATGAGTAAGATAGTAAAACCATTCTTATTTTTTAGCCATTGCCATATCACTGTCAAATTATCACCAAATTAAAATTTGAAAAACAAAATCATCACAATTATGATGGATGGATCAAAATTTAAAAAGAAACGTGATCTATCTGTCTAATACTATATCCCACACTTGTATATAAAGAAAACTGGATAATTTTAAAGCTTTTTTATGCATGGATATATCGAGAAAGCTGAACCACATGCATCATTTTAGAGGTATAATAATAACACGTTAATATCAAGATCCATTTTCTTGATAGTCACTCAAATTAAAATGTTTATCTAACTCATTAGTTACTCTTAAATAACCTTAAAGATCTCTTTTTCGCTTACAAATCTTGCTTAAAGATTGATTTATTTTATGATGTACAAGTTTCTCCAAATTCATTGATTTAGGATACCCTGAGTAATACTCTCTCCGTTTCATTTTACTTGGCCCTATACCAAAAATAAATGTTTTACTATTTTACTTATTCATTTTAGCAAATTAAGAGAATTTTATTACTTTTTTTTTCCATTTACCCTTAGTATTAAATAACTACATAAAGTAAAAGTAGTCAAATTTAGAGTTTCAAAGCATGATTAATAAGATTAGATTAATAAAATACACTTCTAATTAAAGTTTTCTTAAAGGGTGTGTCAAATGAGCAAAAACCAAATAATATGAGACGGAGAGAGTGGTTTAAGTCAACATGACCGTAATATAAGTACCCTTTGCTTTGGATCTTCTTCTTCACTAAATTTGTGGATATCTAGGTGATTGAAAGCTATGGCCTCCAAGGTATCCATCATGTCAACATGGACAGTTAAAATGGCTGAAGAGCACCATTCACATAATTGTAACATTATTGAGTTGTCACCATGGGACATTCTTGAGCTTCAAATTGACTACTTTCAAACTGGACTACTCTTCCTCAGGCCTACATCTCAACAAGTAAGAGATGTATCAAAATCAACTAGTACTAGTTCCTTAATTGATCATCTTAAAGCTTCACTATCTCGAGCTTTAGATTTCTACCCTCCATTATGTGGCTGCCTTGAGGCGGTCACAGAGCAGAGTGGAACCACTTGTTTCTTTATTAACTGTAACAATGCTGGAGTTGAATTCAACCATGCAATTGCTAATGATGTTACAGTTAGCGACATTTTGGAATCAAATTGTGTTCCTCATGTAGTACACGATTTTTTCCCATTAAACGGAGCTCAAAACCAAGAGGCCACCTCTAAACCATTTTTAGCTGTGCAAGTAACAGAGCTTGTGGATGGCATTTTCATTGGCTGCACATGCAATCACGCATTAGTTGACGGAGTATCCTTTTGGCACTTTTATGATTCTTGGACTGAGATATCTTGCGGTTCTAATGTCATCTCAAATATTCCCTATTTGAAACGTCAATTCCCTTTCAAAATCGACCATTTCTCTAATCGCATTTCTATTCCAAATGAGAGAATCAATGCAGGTGATAAACTCATTCCACGAGCTGTACAAATGTTGCGAGAAAGGGTATTTCATTTTACCATAGAAAATGTCTCCAAGCTAAAAACAAAGGCCAATCTTGAAATGAACACCACCAAGATTTCTTCTCTTCAAGCTGTGTTGGCTCATGTTTGGCGATCCGTAATAAGTTGTCGTCGTCTTGATCACAACCAAGAAACTACTTTTGAGGTATCCATTGACATGAGGAAAAGATTGAACCCTCCTTTACCTGAAGGGTTCTTTGGAAATGCAATTTACCCTGCTGCCATAACGATCAAGACGGAAGAGCTGCTCGAGCACGGATTCGGATGGGCTGCTTTACAAATTAATGAGTTGATTGCTTCCCATGACCATGAAAAATTGAAGTGCATATACGAGAATTGGATGAACGACCCTGAGGTAACAAAATTGGGCGATTTGCCAAGCAATTACTTTATGCTGAACAACTCTCCGAGATTCGATTTTTATAAGTATGATTTTGGTTGGGGAAAGGCGATTGCACATAAATGTGGGGTGGGAAACATGATAAATGGGAAAATAACAGTGTCACCTGGGCTAGAAGAAGGGAGCATGATTCTTGAAATTTGCCTTTCTTTAGAGACAATACAAGCATTGGAGGAAGATATAATATTTGGGGAGTTTGTGACCAAACACATGCCAGTTGTTGGTGTGGAACGAACAATTCGAGCTCGTATTTAAATTATGTATTTATATGCATGAATAAGGAGAAAATTAAATGTAGTGTCTAAATTTGCTACAAGCTTCTTCATTTGTGAATCTTTGTTAAGTTGTGTCTCAGGGCTCTGCTTGTGTTTGAGAAGCTACTTTGTTTTCAAAACTGTACCATCTTTTGGAGCAAAATATTTGCTTATTGCATCACATATTTTATAATTAAATGATTTCTACATATATCATATCTAATTTTAGCTATTTATAATGAAGTTGCATGCCAATCTCTTTTTATAGTTTTATGTTATCAAATGATTTTTAAGGATTTTTTCTTTTGTTATTTCAAATGAGACTCCATAGTAGAGCAACAACACAGACGCAAAGCTAGAATATTATAGATACGGTTCCGACGAACCTATTACCTTTGCTTAGAATTTATATTTGTATTAGAAAATTCCTCTACTTTCGTACTACCGGGCTAATTTTCTTCTCATCGTTATGAAACTTAACAAATATATCTAGGTGTCAATTATACAATTCGGTGGAATATTTTTTAAGAAACAAGTGTTCACTATCTTACGAAAATGGTGTGCCTCGAGACATATTTTTCATAAGGTTAGTGTGTGATATGTTGCTTGTGAAATAGAAACGTGTCAAGGAGATCTCACAAGAAGTCATGAGCAAAGTATACACTAAGCCCAAAATAATTGGCGTGCATACTTCCAAATTAAAATAAATTAAACTTTATTAGCTAAAGTGTCAAGCTTTTTATTAATCAATTCACATTCACTCCATTTATACACTAGCTTCCATCACATAAACTTTATTATATTTTACTTCGCATCAATAGTTCCTTTTCGAGCTCGAAAGGTTTCCGGCGAATTTTCCGGTTAATAAGCTGTTCGGTCGCTCAGCACAGTGATTTAACTTCAGATTTACCTATTACAGAGGTCCAATTCTATCTTTGTTCTATTTATTGCCTTCAATACTTTTGAGTTTTTGCGACGGTGTTGTTTACTCATTATTTCTGTTATGCTTTGAAATTTATTCCATCGTATTACAGTAAATGTTTGAATGAGATGGCATGCTTAGAACACTTGTCAGCAGTTTCAAATAGTAACTGTGAAGTTGAAATTAGTCTGATATAGGTTTCACATGGACAGTTGCAGTAATTGGGGCAAAGGGGAAGTTATTATACATATATGGACAAATTTCTTTGAATGGATGACTATTTATGTCAGTTTCCCTCAAATTTAAAGAAAGGGACTTGGCTCTTAGGCTATTTTTATTTCATTAATGGGACCAGGAAGAGCATGCTTCAAGTCCGACAATATGGATAGACAAATATTTGGCCGTCTTTGTGTGCTTGAATTGTGCGATTTAAAGGTGAAAAGTGGCCCCTTTAGACAATAATGATTTTGCCTAGGTGTGTATGCCCTAAGTAATAGGAATAAAGCAAAGCGGGCATCATCAAGGAGTGTATAATAGGTTTATTTTCAATCTATCTTTTCCGTCTATTAGCAGGGATAACTTTAAGTTTATTGTGTTCGTGGTTCTTTCAAGTTCGTTCAATTGAGTTTTCATTTAGGTCAATACAAGTCAATGAAGTGATCGTACCAAAACTATGGGACATGAGAGTTGCTTAACACCTTACCCGATCAACAGAATTCCTTAACTTAAATTTATGTTGCAAATTAGTTTGCAGTCAAACTTATTTTAGAAAGGAATTTTTGTTTTAAAATGTGACTTGACATATCAAAACTCATTATCAAGTAATGACTCATTTTCTTTAAATAAATGATTTTTCGAAACACTGTCACTTTCATTTTGAACCCCTTTGGATCTTTAAAATATAAAAAGGGGTGTGACAGGTGATTGAAAGCTATGGCCTCCGAGGTATCCATCATTTCAACATGGACAGTTAAAGCTAGAAGGAGTCTAATTGAAGAGCACCATCCGGATTCTAAGATTGAGTTGACACCGTGGGACATTCTTGAGCTTCAAATTGACTACTTTCAAACTGGACTCCTCTTCCTCAGGCCTACATTTGAACAAGTAAGAGATTTATCAAAAACAACCAACACCAGTTCCTTGATTGATCATCTTAGAGCTTCACTATCTCGAGCTTTAGATTTCTTCGCTCCATTCTGCGGCCGCCTTGGCACAACCAAGGACGAGCAGAATGGCACCACTTCTTTCTTCATAAACTGTAACAATGCTGGTGCTCAACTCAACCATGCAACTGCACATGGTATTAGAGTCAGAGACATCGTGGAGTCAGATTACAATCCTGATGTGGTACGCGATTTCTTCCCACTGAATGGAGTCCAAAACCAAGAAGCTACCTCCCAACCTTGTTTTGCAGTGCAAGTAACTGAGCTTGAGGATGGCATATTCATTGGCTGCTCAAACAATCATGTGGTAGTGGACGGAACTTCTTTTTGGCATTTTTACAGTTCTTGGACTGAGATATCTCGAGGTTTTAATGTTATATCAAAAATTCCTTTTTTGAAACGTCAATTCCCTTTCAAAATTAATCATTTCTCTGATCGCATTTCTATACCAAATGAAAGAATTAGTGCAGGTCATAGATTCATTCCACCACCAATGCTACGAGAAAGGGTATTTCATTTTGCCAAAGAAAGTGTGGCCAAGTTAAAAGCCAAGGCCAATCTTGAAATGAACACCATCAAAATTTCGTCTCTTCAAGCTGTATTGGCTCATGTTTGGAGATCCGTAATACGTTGTCGTTGTCTTGATCCCAGTCAAGAAACCACCTTTGAGGTATCCATTGACATGAGGGAAAGACTGAATCCTCCTTTACCTGAAGGTTTCTTTGGTAATGCAATTTGCCCTGGTACCGTAACCATCAAGACGGGAGAGCTGCTCGAGCACGAATTCGGATGGGCTGCTTTACAAATTAATGAGATGATTGCTTCCCATGACCATGAAAAGTTGAAGTGCATATACGAGAGTTGGATGAATGACCCTGAGGTAGTAAAATTGGGCGATTTGCCAAGCAATTACTTTATGCTGAACAACTCTCCCCGTTTCGATTTTTATAAGTATGATTTTGGCTGGGGAAAGCCGATTACGCATAGAAGTGGCATTGGAAACATGTTAGAGGGGAAAATAACTATGTCACTTGGGCCAGAAGAAGGTAGCATGATTCTTGAGATTTGCCTTTCTTCAGAGACGATACAAGCATTGGAGGAAGATACTATATTTGGGGAGTTTGTGACCACACAAGTTGTTGGTTTGGAACGTACAATTCGAGCTCGTATTTAAGTTAACTGCTTCTTATGGTATTTGTTACTTCTTAGATTGTATGCATGTATAATGAGAAAATGTGATGTTGAAATTTGTTACAGGCTTCTTTTGTCAATGAATGATCAGTGTGTCAATCTATTTCAGGACAGAGTATTATTGCAATCATATTATAGAGGTGTTAAGTTATGTTACATTTTCTTATCGGGAGTACTACTAACTTTCCTTCCTGTTCCAATAAAATTAAGAATATGATAAAGGAGGAAAAGCTAATGAAAAATGAAAATTACAAAGTTGATTTTGCTTGAGATTATCCTAATTTATTTGTTTAAATTGTTAAATCTTGCAGAGAGAATTTTTATCTCTTTTCTATATTTGCGATCTTCTGGGTCCTATTTTGACTTGATTGTGAAAGTTACAAATGATGTAACTAAGAAAGTAATAATTTTTTTCTTTCTTTGCAGGAAAATGTTTAAAGTGTTCTTCATGCTATGTTCTTATAATATGGGGAATATCACGGGGGAGGTTAAAAGGTGTGAGAGTTAAACCCATAACGGTGAGAACTAGTGGACAGTTAACTATGAGTTGTATCAATAAATGGGTCACTGTCCAACCTTGTCAAAAGTTGCTTGGGTTAAGATGTTCTAAACAATTAGTCATAACCCAACTCGACCAACTTGACCCAAATTCTCTTGTTTCGTTTTCAGAGATAACAATAAATATTCTCAACCAAATATTCCTAAAAAGTCTTTAGACATATCGTATATATATTTCAAAAAGATTTAAAGTATACACATTGATAATACTTCTACATAGTCAGATTTTGACACTAATATATTTCAACGATCAGGACAGGAGAGCTGCTCGAGCACGGGTTCGGATGGGCTACTTTACAAATTAATGAGACGATTGCTTCCTATGACCATGAAAAGCTGAAGTGGATATACGAGAATTGGATGAGCGACCCTGAGGTATGAAAATTGGACGATTTACCAAGCAATTACTTTATGTTGCACAACTCTCCGCGATTCGATTTTTATAAGTATGATTTTGGTTGAGGAAAGCCAATTGCGCATACAAGTAGCGTGGGAAACATGTTTGATGGGACAATAACAGTGTCACCTGGGATGGAAGAAGGGAGCATAATTCTTGAAATTTGCCTTTCTTCAGAGACAATACAAGCATTGGAGGAAGACATAATATTTAGGGTTGGTGTGGAACAAACAATTCAAGCTCGTATTTAACTGCTTCTTTTGGTAATTCTTGTTAGATTATTTATATGAATGAATAATGAGAAAATGTAGTGTCTGAATAAGCTAAGCTTCTTTATCTATGAATTTCTGTGTCAGGAGAGAGCATCATCCTAGCAATAATATACCATAGAGGTGTTAAGTTGTGTCTCAATGATGCTGCCTGTATTTGAGATTCTTTTTTTTTTTTTTGGAGAATTGAGAAGCTACATTGCTTTCAAAGTTAGTAAGTACTATCTTTTGGGGGAAAATATTTGCTTGTTGCATCACATGTTCCATTAATTTCTATATAAATCATATTAAATTTAGCTATTAATGAGTTGCCAAGCTCTACACAATAAAATAATGAGAAAATTTCATAAAAGGCTTTAGTTTAGACCTATATTACGTAGCGGAGCAACTAGTTACTTATTTACGTAGTTCGGTAATCTTTCTATCGGGTATTAAGTTTGAGAACCTGATATCATTGATACAATATTAGTTAGGGTCTTTAATGAAATTTTCAATAATCACCCGTTAAATTTTCAAGATCCGGTGGATTGTGCAGCAATCTTTGAGAGCGGCAAGATATATTAGCATGTACTCTTAAACGCATTCCTTTTTTTTGGATTAAGCAAGTGTTCACTATCTTGCCAAAATGGTGTGTCTTAGACATAAATTTTAAAAAGTGTGTGTGATATGCTGCTGTGAAATACAGATGTGTCCAGGAGATTTCATTATAAGTACTCACGGGCAAATCATGATATTAAATTAGTGTTTGAACATGTAATTTGGGATCATAATTTAAAATTATGAGATGAAACCCAAATTCTCAAAAAATCATGATTTGGGATTCCAAATCATGATTTTAACTTTTTCAAATATAAAATTTGACCCATAAATTTATATTTTACACAAAGAAATATTATTTTAAATTTTGTAAAAAGAAAAAAAAGACTCATGCTTGGCATGACGAGATTATTTGTACCAGTTGCGTGTCCAAACGGGCCCTAAGCCTAAAACAATTGACGTGCATACCTCCAAATTACAATAACTTAAAACTTTAGCTCAAACAGGCGGGGGGTTAATCAATTCACATGAAGGGTGTTTTTGGTGTGTCGGAAATATTTTCTTTGAAAAATGCTTTCCTAAGAAATATTTTTATGAAAAATAAGTTAATTTCTTCCTTATTTTTTCATATTTTATTGGTGAGTGAAAAAACATTTTCTAAAAAATATTTTTTAGTGTTTGACTATAGAATAAAAAATATCTTTTAGAGGATAGATTGGGGTATGTGGGGATGGGACTGGCGGGGTAGTAGGTGGAGGGGTTGGGATAAGGTGGAGATAGAGTACAAAAAAATTTAAAACTTTTTTGTAAAAAGAAAAATTGGAGTGGGTGGGGTGGGGTAACGTGGGGGTGGGTTGGAGGTACAAGAAAGAAGTAATTTTAAAAAAAAAATTGAAAAGAAATCTAAAAAAAATTTGGTGGGGTGGAGGTTAGGTGGAGGTGGGTTGTGGGTGGGGGTGGGAGGTTTACAAAAAATTACTCCTTCCGTTTTAATTTATTTGACCTATTTTGACTTTACACGGAGTTTAAGAAAGTAAAAAAACTTTTAAAACTTGTGGTCTTAAATTAAGGATATGTTAAATATATTAAAATATCCTTTAATCTTGTGGTCTTGAATATGTCACGTGAAAAGTTAGAATTAAAGAGTTTCTAAAAAAGAAAAGAGACATTCTTTTTGAAACAGACTAAAAAGAAAAGTAGTTCAAACAAATTGAAACGGAGGGAGTAAATTTTTTTTTTTTTGAAGGTGGGGGTGCGTTGTGGGATACAAAAAAAAATTGGTGGTTACGAGGGTGGGGAGGAGACACTATATATAACTTTTTTTATTTTATTTTCATTAGAGAAGTCATTTTTCTTATTTTTAAAGAGTTTATTTTTAATAAAACTTTTTTAACCAACCAAATACGAGAAAATAAAAAAATATTTTCCTCTGTACCAAACACATTACACACCCTAACTCCATTTTTATTTAACCAGCAGCTGCTAAAGAGGACTACTACCGGTTAAGTCAATAAAGTGTGTGTCTAATAATTTGCGGTTCAGGTCCAGTTGCTGGCGAATATTTCGGGTAATATTTACCATAAAATTAAAATTTGAAAATCAAAATCATTATAGTTATGATTGATGGATCAAAATTTAAAAGGAAACGTGATCTGTCTAATAATTTAAGAGTTATTTGACTTTCAAATTTCAATCGTACAATTTGTATCTTTTTTTTCTTTCAAAAAAACACTGTCGATTCCACACTTGTATAGTATAAAAAATAATTTAAAAGTTCTTATGCATGATATGTGTCGAGTCAGCTGGACCACATGCATCATTTAAGAGGTATATAATAATAACACGTTAATAATATCAACATCCACTTTCTTCATACATGCAATCACTTAAAATGTTAATCTAATTAATTAATTAATCTTAAATGTCCTTAAAGATCTCTCTGACCCCTGTTTTTCGTTTACAAATCTTCCTTAAGGATCTTAGTAAGGTGATTGATTTGTTTTCATGTTGTACTCCCTCCTTTCTATATTAGTTGTCCATCTTAGTACTCTATTTGTCCCATTGGTAGCGTTATTAAAAATAGTCGTGTCATATTAGTTGTTCACCTTACTAAATCAAGAAAACATTAATTAAATTTTTCTAATAATACCCTTGCAATTAATTCTTTTTTAAAGTGTTCATACATGTTTGTAAAGTTCTAAAGTAGTTTCTTAAGGGTGAATTAGTAAAAATATCTTTTTATTTATGATTTCTTAATATGCATGTAAAAAGAAAAAGTGACCAATTAATATAGGACGAAGGGAGTATAATAGTTGTCCCAAATTACTTGTTCATTTACCCAAGACAAAATTAATTAAAATTTTCTCATTTTACTCCTACAATTAATATTTTTTGAAAGTCTAAACAAGTTTATAAGTTGCAAGAAGTTTCTTTCCTAAAAGAATAAAGTTATCCACTTTATTTATGATTTATATGGGACGCGGAGGTAGTACTAGTTTCTCCAAATTCATTGATTTATAAGTACCTTGCTCTAGGATCTTCTTCCTCACTAAATTTTGTAAATCTCAATTGCAAGGCGATTGAAAGCTATGCCCTCCAAGGTATCCATCATGTCAACATGGACAATTAAAATGGCTGAAGAGCACCATGATTCTGATAATTGTAACATTATTGAGTTGTCACCATGGGACATTCTTGAGCTTCAAATTGACTACTTTCAAACTGGACTACTCTTCCTCAGGCCTACATCTCAACAAGTAAGAGATGTATCAAAATCAACTAATACTAGTTCCTTAATTGATCATCTTAGAGTTTCACTATCTCGAGCTTTAGATTTCTTCCCTCCATTCTGTGGCCGCCTTGAGGCGGTCACAGAACAGAGTGGAACCACTTGTTTCTTTATTAACTGTAACAATGATGGTGTTGAATTCAACCATGCAATAGCTGACGGTGTTACAGTTGGCGACATCTTGGAATCAAATTTCGTTCCTCATGTGGTACGCGATTTTTTCCCATTAAATGGAGCTCAAAACCAAGAAGCTACCTCCCAACCATTTCTACTTGTGCAAGTAACAGAGCTTGTGGATGGCATTTTCATTGGCTGCACAGCCAATCACGTGTTGGTGGACGGAACATCCTTTTGGCATTTTTATGGTTCTTGGGCTGAGATATCTTGCGGTTCTAATGTCATCTCAAATATTCCCTATTTGAAACGTCAATTCCCTTTCAAAATTGACCATTTCACTAATCGTATTTCTATACCAAATGAAAGAATCGATGGAAGTGATAAATTCATTCCACGAGCAGTACAAATGCTGCGAGAAGGGGTTTTTCATTTTACCAAAGAAAATGTAGCCAAGCTAAAAGCAAAGGCTAATCTTGAAATGAACACCACCAAGATTTCTTCTCTTCAAGCTGTGTTAGCTCATGTTTGGCGATCTGTTATACGTTGTCGTCGTCTCGATTACAGCCAAGAGACTACTTTTGAGGTAGCCATTGACATGAGGAAAAGATTGAACCCTCCTTTACCTGAAGGGTTCTTTGGGAATGCAATTTACCCTGCTACCATAACGATCAAGACGGGAGAGCTGCTCGCGCACGAATTGGGGTGGGCTGCTTTACAAATTAATGAGATGATTGCTTCCCATGACCATGAAAAGTTGAAGTGCATATACGAGAATTGGATGAATGACCCTGAGATAACAAAAATAGGTGATTTGCCAAGCAATTACTTTATGCTGAACAGCTCTCCGCGATTTGATTTTTTGAAGTATGATTTTGGTTGGGGAAAGCCGATTGCACATAGAGATGGGATGGGAAGTATGTTCGAAGGGAAAACAGCAGTGTCACGTGGGGTAGAAGAAGGAAGTATGAAACTTGAGATTTGCCTTTCTTCAGAGACAATACAAGCATTGGAGAAAGACATAATATTTGAGGAGTTTGTGGACATGCATATGCCACTTGTTGGTGTGGAACGAACAAATGGAGCTCCTACTTAAATTATTAAATGCTTCTTATGTTTCTAATTTCTTGAAAGATTATTTATATGCGTGAATAAGGAGAAAATGTAGTGTCTAAGTTTGCTACAATTAAGCTTCGTCCTCTATGAATCTTTTTGTGTCAGGATAGAGTACTATCATAGAGGTGTTAAGTTGTGCCTCAGGGCTGCTGCTTGTATCTGAGATTTTTTTTTTTTGGGTTGTGATTTGAGAAGTTACTTACATTTTTTTCAAGGTTGTACTATCCTTTGGGCAAAATATTTGCTTATTGCATTCACATGTTTTGTTAATTGCTTCCTCTGTTTCATACTTTCATTTCATTTGGTAAAAATAAATGATTTATTTTACTTGTCCATTTTAGCAAATTAAGAGAATTTTATCATATTTTTCTCATACTTATCTTAGTATTAAATAGTAACTACATAAAGTAGTAATAGCCAAATTTAGAATTTAAAAGCATCATTAATAAAGTTAGTTTAGTAAAATACACTATCATAACTGATGGTGCTTGGTTTAGTTGTTTTGCTTGTGCTTTCCTTCTATAGTAGATTGCGTGCTTTTACTTTTTATTCACATTAGTTTCTTTTTAGTAAGATAGGGCATTGCATTGAAATTAAATAAATTTACAAAGCGTTTGGTGATGAGCTCCAGGTTAGTTCGTAACCATCATAGTACAAATTGAGATGGTTCACACAAAAAGAAGTAGAAAAATCTTTGGGTCATCAAAATAATTCTTCCTTGCTCCTTTCTCTTGTGCATCAGTTATTTTGTTCTGCTCCCGATACACATGCTTGACTTGAGGATTTCCTAGATTTTATCATAGGACCGGACTTGCATTCATAAATTATAAACCTTAATTATATATGGCCTTGTTGGAGTATAAGGATCACCTTCATTGAGTAACATTCAATTTTCAAGGGGGTTAACCTTCCGCTGAACAACTATTTTTAATCCCTACAGTAAAGCCATTAACTCAGACAGAGTGTTAGTCGAAATATATAACATTGTTCATGTCATTTGCAAGTTTGATTGTGGCAAAGTAAGTGTTGGGTTCAATGTGAAAAGTGAATGGAAAATGGAGCGAACAGAAATGAAATGTTTCTTTTGCTTTGTGGGAGAACGTCCAGTTCTCAGAGGAAAAAAAATAAAGTGGCATTTGCTGGGAACGATTTCCAGGGGAATTTAAAAAAGAACATCTCGCCCTTTAGGCTTCGGACTCCTTACTATCAGGGGCTTAATAATATTTGTGGCCTAAAGCGAAACTTCAACGAAAATGCCTTTAAGTTTTTCATTAGAGAAAAGGAAATTCTTATATAATTTTATTTGACATCAATTTCTTGAGGATATAAATCCAATTTCTCACCAACCTTTTCTGCTTGGATTTTGTTATGGTCTAACCCAATTATATCAGTAATTTGTTCATCTACAATAAATTCTCCCATATTTTCTGATTCGGATTTTTTTATTGTTTAGAATAGCAATAACATATTCAGCGTAGTTCCACAAAGTGAGATTCGAAAAGAGTAGAATATAGAGCGCAGACCTTACCCTTTCCCTACGGTAAAATATAAAAGTGACTAACTTTAACTTTAACTTCTCCTTCTGACGAAACATAAGAAAGAAATTTCAATCAACAAATTAACTATCCTTGAAAAGAGAGAGACTAAAAAAAACAAATCATAATTGTGCTTAGTCAAAAGTCGGGAGTCAATTCGGTGTGAATCCAACAGCAAGCTAAAAGCTCTTTCTGTTGAGAAATATTGGTGCAGCAACTGTGTTTGAGTAGTTTGTATCTGGCAGCTTCCAACGAGTAGTAAACAAAATCATCTGCACAACTGAAACTGGGAAAAAGAAGCGCATTCTCCAAGCTCACCTTCATTCCACACACAGAGAGACATGAGGCTTCGCTAATGAAAAGAAGTGAGTTTTTCACTTGTTTTCGTAACCTAACGATATTATTGTAGTCTCCAAAGTGTAGTTCATAAACACAAACATGACCTCTAACTCCAACAATCACTGAATATAGCACATTTTGATCCCGTTGTACTAAGAAATGACGGGTAGCAGCGCCATGATCAATACGAGGTGAATATAGTCCACTAATTTCATGGATCACCCAGTAAGGGCTTCCGTCTTCTAAGAAGCCAAATGCACCCACATCACCCCCTTGGCCTATGACACAAAATCCTTCACCAAAGGAGATAGGACTAGAACATGAAAGTAGAAAAGGTATTCCTTCATTGTCCATTATCATACTAGTCCAATTATCATCCCCTGCTCTCAAATATGATATTCTAACTTGATAGTTGTTCACACAGGCTATACCAATGATCACCCAGTCTGAAGAATTAGTTGGAGAAACGGAGAATGACATAGCGTCGCAGAAATACTCCTCTCTTCTTTCTGGGAGATGGATTATTTGCTTACTAAAAGGCTCAAGTAAGAAGAGAGACTTGCCTCTAGAAATAAGAAGCCAACCATCTTTTGAATACCGAATTTCACCCCCTACTAAGTCACTATTGCTCATATAACAACTCAAGTTTCTGAAGGGATTATAAAAAGTGCACAAACCATCTTTTTGGTTTACGGATAGAAGCCACATGGAGTCTTGAGTGAACCCGGAGGACAAACGAGTAGTATCAACCTTCCAACGTAACGGAGGAGCAATAGATCTCCATAATTTACACACAACGCGAAAATTCATATACAATTGTGCGTCTTGATGAAGTAGATGCCGGGAAATTTTTCTTTGAAGGTCTAAAGAAAGTTGGTTGCAGATGTTGCTGTCTACTACTGGCTCCAAAGTATTATGGCCTCTGCCAGTAGTATTCTTACCGTACTTGGAGTAGGATGACTGCTTTTTCACCTTCTTTTCCGGCCTACATTAAAATAGGACCAAGTCAGTCATGATTTAAGTAACAATATTCACAAACATTTAGGGCAAGTAACACACACACACGTGAAAGAATTATGTAATTGATTCTCTCTAAGTTACATACCTGGCGATTAGAGGAACCGAATTCTGAGGACTCAACACACAAAATTGCTTTGTAGTTGACAAGCTTTGGTCGCCAATGTGGAAGGCGTATAAAGTGTTGTAATCATCATCATCGTCTTCTTCTGTGAAATACACACAATTTTGATCTTCAAGAGATGAAGAAGAAACTGCAACGGAGTATCCTCCACATAGAAAAATGATAAATCCCTCCAAATTGAATATTCTGTTGAATTGTTGTGTTTCAAAGTCAGCCTCCCAAACCTCAAAGACAGAAGGTGGTCCGAATTTTCGTTGAACGAGAAACAATTGGTCTTGCCACGAAACCAACTGTCTCTTCTGATACTTAGCAGTTGCATCAGTTGGTGCCCTGAATGTGACAGGAGATAGACAAGTACTTATTTCGGGGATCATCTCTATTACGCCTAGTTTCCCATTCTGGAACAGAGTGCATATTTTCTCACCACTACAGAACGTGACAGCATGGAGCAACCTGGTATCATTGTAAAGTCTTACCTTTACCCACTTTTTGTAATAAGGGGGACTGCAAATTAGACAATACGACTCTTCCTTGAAGAATAGGGAGACGCTGCATAAGTATTCATCATCGTTCCGAAAATATTTATGAGTTGAAGGGGTAACAACACACTTGAGCAGTTTTGTTTGCCAGTCTTTGAAGTAGCGGAACAAAGGGAGTTTGATTTTGGTGTGGCATTTGTAGTGCCACACAAAACATCGGACCATGTCAATGAAGAAACCCCAATCGTCCCAACGAGCCACGCAATATCTGCCCTTCTTGTTAACATCAATTTGTTTCGTGGAGGTGATTGATGACAATGATTTATTGTCCATCTCTTGTTGCCTGGTTGATGACATTGATGAATAGTACTCCATCTCCATGATGATGTTTTAAACTTGTGTCTTTACGTCTTGCATAATTTTTAAGAGACCAATTCATATATTTATATAGTGACTCAGTTCCTATACTTGTTTCCTACTCCAACTCGCTTAAGGAAAACGTATGTATATTTTCCTAGTCCAACTCGCTTTAGGAAAACGTATGTATGTTTTTATGGAGGAAAATGTTTTCTAGAATATATTTTCTACTCTCTGATCAAAAATTTGAAGTGCATATACGAGAATTGGTTGAATGACCCTGAGATAACAAAAATGAGCGATTTGCCAAGCAATTATTTTATGCTGAACAACTCTCAGCGATTTGATTTTTTGAAGTATGCTTTTGGTTAGGGAAAGCCGATTGCACATAGAGATGGGATGGAAGTATGTTCGAGGGGAAAACAGCAGTGTCACGTGGGGTAGAAGAAGGAAGTATGAAACTTAGATTTGCCACTTTTCAGAGACAATACAATCATTGGAGGAACATAATATTTGGGGAGTTGTTGGTGTGGAACGAACAATTCGAACTCCTACTACTTAAAAAATATTATAAGTGTAAATTTGCTACAAGCTTCTTCATTTGTGTTGGCCGAAATAGGGCATCCCTTATAAAGCCATTAACTCATAAAGAGTGCTAGTCGAAATAGCCAAATAATAGGGCATTATTGCAATCATATATAGGGAGAGTTATCGCATGTATATACTTTAGGGATTATAAGCAATTCTCTATCAGGATACAACAAAGCCGAAAAATATATATGCAAATTGAATACGCTACTTCTGAGATTTCTTCCTATTTATAGAATCTGATAAGGAGACATAAAAAGTCACTCAGTTTCTGAACATACGCAACTATTTTGTTTAATTAAAATGTAAATACTAAATTCAAATTTTAAATAAACAAAACCGTTCAAAATAAATTACGAAAATAAAATCTTTATTTAAAGATTCGACCCGGCCCACGCCCAAGCCCAAGTCATTTAGATGAATGGTTCAGACCTTAGGCCATTATGTGTATTTGTTTTCATTAAGATTTAAGCACTTAATTGGTCTAAATAGGTCTTAATCATTAAGATGTAGAACAAAGTCTTAATAGCATTAAGAGGTATTCTTGTACGGATAATATTCACCAGTCTATTCACAATCACCGGTCATCACCACTTATAATTACCACCTTTGTCATCACAACCATCACCACTACTGTCAACAACCATTACTGTCGTCAACCACCACTATTATCAGCCACTGTCACACCTATTACGACTGTCACCTCCACCATCACAGTGGTCAATCCCTACTACTAACCAATTCCACCATCACAACTAGCACCGTCGCCAATTGCCACCAACACACCGTCAACCATCACATATTCTTCAGTCACCACCACCACCGTTGTCATTATCGGTGCCACCTCCACCACTATCAACCACTACCACCAGTAGGATCAATCCATAGTACCAACCACCTCCACTGTCACAATTAGAATCGCCGTCAACTACCACACATTCTTCGGTCACCACCATCAACACCGGCAACTACTAACCTTAACCAACTTCACCATCGCAAAACCACCATTAACACTACCAATCGTTATCATCATGACAGTCACTACAACACCAACCACCTTTACTATCACAACTATCACCGCCAACATTACTAACCACTAACACCAACCATTACCATCACCACCACCATTACAAACTATCTCCATCATCACTAGCAAACATAAATGTTTCATTTGTTTAGTCAAATAATAATTTAATTTTATTAAATTAAATATTTTTAATATATATTTAATTTTTTATTTGAATTATTTTTATTATATTTACAAATAAATAAACTATTCACTTTCAGATGTTGAAAAACAAACAATCTTAATCGTTCAGTATTCAGATCTAGAGACAACATCTTAATGTGCATTTAGATTTAGATGTCTTTCTTAATGAAAACAAATAAGGCATTAATGGGCTTGACGTTAAAAAACCTTCATAGGTGGCTTAATCCACCGATGTGGGAATTCCCACATATTACAACAACACTCAACACTTGGTTCTATACAGACATAGAAGAATATGTTAATCCTCTTCCGGCAACTCCATATTTCCGGCGAAATCATAAAAGAAAAACTCAATTTGGGTCTTAAGAGAAAAAGAAGATGAAAAGAAAAGGAAATGAATTGGGTTGGGTTAAACGGATGGATTTCAAAAGAAATTGCGTACATTTGTTTCTGATCTTGACATGTGTCCCTTCATCAAAATTAAGGGCAAATTTGTCTTAAAGAATAATGAAAAGGTATATATTTGGATCGAAAGTATAACGACAAGGGTATATTTAGATCGAAAGTATAACGATGAGTATATTTAAATTGTTTTTAATATTCAAATCATATTTAAATTAAATATATGGAAAACTTTAATTAAAATTTTTATTTAGTCCATTTTGGACTTTGAACGCTTAATGATATCAATATTTTATCATAATACACATATTAATTGATGTTTAATATTAGGTCTTAGAAATAATTTGTGAAATAATTAATTAATACTAAGATAAGATATAAAGAAAAAAATTAATGCTAAAAATGAAACATGAAAAAAATAATTATTTTTTCTTGATAGGTTAAAATAACGAGTGAAAGTAAAAATTTATGGAACAGTGCACAAGAGGAGTATTATTTTTAGGAAATTCCATTTGTTTTTTATTGAATAATTCGAACTCATCTTTTGAATACTATAATATTTATGTTTTCTTTTTAAAAGAAAAGATATTTTTCTGATGGATATGGATTTTCGGAGCATAAAAGGGAAGGTGGGGACGGGGGTTATATACTAATAACTCAAAATAACAGGGGTATATTTCTATTAAGTTGCTACAAGGATGTTTTAGATACGAAAAACCAACCAAAGTACAAAAGAAGTCGCCTAGTTTTAGGTTTTTCTATTTTCTGGCAGAAAAATAGTTTCAAGATCCTCTGTGCCTTCTTTGGATCTAAAGCTCTCCAGCAGAAGACAAAGATTTAACCATCAACACATGGGGTAGTCTCCTTGCTTTTCTTACTATCTTTTTCTATATGTGCTTTCTCTCTCTGTTTTTCCCTCTTATTCACAAAAAGATTTAACCATCTCCAATGTATTATGTTTTTTCATGACCATAATCAGATCCATGAGATGTGTTCCTTTTGATTTGTATTTAAAAAAATTTACCAGATCTATTATCTTCACCGCTATTTCCTTTTTTCCTTTATAACTTTATTTGTTTTATTTGTTTCAGCGCACTGCTTTCATACCTATTTCAATTTCTGTTTGGAAAACAACACTGAAATTACTAACCATAATAGTCTTTGTAACTATTATGTCTCCATCTCCTTTTGTATTATCTTTAAAAGCAGAAACCTCTGAATTTAAAAGTTAAATTACTCAAATATCTTTCAAAATAATCTATCTAAAGTTGAATGGCAATGAGGTTTTATTTGATGAGATAGCATATTTATATAACCTTTTCCTCCTTCTCGCTCATTAAATACTTTTTGAATCTTTGAAAGTCAACACTGCACAATATATTCTGAATAAATAGTTAAAAAAAATTTAGCTTTAAGTAAGTGGTTCACATGTAGAGGAAACTAATAGCTTGTTTGGCCAAACTTTTAAAATTAGCTTATTTTGCAAAGTGCTTTTCAAAAAACACTTTTAAAATTAGCTTATTTTGCAAAGTGCTTTTCAAAAAACACTTTTGGTGAGAAGCAATTTGTGTTTGGCCGATAAATTTAAAAAGTACTTTTGAGCCGTCGTTAGTGTTTGGTCAAGCTTTTAAAAGTGCTTTTAAATGTATTTTTTTCAAAAGTGTATTTCCAATAAGTGTTTTCAGGAAGAAACTACTTTTTCTAGCTTCTGAAAACAGTTTCTGCTACTCTCTAAAAACACTTATTTTCTCTCAAAAGTTTGGCCAAACACCTCGCTTTTTAAAAATAAGCACTTTTTAGAAAAAATAAGTTTGGCCAAACAGGCTATAATATATATGTACACAATAAGTTTGAGGCAATTCTGTATAAATAGAAACCCGTAAAGAGAAAAAGAAATAGTGGCAGATACAAAAAGCAGAGATAGTCAGATAGAGGAAAGGAAACAATTAAACTAATCATTCGTTTGTGCCGGAAACCAACAAGAAGTTTCCCATGGTAGACAGCTTAGGAAACAATTATAAGAAGGCCAAAAGTGTAGATAAGTAATTCCAAGTTTTCTCAGAAACAGAAAATCAAGTCCAATGACACCCTAGATAATGATAAGAACTTAGTAGACTTGCATCCTACATATGACTGGTCTAAGTTGGGCATATTCTTCAGGACGTGCCTTGTCATTAAGTTCATTTCACATCTAAGTAACCTGCTTTCCTTTGAAGACAATCATAGCAGTTTTTAACAGAGAGCTGTCTATTCTTACTAGCCAGCCAGACGAGTATATCATACATTACTACATACATACAGATCTGTAAGACTTCTTCTCAGCTGCTGGTGCCAGTCAGTGGATTGTGAAACAATCAGCCTTCTCGGTTTACATATATGGTAGAGAACTGATTCTTGAGCACCCCAGTGTCCAACCAACGATCCAACCAAAATCTAGTATGATCCACCATTACCCACTTTGAACTTGGTATGCCTTTGAAATTTCCCCCACTAACTGTAAATCTGCTTCCAAATGGTAGCTCTATTCGGGGTGGGGGCGGGGGGGGTTGAAGCTTTTGGAGTCCAATAATCTTCCTTCCCATATTAACTGCAAACTACACATCCTTCCACAGTCCCTTTTGGTTAATATTTAGGCTCCAAAGACATTTAAAAATCAGACTCTTGTTATGGAGCTTGACATTTTTCACTCCTGGACCCCCACATCTAACCAAATGCAGCTTTATCTGGCTAGAGTTTCCTTCCCAGAGAAATGTATGCTTCTCAGTTTATTAAATCTCTTCTCCACAGCAGGAGGAAGGGGAATGATTGACATCATATAAGTAAGCATACCATCTAAAAACAACTATTCACCAGTCACCAAAGCATAAATACTGTTTCTTACATGGAGCTAATTTTATTCTTCTCATCTATCTAGAATTTGTTCCAAATCCCCTTATCTTTCTGTCTAGCACCAAGAGGGAGCCCCAAATAGGTAGTGGGGAAAGACCCAAATTTGCATCCAAGGATACCAGAAAGCTCCAGAATAATACTATCTTCAACATTTACAGCAAACACACTACTTTTGCCCATATTTATTTTTAGCCTAGAAACTGCTTCAAAAGCTAATTAAGTATCTCTGGTGTAGCATTTGATCTGTTTCAGCATCACAAAGTAGCCTTACCTGTGAAAAAAAATCCAATTGTCTTCATAACATCATCTTTTATTGTGGTCCAGCATTTTTGGAAGAAAAAAATCACATTGAAGCCATCAGCCCCCGGTCCCTTGTCTCCTGAAAATTGTTGCACCACTTTCTCTGCTCTAAAATCTCTGCCAGCTGCTTTCTTTAACAGATAAGGGAGTCATGCTTTCATCCTCCCATAATGGTCTTCACTTCTCATGGAAGTCCAAATGTGTTTTTTTTTAAAATGGTAGTAATAATATATAAGTGTAGCACAAAGACTGTGCTAAAGCCATCTGTACAGTTACAAGAAAACCAGCAGCATGCCTATCTTCTACCACCTTTTTGATGACCGTGGAGTCTGGGCCATCTTTCGCGCACCTCGACTAAATCCACGGGATACCTGTCACCTCCCACCAGCAACAGGTACTAGTTTACTCTGTCCACCAAGGCTAGAACAGATGGGAAGATCACCTAGTGTTTTTTTTGTCTCCGCTGGGATTTGAACCTGAGACCTCAGGCGTGAAGGCTCTTTAACCTACTTCATTGACCACTAGGCCACACCCTTGGGTCCTATCTTCTACCACCTACTACAGGAATACTAAGATATCTAGCATTGAATCAATATCCTGTACAAAGTCTTCCTTACACCAACAGTGAAACAAAAATGGACAGTTCATCTTAATCTTTTGTAAGGAGTTGTTGTTTCCTTCAAAACACCACCTATTGTTTCTTTCCTTCCAAATGGTCCACCAAATGCATCCTGGAATAATCTTCCACCACGTCTTTTGTCTAATGAGGCCACCAGAAAAATTCCAACAAAAAAGTAGTTCCCCTGTAGTCCTAGGCATGATCCATGACAGGCCTTTCATACTCATAAAAGGTTTCAGAGTACTCTAGCAACCACACAATGTATAAATAAGTGACAATTACTTCTAGCCTCCTTTCCGCATAGATATCACCTTGAACACCAAACGTATCCCCCTTCTCTTTAAATTGTCTTATGTTAGGCAAGCATCTCTGACATCTAACCATACAAAACAGGCTACTTTAGGTGGTAGTTTCACTTTCCATACTGCTTTACCACTCCACAATTGAACTCTGACCAGGATGATCAAGTCTAGTATTGCTGAATTCACTGTAAATTGGCCCTGGCTGTGCCTCCTCCATTTAAGTCTGTCTTACTCCTCTGTTGTCCCCTTGAAATGAAGTCCAAGTGTGCTCTTTAATAAGCCTTTTATCTTAAAAACCTCAAGTTTGTTGATGCAATATCTTGTATGGGCATTAGCCATTTTATGAAAAGACAGTATTTTTTGTCGCCTTGTTTGAACAATAGACAACTTATATTTGCCTCCGGGACGTCTCTTTGGCTTTAGTATCTAATTCCAGCATGAACTTTACAGATTCCCAAATAGCACCTGCAGTTTCACCTTTATTCGACTGTTCCAGTCTCTCAAGCTTCTCCAGTATAGTCTTCTTTTTTTCTTCCAATATGCCAAGGACCCCTCCTTGTTCCACTTTTTAATATCCACATAACTTATCTTTTTTGCTAGGACAGTGTAATTCATAAGATATCCACCAGTAATCAACTAATTTCACAAAATGTTCATGCTTTAGCCACATATTCTCAAATTGGAAGTATCCTTTGCTCTTCTCCCAATCTCCACACTCCAATAGAATAGGACAATGATCCGAAAGAGTCTTGGAAGGACCCTCTATTTTATGGATTTAAAGAAATCATCACATTCCTTTGAGACAAGAAACCTATTTATCGTCGAAGTGCACGAGTTGTTAGTGCCCCTAAACCAAGTAAATTGCCAACCATGGTGGGGATGATCTACGAGAGATAACTCTTCAATAGTTTTAGTCAAATCTCTCATAGTCTAGTATTGCTAGCTATCCCACTTCTTTTATCATTGAATCTCGTGACATTTAAATCCCCTCCGTGAACACACCACAAAGCTTTTCTTAGCCCCCTTATAGCAGCTAATACATTCCAAAGCTCATTTCATGTTTTCCTATCCCATGGCCCAGATACATCCGTTAAAATAGAGATGAGTCTTCCCAAAATGCAGTGACAGTATGGATGCCCAGCTGTAGAATTTCCACCTTCTACTGTCCAAGAACATGATGGTTACTCAATTCTTGCCCTGTGCTTCCAAAACGAGAAACTTGAAGTTTCTAACTCCCAATCCTCTCCCTTTTTAATCCTTTAATATGTTCTCCTATTTGATTAGATGCATCTTTTTCCTATTTTCAGCACAATCTTCCCGAAGAAACTACCAATTCCTTAAGGAGTTAGCAGCCTTCATTTTAGTTTCCATGAAGCACATATTGTCTGGATTCAAAGTCTAACCAGTGGCCTCATTATTCTTTGTTTCTCTGTCATTCAACCCCCTTACATTTTTTTTTTGAGATAAAGGTAACTTAAAACCCCCTTACATTCCAACAGATAATATTCAAATTCATCTTTTAGCATTCATTACCTTCCTGCCTCTGCCCATATTCCTCCCATTTCCCACATACTTAACATAAAATTCAAGTAGCTATAGTACCTCTGGCTCTTCAACAGATCCTTTTGAGACCCCCCCCCCTCACACACACACCACGATATGCATTCACTGTATTGAAGATGCATAACCCCTATACCTTCTAAGTCAGCATTCTCCTAAATAAACTTTATCCATTTCTAATTGCATAGCTCTATAATAATTATATGGTATCTAGCATTTTCATCTTATTGACGTTTCAACAAATAAAATTAAGTTGCTTCTTTACAATGATAAATATGATATAGCATTTGTTTGGGTTTGGGGGCAAGTATATTTTCTCTCAAGAACGTTTTTGATCTCTTTCATTTCAGACAAGATGTCAATTAACCCACAAAGCAAAAATCATCAAAGTGTTACGAGCTTCGAATTTAGCTAAGAACAGAACAGGAACCAAAAGCAAAGCCAGTTGTTGCGGCTAAAGCTAAAGTATAGCAGCTGAAATGTAGCGAATCTGTTTTTTTTTTGGAAAGAAAATGTGCAAGTTCTAAACTCAATACTCATCGGCTTGGCCTTCATTCAAGAATTTCATTTTAATCTCCCTCATCGTGGCCTTGATCCAGTATTGTTGTTTTTCAGTCCCTCTCTGTGTCTTCTTGTTGTTTTTTTTCCTGCATGTTTGTTTGTTGCTGATTACATAGCAAACACAAGGTATAACATTAAAAATACTAAAGACTTTTATATACCTCGAGATGGGATCATCCTTAGAAGCATTTTCTGCAAGTAATTTCAGCAGTCTCACTGGACGGAGGCGACATCTGTTAATGGCATTGGAAGTTTTTGAATCAAGATACGCTTGTTCAATCAGCATCATTTCAGTTGTGGGAACAGGGTCCTGAAAGATTTTGATCCAAGATATGTAATGTTACAATAAATAAAAAGTACTGTTTATCTAACTGTTTTCTTTCATGCACTGCTAATGCTGTTTTTATGGGGGGTTTTGGTTGCAACAGATGAGTCAAAAAAAAAAGAAAAAAGAGAGTAGAAATTCTTGCTGTCAAGTCCGAATCTGCTCCCAGTTTTTCCAGGTTCAACTATTTAGGCAATCTGGAAATTAACTAGCGAAACTTAGTCAAGAAACTGCAACTAAAAACTTGAATTAATTCCCAATGTCGATACCCAAATTCAAACGGAACATTCAAAAGGGAATCAAGGGATTATGTATCCAAGCTTTAATCACCGAACAGAATATTCAAAAAAAAAAATAAAAAAATCAAAGAAATGGAAAAGGATGCCATAATCATCAAATATTCATAAAATAGGTATTCAATTGAAGTAACAGGCATTCTTTTGAAGAAATTTACCCGCCATAATCAGCAAAAAAAGTATTCTAATTGAAAAAATTGAATCTATCCAAGGAATAATACGTACCCACGAAGTGATCTCTTTGGGTTTCTTGTGCATTTGGAGGCAGTGTGCCCTAGCGTGCATGATTCAAGTAGGGGAAACTGCAAAATCGAAAGGGATGCTGTTACTTCTAAGGAGTAAATTTCTCAAATGGTAATGACCTTGTAGAAATACCCTCTAACGTAGTTTTTGAATTTCTTTTAGACAATATGGTCATTACACTTGTAGAAATATCTCACTAAAATAACTCTTAAGTTTTCTCGGATAATATAGTCATTAAACTATGCACATATTTTCAACAAGGTAAAAGTTAACGGCAAATTTAAATTTTTAACGGAAGTTTATATATGTATTTTTTTAGACCCAATACACCTTAACCAATTATATAAAAGTCATTATATAAAGTTTATTTGACCCGTTTCAAATATTTTTGTCTGTTATTTATACGGGTTAGTTCGTATCTTTTAAATATCAAACCAACTCATTAGTGTCGGGTTTTTAAATTTATAAATCAAATCAAACTAATAAAAGTCAAATTTTTCAACCTCATATTTTTTTTGGGTTTTTCGACTTCCTAGGTTTTTTCAGGTATTTTGCGGTAAAGTCTTCATATAAACATATAATTCACTTGTGCTTCAAATATTTCTATAATCCTAGCAAGATACAATTAAGTACTATCTAAAGTATTTCTTAAAAAAATAACACAAAATATAAAAAATGAGTGATGACAATAAAATATTCAACCAAAAAAATAATGAAATCACATAGAATAAATATTGCATATTATTAAGTCATATTAAAAAATAATCAAAATTTAAAAGTATTAAGTCATACTAAAATAAGTCTAATAAGTATTAACAACAACAACAACAACATACCCAGTGTATTCCCACCAAGTGAGGTTTGGAGAGGATAGAATGTACGCAAACTGTACCTTTACCTCAGATGAAGTAAAGAGGTTGTTTCCGATAGACCCCCGGCTCAAGACCGAAAAGGACCATAAGAGGTCGAAATAAAAGTACAAGAGATATACACGGTAAAAGGACAACAAGCAATCACAGAAGTATACTATAACAAAATAGTACTATACCCGAACCACATGAAACCCTACGAAAGCAGCAAAACTGAAGAACAAGAAACTACAAGAGCAGACCTACAACTACTAACTATTGCACAACCCTACCTACTAATCTGAAGCAGACCTACCTACTAACTGTCTACCCTAATCCGAGCCCTCCACACCTTCCTATCTAAGGTCATGCCCTCGGTAAGCCGCAACTGCGCCAAATCTTGTCTAATAACCTCTCGCCAATATTTCTTCGGTCTACCTCTACCTCTCTTGAAACCATCTATAGCCAATCTCTCACACCTCCTCACCGGGGCCTCCCTGCATCTCCTGTTTACGTGCCCGAACCACCTCAACCTCACTTCTCGCATCTTGTCTTCTACTGAAGACACTCCCACCTTGTCTCGAATATCCTCATTCCTAATCCTATCCCTCCTAGTAAACCCACACATCCAACGCAACATCCTCATCTCCGCTACCTTCAACTTCTGAACATGAGAGTGCTTGGCTGGCCAACACTCTGCCCCGTACAACACAGCCGGTCTAACTGCCACTTTGTAGAACTTGTCTTTCAGTCTAGGAGGCACCTTCTTATCACACAAGACTCCTGAAGCGAACCTCCATTTCATTCACCCTGCACTAATACGATGGGTAACATCCTCGTCAATCTCCCCATCTCCTTGGATAATAGACCCAAGGTACTTGAAGCTAATAAGTATTAACCATATTTAAATATTAAACAGAAAAATAAAATTATTTTATGTATTTATGCAAAATTAAAGAATATATATCTAACATGGTTGTCATTCCTAATGTTGAATTGAATAATTTTTTGTTAGCAATAGTATTGATTTGAGTTACTAATATCTATGGGTTATAAATCTCATTAGACCATTTATAATTCTAAGTTTAAACTTGAAATAATATGTTGAAAGATAAAAACTATGAAAAAGTTTAAGATATATTTATAAATTACATTACAATAAATATTTTTATGTATAAAATATTTTAAAAATAGTATATGTGTAATATCAGATTGATTCGGTTCGGTTTGATCTTTTTTGGTTAATACCAATCTAAATCAATTATAGTCAGATTTTTTTTTCAATACCAAACCAAGTCAAATTTCTTTTTCTAATTTGACTCGATTTACGATTTTATTCAATTTGTGATTCGATTTTGTTCACCCCTAATTTTCACTACTTGCTTACCAAATTCAACTAATGAATCACTAAATTATACAATATTAGTTTCAGCATATGTGGATTGCATGTGCTTTTTAAGTCTACTAATAAGGTGTAAGTGTTCCTTCTATTTTAATTTATTTGTCTTATTTTTTTTATCCCGCTTCAATAAAAATGCCTTTTTATTTTTTGGCAATTCTTTAGTTTGAAAACTCTTCCCAACATATTTAAAAATACAAATTAAAAGTCAAAATCAGATAATTAAATTAAAACGAAGGGAGTAATAAATAAGAAAAACTAAGCTGAGAGCCTGAGACTATGCATGTGAGCATGTACAGTTTGGTTGTTCGAATTAGAAAAATAATTGTGCTATAACATTATTTTAAGGAATAATATTAGAGACCTCCTCTAAGTTTGGTTTTATCACACTGATCTCTGTTATTATTTATGATAGTACATTTATTTTTCTTATCTTAATTTTTTTTAACCAGTCTTTGAGAAGAATGCATATCAAGTATTTGATTAATTGTAGAACGTCCAATTCCCAGAAGAAAAACAAATAAAGTGGCATTTGCCTGTGAACGATTTTCCAGGGAGATTTTTTTTTTCAAAATGCACGATGTGCAAAAAAAAAAAGTACTAATTTAAAAAAGCACCTCGTTCAAGTATGAACATCTTCCAATTTTTTTTTTTTAAAAAGGGTACCACTTCGTTAAAAGTTGAAGGAAATCGTTGACGCATGGACGACTTGTCCATTTTGGTTTGACCTATTTGAATTTTTTGCTTCGAAATATAACCTTTTAGACTTGGACTCCTTAGTATCAAGGGTGGCTTAATAATATTTGTGACATAAAGTGAAACTTAGCGTCTTAAGTTTTTCATTAGAGAAAAGGAAATTCATATATAATTCTATTTGACATTAATTTCTTGAGGATATATATCCGATTTCTCACCAACTTTTTCTTCTTGGATTTTGTTATGGTCTAACTCAATTATATTGGTGATTTGTTCATCTACAATAAATTCTCTCATATTTTCTGATTCGGATTTTTTTTATTGTTTATAACAGCAATAACATATTCAGCGTAGTTCCACAAAATAAGATTCGAAAATGGTAGAATATGCATAGACCTTACCCTCGAATCACCAGCTCATGAAAAGGAGGTAGGGGTGCAGAGACCCTACGGTAAATATAAAAGTGACTAACTTTAACTTCTCCTTTTTATTTAATCTGACGAAACATAAGAAAGAAATTTCAATCAAAGAAAGAGACTAAAAAAAATAAAATTATAGTTGTACTTAGTCAAAAGTCGGAAGTAAATTCGGTGTGAATCCAACAGCAACCTAAAAGCTCTTTCTGTTGACGAGTATTGGTGCAGTCGTCTTTCAGTAGTTGTTGTCTTCTACTGGCTCCAAAGTATTATTGTTACCGTACTTGGAGTAGGATGACTGCTTTTTCACCTTCTTTTCCGGCCTACATTAAAATTGACGAAATAAAATAGTACCAAGTCAGTCATGATGTTAAACCAATTAAGTAATAATATTCACAAACATTTAGGGCAAGTAACACACACACGAAATAATTATGTAATTGATTCTCTAAGTTATTTACCTGGAGAGTAGAGGAACCGAATTTCGAGGTCTCGATACACAAAATTGTTTCGTAGTTGACAAGCTTTGATCGCCAATGTGGAAGGCATATAAAGTGTTGTAATCATCATCGTCTTCTGTGAAATACACACAATTTTGATCTTCAAGAGATGAAGAAGAAACTGCAACGGAGTATCCTCGACTTAGAAAAATGATAAATCCCTCCAAATTGAATATTCTGTTGAATTGTTGTGTTTCAAAGTCGGCCTCCCAAACCTCAAAGAGGGAAGGTGGTCCGAATTTTCGTTGAACGAGAAACAATTGGTCTTGCCACGAAACCAACTGTCTCTTCTGATACTCAGAAGTTGCATCAGTTGGTGCCCTGAATGTGACAGGAGATAGACAAGTACTTATCTCGGGGATCATCTCTATTACGCCTAGTTTCCCATTCTGGAACAGAGTGCATATTTTCTCACCACTACAGAACGTGACAGCATCAAGCAACCTGGTATCGTCGTAAAGTCTAACCTTTACCCACTTTTTATAATAAGGCGGACTGCAAATTAGACAATACGACTCTTCCTTGAAGAATAGGGAGACGCTGCATAAGTAATCATCATCGTTCGGAAAATATCCATGAGTTGAAGGGGTAACAACACACTTGAGCAGTTTTGTTTGCCAGTCCTTGAAGTAGCGGAACGAAGGGAGTTTGATTTTGGTGTGACATTTGTAGTGCCACACAAAACATCGGAACATGTCAATGAAGAAACCCCAATCGTCCCAACGAGCCACGCAATATCTGCCCTTCTTGTTAACATCAATTTGTTTCGTGGAGGTGATTGATGACAATATTTTACTGTCCATCTCTTGTTGCCTGGTTGATGACATTGATGAATAGTACTCAATCTCCATGATGATGTTTTAAACTTGTGTCTTTACGTCTTGCATAATTTTTAAGAGACCAATTCATATATTTATATAGTGACTCAGTTCCTATACTTGTTTCCTACTCCAACTCGCTTAAGGAAAACGTATGTATATTTTCCTAGTCCAACTCGCTTTAGGAAAACGTATGTATGTTTTCCTAGTCCAACTCGCTTAAGGAAAACGTATGTATGTTTTTATGGAGGAAAATGTTTTCTAGAATATATTTTCTACTCACTAATCAAAAATTTAAAAAATATTTTTTTCAAAATGTGTTCTCATTCATCAATCAAACAGTAAAAAATATTTTTCATTCACCAATCAAATATGAGAAAATAAGTAGAAATCAACTTTTTTTCCAGAAAACATTTTCCATGGAAAATATTTTTCTTCATACCAAACACACCCCAAATGTTAACTATCCATCATGGAGAAGAGTAGTGAGAGTAACTTAGAGTTATGGACAAAACAGATCATCTAGTAATAAATTAAATAAGTCAACAAGACGGTAACATAAGTTCATACCTTGCTTGGATCTTCTTCCTCCCTAAATTTGTAGATCTCAAGGTGATTGAAAACTATGGTCTCCAAGGTATCCATCATTTCAACATGGACAGTTAAAGCCGGAGAGAGTCTGATTGAAGAGCAACATCCAGATTATTCTAAGATAATTGAGTTGATACCATGGGACATCTTGAGCTTCCGATGGACTCCTTTATCTCATGCCTACATCTCAACAAGTAAGAGATCTATCAAAATCAACTAATACTAGTTCCTTAATTGACCATCTTAAAGCTTCACTATCTTGAGCTTTAGATTTCTTCCCTCCGGGATGAATGATGAATGACCCTGAGATAACAAAAATAGGCGATTTGCCAAGCAATTACTTTATGCTGAACAACTCTCCGCGATTTGATTTTTTGAAGTATGATTTTGGTTGGGGAAAGCCGATTGCACATAGAGATGGGATGGGAAGTATGTTCGAAGGGAAAACAGCAGTGTCACGTGGGGTAGAAGAAGGAAGTATGAAACTTGAGATTTGCCTTTCTTCAGAGACAATACAAGCATTGGAGAAAGACATAATATTTGGGGAGTTGTTGGTGTGGAACGAACAATTCGAACTCCTACTACTTAAAAAATATTATAAGTGTCTAAATTTGCTACAAGCTTCTTCATTTGTGTTGGCCGAAATAGGGCATCCCTTATAAAGCCATTAACTCATAAAGAGTGCTAGTCGAAATAGCCAAATAATAGGGCATTATTGCAATCATATATAGGGAGAGTTATCGCATGTATATACTTTAGGGATTATAAGAATTTCTCTATCAGGATACAACAAAGCCGAAAAATATATATGCAAATTGAATACGCTACTTCTGAGATTTCTTCCTATTCATAGAATCTGATAAGGAGACATGAAAAGTCACTCAGTTTATGAACATACGCAACTATTTTGTTTAATTAAAATGTAAATACTAAATTCAAATTTTAAATAAACAAAACGGTTCAAAATAAATTACGAAAATAAAATCTTTATTTAAAGATTCGACCCGGCCCACGCCCAAGCCCAAGTCATTTAGATGAATGGTTCAGACCTTAGGCCATTATGTGCATTTGTTTTCATTAAGATTTAAGCACTTAATTGGTCTAAATGGGTTTTAATCATTAAGATCTAGAATAAAGTCTTAATAGCATTAAGAGGTATTCTTGTACGGATAATATTCACCACTCTATTCACAATCACCGGTCATCACCACTTATAATTACCACCTTTGTCATCACAACCATCACCACTACTGTCAACAACCATTACCGTCGTCAACCACCACTATTATCAGCCACTATCACACCTATTACGACTGTCACCTCCACCATCACAGTGGTCAATCTCTACTACTAACCAATTCCACCATCACAACTAGCACCGTCGCCAATTGCCACCAACACACCGTCAACCATCACATATTCATCAGTCACCACCACCACCGTTGTCATTATCGGTGCCACCTCCACCACTATCAACCACTACCACCAGTAGGATCAATCCATAGTACCAACCACCTCCACTGTCACAATTAGAATCGCCGCCAACTACCACACATTCTTCGGTCACCACCATCAACACCGGCAAATACTAACCATAACCAACTTCACCATCGCAAAACCACCATTAACACTACCAATCGTTATCATCATGACAGTCACTACAACACCAACCACCTTTACTATCACAACTATCACCGCCAACATTACTAACCACTAACACCAACCATTACCATCACCACCACCATTACAAACTATCTCCATCATCACTAGCAAACATAAATGTTTCATTTGTTTAATCAAATAATAATTTAATAAATTACATATTTTTTAATATATAATTAATTTTTTATTTGAATTATATTTTTATTATATTTACAAATAAATAAACTATTCACTTTCAGATGTTGAAAAACAAATAATCTTAATCGTTCAGTATTCAGATCTAGAGACAACATCTTAATGATTCAGATGTGCATTTAGATTTAGATGTCTTTCTTAATGAAAACAAATAAGGCTTTAATGGGCTTGACGTTAAAAAACCTTTATAGGTGGCTTAATCCACCGATGTGGGAATTCCCACATATTACAACAACACTCAACACTTGGTTCTATACAGACATAGAAGAATATGTTAATCCTCTTCCGGCAACTCCATATTTCCGGCGAAATCATAAAAGAAGAACTCAATTTGGGTCTTAAGAGAAAAAGAAGATGAAAAGAAAAGGAAATGAATTGGGTTGGGTTAAACGGATGGATTTCAAAAGAAATTGCGTACATTTATTTCTGATCTTGACATGTGTTCCTTCATCAAAATTAAGGGCAAATTTATTTTGATCTACACGCATATATTAAGAACATATTTGGTCCAATTTAGTTTCTAACAACAATTTAGTTGTTATATATGTATGTACCTTATAATATTGATCTCTCTTCCCTTGTAATAGACAAAAGGTGAATCTAGGATTTTTAGAACATGGGTGCATCACTAAAAGAAAAAAGGAAAAAAATGCATTAAGTGGGAATTGATTTCTAGTCCTCTAGGTGAATAAATTAACGGGTTATTGACCTATTCAAAATTTACTTGGGTTGATATGAATTGAGTCAAGATACGCTAAACAATGATCAAAACTTTTTTATTTAAAAATAAGTCAATCCAAACACCCTTTCGACTCTCCATGTTCAGCTTAATGAGACTCGTAACTTGGCGTTAACATGTTAATAGTAATAGAAAATGAGTCAATCTTTTAATCAACTTTTGTATTCATAATATTTATAGTAAACACTGAAATGCAATCCAAGAAAGAAATTAGATTACTGCACATAATCTCTCTGGCGGCCTAAATAGTTTCATTATGCAGCAATACTAAATTTGTAACTTAATAATAATCTCTCATCACTTTCAGCATTGGGCATCACTGTCAAATTGTGGTGAAATGACGATTCTGCCATCGAAGGATGAGTGATAATGGCTTTGTAATCTCCATGGAACAGTGAAGTCTGAAAATAACCCTCAGCATTTGTAGTCCCAACCAAACCCTCGTGTGATAATGTCGCACGAGCTCTGTCGACAACATCTCCAGTCGGCAGATTTTTGAAATTGTTATCAGTCAAACACATTCTGAAACATCCGGTTGGTTTCCATGCTGACCAAATTATTAACCCTTGAACAGCTGGGTGTCCAACTAACTCCTTTATAGCTTGATCCAAGAATTGTGCCTTTGATGCAAAACAAATATTATTACAACAATTATGGAAAATATATTTGTATTCACCAATTCGCTTTTAATTTAGATGAGAGAATTAAGTACCTGATTTGGGTTGGGTCTGATATCCAACTCAGTGATCCACATGGGCAATTTTGTAGAAGCAAGTGTATCGAGTCCGGACCTAATATAAGGCTGGCTCGGAGTAGCAAAATGACCTTCCAATCCAATTCCAAGAGGACCTCCGTACCCTTCTGCTCTTAATTGTTTAATCTTGTTAAGATAATTGGCTGGGGATGCTGCTCCATCACTTTGGGCCTCTATCGTATTATAATCATTCAAGAACAGAGGCGTCTTATTGTCAAATTGTGAAGTCAGACGAAAAAAGGTAGTAGATGCATTTGCACCAAGTTTACTCTCGAAGAAATTGAAGTGAAGGTTTTCATTCACAACATCCCAATGAATAACTTGGCCTCTATATTTTCTGACGATTGACGCGACCCTTTTTCCGGCAGCAGCAGCGAGTTGTTGTGGGGGCAATGCAGGAACCCAATTTGGCTGAAATTTTTGGTCAGCCCAAAGTATACTTTGGCCTCGGATACTAACACCTTTGCTCTTGCATAAATTGACCATTGCATCAGAAGTTGAGTAGTCTACTTTACCTTGAGATGCTTCAGTACTGTACCATTTCATTTCATCTTCAAATACTGTGAACTTGAATCTTGAGAAGAACCAATTTTGGTAACCATTGTTGTTAAGGATGTTTTTATTGATTGCAACACCAAATGGGAAATTGGCTCTTCCTTGTACCAAGGAGATTGTTGCATTACGTAAAGGCTTGCCTTGTGAGTCAACCACTTGGATTGCCACTTTGCTTTTGCGTACCTACATAATATTAGACTAAAATTAGTCAAGGTTTTTTATCATATATTAAGGTAATAATGAGTATTATTTTAAGACGAAATGAGATTGAATATGAACATACATGGACGAAAGAACTTTTTCAAATTTGATAAGTTTTGTTTTCTACCTTTTCAATGGTTTGATTTTGATGGGATGTCCACTCTTCTTGGCTGAATGGTTGTACCGAAATGCTGTCTACCCATATGTCAATTGCAGTATTATTGGTCTGAAAAAAAGAGAGAGAATAAGTAACGATATTTATGTAATCGGGTTATTTATATGTAAATCTCTATATGATAAAAGCTAATCAGTAACAAAAATGGTAACTAATTTTATCACCTCAAAATAGAGTTGGGCAGGACCAGAAGCATTGACAACTAAGCCACCCTTAAACATGGACCAACAACCAGATTTAGCAATTCCCCAAGCAGCATGTTGAAAACCACTCTGTGTCTTGAATATGACTGCTACGTTGGCATCATCGCCATGGTTCACTTGTAGCCATCCTATACATTAAATATATATAAAAGAAGAATTTATCTAAATAGTCGTTCAACAATGCTTAATTTAAAAATAATCAAAAGAATATATAACATTTGTATAATTCATGCTATAGTTAATATATAATTATGTATAATCAATGTATATAAGTCTGGAGTAGTACCAGAAACTACGTAGAACTTGTCTTTGTCCAATTGAAACTCTTGTGAAAGACCATGATATGGTCCTTTCCTCTCTGAGGCAACGATGAATTTGTTTCCATCACTTGAAACAATGTTGTCAATCTTAGCATCTCCCAAAAGGGTCCATCCAGTTAATCCATCATTAAGTTCTGGATTTACCACTATCCCTCCATCATATTGAGGTTTAAGAGGATTTTTCAAACACTGAAAACACAAAATTAAGGAACCATGACAAATGATCAGTAATTAATTAGCTAATCAACAAGAGAAAAGATTTACGTAAATTTCTTATTCTTGCAAATGACTAAAAGCAAAAAATAAGGAGCTATACCTCGGATGTATAGCTGTAGTCATAGTCTTTCGCATACACTTCAAAACCTACCAAATATATAACAATAAAGTCGTAAATTATTACATGTCAATTTTTTTTTTAATTTAAAGGGATTTGTTTTGGTAGATAATTTTTTTAAAAAAATATTTGACCAACCAAATATGAAAATTAGAAAATATTTTTTTTTCAAAAACTATTTTTCCTCCACACGAAACACTCTTTAGTGGAAAAAAGAGATACAAACCTGTCGAAACAAGCAGTAGATAACATAGCACTAGAACTAGATTTTCCCTTTTCACGATGTCCATAGCAAAGAATCTGCATTTACAAATACACAATTACTATGAGAAAGAAAAAATAAGAAATGTATGATACAAATTTAATATTTACACTATATAACAATTTAATCACAAAAATCACAAAAAATGGTAGGAAAGTTTTGATGTAAACATTAATTGAGTAAAAAAGCATTCCATGTTACTATACCACTCCTCTTCAAACAGAGAAAGTTATCTAGAGAACTAAGAATTATTTATAAATTATACAGTACTTACTTTGGGACTGTGTTAAAATGCAAGTAATGATATACATGAAGTGTTCAACATCAATAGTATTTATAGTGTAAGAGTTTATAAGGATCAAATTGATTTGGGATATCAATCAATTGTATTTCTTTTTTTTTTTTTTTGGAGATTTTCAATTAAAGATTATCAACTCTATTTGAGGTATATTTTTAAATTAGTAATTACTGAACGACAATTATGTTTTGACTTTTGATCAATTAGATCAGATCGTACTACCAATTACTATTGTTACTCCAACTTTTGAGCAAATGGAAAAAGTTAAATATTTTTCTCAATCTAAACAAGAAAAGAGAATGGATTATTTAAGGTATATCTATATCTAGTTCCACAATCTTGCTGATACTTTGCTCCCGTTTGATTTTAAATTTTGAAAGTATTTTTTCAAAATCTGTGGCTCCTCTCCATTTCTTTCTTTTTTTCCCAAGTTCTTACTTGAATGAAAGACATGTGTAATGGTTAAAAAAATAATGATTGAAATTTAATTAACCAAAGCAAAATTTTAACCATAGTTAAAATAACATTTTTCTATTAGTTTTTGAACTTTTAGATAATTTCTCTCCTTCTTTTCTATATTTATGAACTTCCGATTATTAGTTTTTGTATTTCAAGTTGATCTTAATTACTTGATCATTTGTTGGGTTCCCATTTTTTTTATCTTTAACAATTGACAAGTCAATCTCTCAATCAATGACCACTCAAGATTTAATATTAGACAATTTTTTTATTTTACAAAATATCATACATCGATTTAATTAGCTTTTTTAATTTTTAATTTACTCTCATTAAACATTAGATATTTTTTATTTTGACAAAAAAAATTATTTTATAATTTATCTATGTTTATAAATATCATACGTGTTTTTACATTAGATATTCTTGAGACGGGGGTCTATCGGAAACAGCCTCTCTACCTCACCTCTGAGGTAGTGGTACGGACTGCGTACACTCTACCCTCCCCAGACCCCACGTTGTGGAAATACACTGGGTATGTTGTTGTTGTTGTTGTTGTGTCTTATATGTTTTTTCTAAAGAAACTATTCAAATTTTAAAAAAGAAGAACTGATCGTAAACAAGTTGCAAAAAAGAAAAGTATTTAAATACTTATGAATGAAATGATATTTTGCTAAAATTATGGGATGTGCCAAAAAAATTGGAAGCATATATATGGAAAATCTACCATCATAATTATGATTAAGAATTAGTTAATTAAATTTTAATCAATTCATTTTTAATCATAACACATGTTTTCCATCCAAGTAAGAACTTGAAGAAATGGAGAGGAGCCCTATTCTTTTTTGGCTCAAGATATAATTATTGACTTATTTAAAAAAATGAAATTTATCCAAACTTATATATTTTATATAATAAAAAAACAAACTTTTATAGTTACTACTATTATTATTATTTTGCACTGATGGATCTTTATAACTTATTATAATTTGAAAAATTGCAGCAACTAATAATTGTGTTATTAGCGGTTGTTATTAAATATCGTGTTATTAATTTATTGTGATGTATTGTCTAGTTAATTATAATAAAAATAATTTTATGTCAAACTTATCTGAATATATGATTATGATTTGTGATAATGATAATGAATATCATTAATAAAGGTTATAAGGGTATATTTGGATCTACCGGCAATATACATGAAAGACATATTTGATCCAACTTAGTTCCCAACTATAATTATGCAATAACTTGTGAAGTTATATTTACAAGGAATTCGGCTAAATTAAAGTAAATTTTCTCACAAATTTAAGGATCACGTACGAATATTATGTGTCATCTTAAATAAATTTAACATTCCATTTTGTAAAATTAGAAGTTCAAAGTAAATATACAATAATCATAATATCATTGAAAAAAAATTGGTTCTATATAAGAAAAACAATGGATAATTGCACTTTCGATCTCATAATTTTAATTTTCGTCATTCTAATATTTGACTATACACACTTAATTTTCAATAAATTAAAATGTTACTTTTGAACCCTTTTATACGGACATAACACATTGATAATTGAGTAAATTTATATTTAATAATTCGTTAAGTTTATAAAAATTCGAGTCGATGGGTTTAAAAGTGCACATACAAAATAGAGTTTTTTACGGTAAAACACATTTTATATAATTAATTATGAAAATGACATAACTATTACATCCTTTCATAAATAGCATCTTTTATTTCACGTTTGACATTTACATAAAAATCTATATGATTAATAAGCATTTTAAAAAAATTAAGTACAATAATTAATCCATTTAAATGTTTTAACCCCCTTCATAAATTAAGGAATCTTTTCCATAAATAGATTAACTATAATTGTTATTTTCTCTCTCCCTCATAACTTTCGTCTATTTCTTCTTTAAATTTTATATTTATTTTGATAATTTTTTTAAAAAACACAATTAATATAATTTAAGTATATTATTGTGTGACTATTTTATATTATATATTAATACTTCATCAATATATAATTTGACTATTTTATACTATATTAAAATTTTCATCAATACATACTGTGATTATTTTATATCATATTAATATTTCATCATATATATATATATTTCTTTTTTGAACGAACATTAATTCTCTTTTGTAATTTTTATTATAGAACAATTGATTTTTATTAGAAATTAATTAATTAAAATTATGCATATTATTAACATATTTGTTGACTTTAAAAATAATAATGTAATATAAATTAAAATATCATGTTGTTCTTAATATATACTGCAACAATATCATTTATATTTTCTGTATCATTAGAAATATACAATTACATATATATAATATTTAGTATGTAATTAATCTATATATATGTATGTATGTATGTATGTATAATAATTATGAAAAGCTAAAGAAAATATATATGCATTTGTATGGTGTATTTGTGAATGCTTATGGTACAAATTTAATTAGAATAATGTATATTTAACATATATACTATAATTAAAAATTTAAATTTTTCAAATACAAAAAAAATAATGATCCACAAAAAAAGGCATAATTTTGTAGTAAATCAGTAATAAGTATTAGACTAGATAAAAGGCAATAAATTTGGAACAGATCATTAATTAATATTAAGTGAGATTTTAGGTATTAAATAGGGGTTCAATTTTTAGATTAATATTTTACTAATATGGTAATTATTATATAACTATAAATGTAATAAGCATTCTTATGCTAAAAAACTGCAATGTATATTTTAATCTTGCTTAGTTATGTAATCTACTCTATAAAATAATTGAAGATAAGATATGTTTAACCAGAAATTAAATACGCATATACCAAAATCAGAGATTTATCATTTTTGAAGGACTTCCCTAAAAACTAAAATTAGATAACTCCTTATTTTCCTTTCAATAACAAATTTGTGTGACAAATTTATCTATTAGAACCAAAATCAATATAATAAGCAATTAACTGACTTAATTAGGAGTAATTAATCAGCAACAGTATCAAACAAAAACTGTGTAATGTGAAGTTTCCCTTCTTCCATCCTTTTGTGCAGCCACCTTAACTTTCTGAGCCATGGAGGCATATGTTTGTTTTTCATGATGATTAATTTCAACTTCATAATCTCCATGAAAAAGTGAAGTTTCAAATAAACTATTTTCATCAGTAGTACCAGAAAATCCCTGATGACTCCATTCTTTAAGGATTTTGTCAACAACATCTCCAGTAGGCAAATTTTTGAAATTATAATTATCAGTCAAACACATTCTGTAACATCCTTTAGGAACCCATGGTGCTCACATTATTATCCCTTTCACTCCTGGATGTGCATTAACCTCCCTTATGATCTCTTCCAAATATACTTCCTGTCCAATTTGAAAGATCGCCATGTTAATTTCACGTACAGTTACTGAATTTTACTCGCTATAGTAACAAATTACAAATTATTATTATCTTTTTTCTCTCCAAACTCAATTGTTAGAAAAAGATTGATCAATCAATCGAAATAGCTTCCCACCCAACCACTTAAGTTAAAAATAGTTGGAGGTATGGTATATGTAACCATATATAATCAGTTACAATATAATTTGTAATATCGGCTAGAAAAAGTATATATTGAATTCAACCCGCTATATGTGTAAAAGACTTGAAGATTACCTGATTGGTGATGTTTGCAACATCTAACTCAGTGATCCAAATGAAGCAAGCATATCAAGAGAAGATCTTATGTAAGGTAAATTTGGTTTGGCAAAATGCCCCTGCAGACCAATTCCTAACGGTCCATTATTACCGTGGGATCGAAGGTCTCGAATTTTTTCCAAGTACTTTGCTCGATTTGAAGTTCCATCAAATCCATGTTCAATAGTATTGAAATCATTCAAGAATGGAATTGCCTTGCTATCAATTTCGTTAGCCTTCTTGTAATAAACAGCAGACACATTTTTCCCGAGCATAAAAAGGGCAGCCCGGTGCACTAAAGCTCGCGCTATGCGCAGGTCCGAGGAAGGGCCCGACTACAAGGGTCTACTGTACGCAGCCTTACCTTGCATTTATGCCAGAGGCTGTTTTCAAGGCTTGAACCAGTGACCTTCTGGTCACATGGCAGCATTTTCCCGAGCATATTCTCCAAAAATGAAAAGTGGATGTTTTCGTTCACAACATCACCGAATTTATCCTTGTCGATGCAGCTGAAGAGAGCTGTGCTGGTGAAAGATAACGCGCCCACGAGGGCATGTTTCTGAGGATTGTCCCAAAAAACGTTGTGTCCGCGGACTTGAATATTATGTTTTTGTACAAACCTAAGCATGGCATCTGCCACGTTGTAGTCCTGTTGGCATACCATTTCATTTCGTTCTCGAAAACCGTGTACTTGAATCGTGATGTAAACCAATCTTGATAGGCTTTGTTGTTGAGGATGTGTTGGCTTATTGCACTCCCAAATGGGAAATTGTTCCCCTGTTGTGCCAGGGAGACTGTTGCGTTTGGTAATGGTTGGCCTTGAGAATCGACTGCTTGGATTTTCACTTTAGCTTTACGTACCTGCAACATATATTATTAGCCAATACATACATAGAGTTTGGGCAAAAGTTATTGATTTCACGTGAATTCATAACTTCTAAGCTAGGTCCGCCCCTGATTATGTTGATCGAACATTTAATTTCAATTCAATGGTTCAGTCACAACTCACACGTACATGTAATTTTTTACTAGTCATTTACCTTGTCAGTACTTTGATGTTGATGAAATTTCCACTCCTCTTGAGAAAATGGTTTTACTGATATGCTATCTGCCCATAACTCAATGGCTGTATTGTTGGCCTAGAAATAAATACAAGTGAAAATAATTAAACAAGTTGAATTTGTTTTTTTTTTTTTTTTTTTACAGTCAGTATATTTATATTCTTAATAGAAAAGGTAAAATAACTCACCTCAAAATATAGTTCCATGACCTGAAGTACTTAGTATTAAGCCACCTTTTATCATAGACCAACAACCAGAACGAGCAATAGCCCATCCAGTACGTTGAATCCCAAATGGTCCTCTGAATGCTAGAGCCACATTAGCATCTACAATTCCATCTCCATGGCTCACTTGCACCCAACCTGCAAATAAGAGTGTCAAAATAAGTTGAATTAATAAATAAACGGATTGACCTATCTAAAGGTTACTTTGGGTTAAGATTGGCCGAGCCAAGACAGGCTACAGAATGAATCAATACCCAATACGCCAACTCTTACATAATTTCAATTTAGGGCAAATTATGCAAAATGGCCATTGAGGCAACTTATTTACAAAAATAATAATCAAGTTTTACTTTACACCATAAATGGCAATTTGTCCTTGTTTTCTTCTTCTTCTTCCTCCCCTCTTCTTCTTCTTCCTCGCTGCTTCTTTCTTCTTCTTATTCTGTTGCTTTCCCTGTCTAAAAATATGATTTAGAGAGGACTGAACTCCGTCGTGCTTCTCTCTTTTTCATCCTCTGCATTATGTTCCTGAACGAGACGGGTGTTAGCGGAGAAATATCTCAGAAATCTCTGTTAATAGGATTTGCTGCTATCACTTTCGGGTCTCTCGGTTATGCCTTGCAGTTCTCGTTAACAGAACTCGCGTGCGAAAAGTTCTTCAAAAATGGCATGGTAAAAGTCGTCATGAAAATGTCATTTTTTATAGGTCTTTTTGTGACGATGACTTTGTTAATGGGCCTTTTTGTGAGCGGTAATTAGAGGGATTTGGAGAAGGAAATTGGAGAGTATAGAACAGGAAAATTGTCATATGTTATGAACTTGGTAGGTACTGCTATTGCTTGGCAGTTATATGCTGTTGGATTAATTGGATTGATTTTCAAAATCAATTGGTACAAATCAAAATCAAACAAAAAAAAATTACTTTGTCAATTAAACTTACATGAATGTCTATAAAGTATAAATTTTGAAATAACCATTAAGCAAAGAAGCAATTTTTAGATCGACTCACCCACTCAAAAAAAAATTAATGCATGAAACATGAATAGTTCACTATACCATTATATGCCGTATATACACGTTTATTATTGACAATATTGATACATTACGTAATTATTTTGATACACATGTAAATATCATTTGTACAATATCGATACATATTTATACACCATTTATATAATATCGATATACGTTTATACACCATTTATATAATATTGATATATTACACAACTTTTATACATTATCCATACATTATATATACATGCGGCTATTTTTTTTGTTATTTCTTTTTGTGGCTAATTTATTTTTGGGTTATTTTTTTTGTAAATAAAACTTGGCTATATTTATTGTAAACTAATTAGTTTATTGTACATATTTGAAATTATCCCTTTAATTTATTTGATTATTTTCTTATAATTTGTTTAATTACCTAATGGTAATCCTTTTTAATTGGAGCTATATATTAAAAAGAAAATATTATTAGAAATAATTTGAAAATATGTCTGATGGGCCATTTGGGCTACTATTTGGCAAGTACCCTTTATTTAAGTGTAAACAACATAAAACACAGTAGTTTGGTCCCTAATTACGTTTTATCCCACTATTTTAAAATATTACATTTTCCCCGGTAGTTTAAAAAAGAAAAGGCGTGTATCCTTTGTATTTTCGTGTATCCTGGATACATATAACCTCTTCATTAATGGTAAATCTGTTTCTATTATGGCGCTTTAAAAGGAAATAAAATATTTACAATTAATGAGGAGTAAATCATTAATTGTAAATCTATTACTATTAGGGCGCTTTAAAAGGAAATAACAGATTTACAATTAATGAGGAGTAAATCTGTAGTATCCTCATCTCCACAAACAACTGGAGAATTCAAATTTCAATTTAAAATTACTTGGATACACATCAAACCAGCAAGTAACTTCATTATACATGATACATGTAATAATAAATCTCAAATATCTAAGGATACACATTTAAACAGCAAACAACAATAGGTATACTTGGATACACTGTTAACACTATATCCAAGATTATAAGCTTGGATACATTATAACAGTGTTAAGGATACTTCCCAATATCTAAGGATACCCATCTAAACAGCAAATAGATATAGGTATACTTGGATACATGTTAATACTGGATACAAGTTTGTAAGCTTGGATACATTGTAACAATGTTAAGGATACATGTTACCAACATCTCAAATAGCAGGTTGCAGTAGTATTGGGATACATGTTAACATGAATTAATCTTGGATACATGTAACATAAGATTTGCTTACAATGTTATCCCTGGATACATATTGCTTTGTTTTGATTTGAAACTTTAAATTTACAAAAGTTACACATTTACAACTCAGATAGATATATGTATACTTGGATACATGGAAAATAACACTGGATACATGGTAACAAGTTGGTAACACTGAAAAATAACATCTGGGTTTGAGTCCCTTGTTCTTGATTTCAAATTTTTGCTCAATTCATTCATTTTGACTTGATCGTTTCTAAATTTGGATCTATTTTCAGCAAAGTCTTCTTCTTAGCCAAATTCAATTTCACCGTCCTCAAATCCATAGATCGCTTAAATAATCTGGTGGTAATCGTGAAGACCCAAGACCTCAGCATCAACAGGGGTATTGAAAATCCACCCATTTTTATGCTTCATCAGCTTCCCCAAAATCTGCCTACAATCCTTCATAATATTTTCCATTCCGATGGCCTTAACACCACCACCAGGATTACCAAAATTCTTATTTTCGACTCCGTTTAGGAGCTTTTTCGGATCTTTACTGGATCCGGAAGGGGTGGGCCATTTATTTCCAGAGATTTTCTTCGATTTGCCTAGAGATCTGGGGTTGGTGGTGCTGAATTGACCGGATTCGATTCGATTCGATCCTTGAGCCATGAATGAACTAGAAATTGCTCTTCAAAATTAAGAGAACTTAGAACTAAACTCTATTAAACCCAAATACATAATATACGTATGGATGAAATCAATTACAAACCTCAAAGATGGAAGTTTTGGATTCACCAACTCCAATATTTTTCAAAAATGGATGAAAGATTGTGTGGGAGTGGGAGAGCACAATTGTGAACGTAATTTGGGGGTAACTTTGAGAGAGAGAGATGTTATGGTTGGAGATAGATTACAGGAGGAGTGATTTGGGGCGCTTATTTAGGATAGTGCTCAGATACACGATTTTTGTATAAAATTACAAACTAGTGAGATATGTGTAATTAATTTAAAGTGGTGAGGTATTATGTAGTTATGGCCAGGATGTTTGATTAATTATGTAGTTTTCCCTTTATTTAACTCTTCCTGGAATGTTTCAACTTTCAATTAATTTACACACTACTATTTGAAGCAGCAAGAGACAGGTTAGAGAAAAAAAAAGTAATACTAAAAGGCCAAATTAAACTAGGACTAGAAAACCTATTTCAATATAAATTAAATAAACAAATTCTAACTACACTTGAATTAAATAAATACCAAAAATCAAATCCTAAATAACTTGGGTTTCCTACTCCAACTTTGAATTATTATTTCCAACAATAATAAACAGCAAGATGAAAGCATTATTATTTTGAGATTTTTGGTGCTTTAATTTGTTCCGTCAAAAAACTTTGAATAATTAGTTATCTCATGTTAGATTTGATATACAATATTAAAATTGTGGTATAACATGTGATCTGTCTTGCTTGCTTAGATCAAGGAATAAAATGTCAACCTAACATAATATAAATTGATGCCTAATCAAGCGATTGCTAAGGACTTAATTGTTTTTTCCTAGAGTTAGATGGGTTAAGCTATTCTGTTATGTCACCAACTCATCTTGAATTTAAGTGAACTTTTTGGGTAATTGAATTATGACCCCGTTTATCAATTTTAACGGGTTTTAACATCCATACTTGGGATCTCGCACCCATTTGACACAATATAAAGTATTGTTGTCTAATTAATTAAGGGGTCGTTTGGTAGTTGAGTAGAGTTATGTATGTATTAATAATACATGAATTAGTTATGAGGGTATCTATGTTTTAATTTATATAGAGATTAATTTTATATATGAATAACTTATCTCCTAATCAGCTATCAAACATAATATTACTTATGCAAGATTTAATACCTGCACAACTCATTTCAAAATCAGTTAATAAACGACCCCTAAGAGATAAATTGTTTGTTTAAAGCAATAACGAGAAATGAATCATTAAGTAGGCGTTTGACCATATAAATTTTTTACTTTTTTCCGGAGTTGAATTCCGGAAATAGTGTTTGGCCATGAAAATTTAGAAAATTCCGAAATTCAACTTCAAGTTGAATTCCGGAATTTGAAAAATAAGAAAAAGCTGTTTTCACTTTTTTCACTTTTCACTTCTCTCACAAAAAGTCAAAAACAACCACAATTCATATTCATGGCCAAACACAACTTCAACTCCAACTCCAACTCCAACTCTAACTCCAACTTGGTATTTGATTTTCATGGCCAAACGGCCACTAAGCATAGTTTTGGACCTTTGTTACCGGGAAATAAGTACGGGGGAGAATTCCGCGAAACTCAAAAACTTCAGTGTGCAAAGTATAATTTGAACAACTAAAGAGGTGGCGGGTAAACTTTTTATCAAATTGGGGAAAAATCAAAAGGCTCGGTCTTTTGCCCTTTTAGGTGAAAAATTCATCTTCTCGTGGAAGCAACCAATCAATGGCGAAGAGCGAAACCTCAGTAGGGAGCGAAGAGCCTTCTTCTTCTCGCCCATGGGAATCTTATCACACAGTCTATACCAATGCCAAAGCTGGTAATTTTAAAACTTTTTAGTTATTTTTTTTGTTGAAAATTTAGGTATTTCCAATCGTTTTATTGCAATTAATTGCTTAAATCATTTGTGGTTAGTGTAATTCATCAGCTTAGTATGAAATTCTTCTAATAGAGTGGATGTATAATGAATTGATTAATTGACCTATTTAAATTTATTTGTTTAAATCCACAACAACAACAACAACAATGAGAGGTTGTTTCCGATAGATCCTCGGCTAAAGGGAAAGAAAATACTCCAAACAAGTCCAGAAAATGAACTAATAGAAGTACAAGAAATAGCATACAATAACAAAAACAACAGATAGCATCAGGACAATAACTACAACATAATAATATGAGAGTGGAAGTACGAGACAATAAATACTAACAGAAATTGAAGGACCAATTTTAATATTATGTTGGTTTTGGATCAATTTTTCTCAAAGTTTAAATTGTTGTTCTATATGAGGATGTAGTGATTGATGATTGAAATTGTAGGAATGGAAGGAGTGGACAAGGAAAAAGTGCAGAGGATAGTGTATGAAATGAGTAAAGGATCCAAGTATTTTGAGAATGAGGAAAAGAAGGAAGCTTATATGAAGCAGAAAATTGAGAACATGCGTGTTCAGTATTCCAAACTTACTGCACAAGATATATCTCACTATCAGAAGGTATTTTTTAATGACAATTAGGAAAATGGTTATGTTTCAAATGTGTCATGTCGGAACCTTATTGTCTATTTCTGTCTATTTGTGCTCTCTGCATACATAAGTTGATGTGTTTGTGGATGACTGAGTGTATTTGACTGAGTATTTATGATGAAAAATGTTGTGCCCATGCATAATGCGTGTAAGGAATCATTTTCTGAAGTCTAGGATCAGTTGACTTCTGCTATATGAAGATATTCTAAGTGTGCAATTATGAAATTCCAACTGTGAGTAGGACAAAATTCAATTAGTTTTCTGCTCAGTTGGGGTCTGAAATGGGTTGGGGTGGAAAAGAAATAAAGATATGCATGGATGTATATCTAAGGATTATTTTGAGCTTCATCTGTTATTGAGAGATGTGGAACTTTTCACTATTGGAAGGTCCAGTGGCCTTACATGGTGCTGTTGAAGCTTCATTTAAACCATAACAGAAGTGCTTCTCTACGATTAGCATTTCTTGAGCTAGCTTTTGACCTGTCCCTAACATGAAAATTACGTCTTCTAAATCTAGCATCTTATTATTGTTTAATGTCACGTCAAGAGCATAAAATTGGTTGAAATTCATAGTTCAGAAGTAGTTGTTATTTGACAGTAATCCTGTCCTTTTATTATTTGCTTGGGATGCAGGGTGGTTTTAACTGCATAACCAAACTTTTCATTAACTTTTTTATATTAGGTTAGCTTCTTCCTTCTTTTTTTTCAGATGGCTGACAAAAGGATTTTAGAGCTAGAAGCCACACGTGATTTGTCAAGGACTTGGCTACATGTGGATATGGATGCTTTCTATGCAGCTGTCGAAACCTTGTGTAATCCTTCATTGGAAGGCAAGCCAGTGGCTGTTGGCAGCATGTCCATGATTTCCACAGCTAGCTATGAGGTTTGACTTTTCAGATTACTGAGAGATGCTTGCTGCACAAATGTGGCTGGTGGATATTCATGTTTAGCTCATTTATAGTTTAGCTTGCAGATTCCTATTTCTGTAAAGTTTGTTGTTGCTTTGTTTTTTCCTTTTCCCTTTTTCTGAATAACATGTACTTATGCTTTATAGGCCCGAAAATTTGGCGTTCGTGCTGCGATGCCTGGATTCATTGCACGTAAACTATGTCCAGAGTTGTTATTTGTCCCTGTAGACTTTCAAAAATATAATCATTACAGCAACTTAACAAGAAAAGGTTGCATACTATACTTCTATGGACTTACTAATTTTTGACTGATATGTGCCTAATTATTTGAATTGTTAATCCATCTTCTCATAGTTTTTCAGAAATATGATCCGAACTTTTTGGCTGCTAGCTTGGATGAGGCATACCTAGATATTACTGGTGTTTGCAAAGAGAGGGGCATTACGAGTGGAGAAGTAAGTCTACATTATTCCATCTTTATTTCTTTCCATCAGAATTTCCTCCCAATCTTATCTATCCCTGCTTTTCCTTGCCCTTGACTTTGTTTGTGTCTTGTGATCCTCCATTTTTTGGTTGTTCCATTCCTTTCAGGTGGCTGAAGAGCTTAGACAAAGTGTACACCTTGAGACAGGTCTCACGTGTAGTGCTGGAGTTGCACCAAACCGCTTACTTGCTAAGGTATTGAAAATAAAATTATTTATTTTAGTTCCTTGTCCTCTTATAAAATGAATATGCGCTTTCTACATACACTCTTTTTGAGGCGTCTACAGGATGCATTAGTTTTTTGCATTTAAGCTAGGAGTATCATCCAAACTCCTATATCTAGGTATTCCTCACCCAAACTAGGAAAAAATTTGCATCATATTTTTGGAAAACAATGAGAAAAGATGGATTGGAAACCCAACCAATTAGGCACAGTCCAGCTATTCACACTTTTTTCTTATCAAAATGAAGATGTGGATTTCCGAATAATAGCTTCTTTATTCCTTCTCACAGGTTTGTTCAGATATCAACAAACCCAATGGCCAGTTTGTTTTGCCAAATGATCGAAGTGCTGTCGTGACATTTATTTCTTCACTTCCAGTAAGGAAGGTACGGAGAGCAGCTGTTTTGTTTATGCTCTTTGGTTTGTGAAGTATTTTCATTCCAATTAGGCAGTTCACTTCTGTTTTTATATTTTAGGATGTAGGTCTATAATCTGACATTCAGGAAAGTATGTACAGATTGGGGGCATCGGTAAGGTCACTGAACGTATCTTAAAGGATGTTTTTGAAATAGCAACCTGTGAGGAGATGCTGCAAAAGAGTAGTTTCATTTGTCCCCTGTTTTCTCGTTCTTCAGCAGGTTTGTTAATGATGTAATCCATCTCTTTTAATTCCCCTTAATCTGACAAGAACACAATTAGAACTATTTTCATGGAAAGTTCAAGCTCGATTTGAGCTGTATAATATGATGTTCTTTTGTGTTTGAGAGGTCTTCTTCAAATTTGATCAACTGATGTTGTCACTGCTTGTGTACTGAATTTTCCCTTTTATGGATTCTTCTGTATATTGACAACATATCAGTTGACTCCTTGTTGCAGACTTTTTCCTTTCTGTCGGTCTAGGGCTTGGCGGAACTGATACTCCTGAATATAAGATGCGAAAGAGTATAAGTAATGAAAGAACCTTTTCAGCCACTGAGGATGAAACTTTGCTTTTTGAAAAATTAGGTATGGTTTTAGTTACTGCCAGGGTTTCTGATTGCGAGACCAATGCATATGTTTCCCCCCCTCAGATATTTAGTATGGAAATTTTCCTTCTGCTGGAAGCCTGGAACTTTGGCATGTGTTTTATAATCACTTGCTATGAACCCAAGTTAATTTTGTCAACCTTGACTCGCAGTTGATCTATCAGAGATGCTTTCTGCTGATATGAAAAAGGAAGGTCTTTTTGGGCGAACATTGACATTAAAACTGAAAACTGCATCCTTTGAGGTACTTCCAATATTTTGCTTTAGTGACTTTTGCTACATAAATTTAGGTTGTTTCTTTATAAAATCAGCTGATATAATCAAGGTCTCCAGGTTCGAACTCGAGCGGTGACTTTGCCAAGTTACATAAGTTCAAGCGAGGAAATCTTGAAACATGCTTCAAAGCTGCTGAAGGCCGAATTTCCTGTTTCTTTGAGACTCATGGGTGGGTGCTTTAACATTGCTTAGTTCTTTTTAGAAAATATGGCTGTCTTGTGTGGTTTCCTTTCTTTTAATTGCTCAGTGCTATAAATAAGTTGTTATTGTTTTTCTTTTTTTTGTGGGAATATTATGATTATTGTTTTCGTGGGGAAAAGCATCAAGGATGTGCCTAAAAATATTTAAATTCATGTGTGGCTGAAGTCATCCAAAAATCAGGCGAAGTATCTGTAGACTGTAATGATTTGTATTTATCACCACAATAAGCTTCAAAACATTTTTTTTTTAAAGAAAAAAGTTATAAGCTGTTGATCAAATATTGGTCCTGCTTTTACATCTTAGAGGAAGTCATCTTCTTTCCTTCTGCTTGATTACTGCAAAACCTGGAATCCAAAGTGTTAGAATTTTTAATTTGGTTTGAAAAATTCACGATATCAATTGAAATTTGGTAGCATTGTGTAGCTTGAAGTTTGCAAAAATTGTTTTCTCCAAATCTTTTCTGAAGCCCTGCTATCGGATTGAAGAGGAGGTTACGGCTACTAATGAATAAAACATTTGAAATCCTAGAATTTCTCATAGTGAAGAAGGTTAACATTTCGAGGCAGAGCAAAAGAAGCAAATACAGAGAACAGTTCATAGATTTTATTAATTCCTTAGGATATTTGGATTTGCTGTTTTATAGGTCTTATTTTGATGTATATGAGGGGACTGGTTTTGCCCTCTCTTACATCAGTGGAGGATTTTTTAATTTTTATCATTTTGCACCTATCAGTTTTCGATGCTGTCCCACTCACTTGCCACCACTTTTCTGTAACTTTTAATTTCAGTCGTTGGTTAAACTATGGATTTATGAATGTGCTTTGGGGCAGCAAAAAGCCCAAAACAGAATCCAACACCATTTATATTATTCTCTTCCCTGAGCTAAAAATGACATGTTCAGTTGTTGTCGATAGCTATTTTGATGTTGTGTTATTTGACTGCAAATTTCCAGCACGAGGCATTTTGACTAAGCAGTTAAACTTTCTATCAGGACTTCGAATGTCTCATTTCAGTGAAGACAAGAATGGCATTCCATCTGATCCTACACAAAAAACTCTTTCTAGTTTCATTCTTGCTGGAGATGCTTCTGGAGAAAAGACGAGTGATTACAGGCCCTTGGTCTCTGATGTTTGTGATAATACTTTCTCAGTTGATGTGAATTGTTGTCCTACCTACTGCACTGAGACATCTTCTGATCTGCGTGACTCGTCAATGGAGAACCAGACATCAGATTCGACCTACAGTTGCCATGTATTAGGGAACATCAATGAAGAAGTGAATGATACTGTTGTACCTCAAAGTAGTGAACCTAGACCTAAGGTATATGTTTCTCTCAAAAGAGCTAAAGTACAACTTATATGACCAAAGAAAGGTCAATGATTCAAATACTAAGCTTCCTAATGGTGAACATGTCATTTTATTCAGGTTCATGAACCAACCGATACTGATCATACAATAAAGTCTGAGAAGGTTGACTCTTATACGGGACAATTGGAGGCAAGCAGATGTGATAGATGGGAAATTGGTGTTAACTGTGCGGATGATGAAACAGGTCCTGTATCAGATCACAAGCAATTATTTCATTGGGTGGACGACTACAAATGCTCTATTTGTGGTATTGAGTTGCCTCCAACTCCAAGTTTCATTGAAGAAAGGCAAGAACATTCTGATTTTCATCTGGCTGAAAAACTGCAAGGTGAAGAATCAGGTAACCACCACAGAAGTTCTACGCCACAACAGAGGTACCTTCTACTTTATGGTGTTGATGATACATGAATATATTCCTCATCCTGCTAATTGCCATTGTATCGAGTAGCTCTTTTCCCTCTGGCTTCTCAGTATTGGCGGTGTGATCTTATTTTTTCTGAATTCTTGTTAGGGCTGCCCAGAGAGGCCATACTGGAAGCAGCAGTCGGCGGAAAAAGAAACAGAAATCATCTCCAACTGCTAGCAAATATGTACCAATTGACGCATTCTTTGTCAAAACAAACCAGAATTTTTGAAAGGCATAAATTAGTGCAAATCTATTTATTCACAAAATAATGATAAATCTATTTCTGTACAACAACATACTCAGTGTGATTTCATAAATGGGATCTGGGGAGCGTGGGTCTATTTCTTTATCCATGTATTCTTTGTATATAACTGTGTAATTGTATATAGTAAAACGATGCAACACGTGTTATAGTTAACTTCCAGCTTGTTTGGTTGTTACCTACTGTATATGTACGATATTGTTATTTTAAATGCAACGTTTTGATTGTTATTTAATTTTTAGTGTATCGTATTATTAAATTTGTTATTATGTAATGATTTAAAGTCACTTTATGTAATGACTTATTTGATGTGATTGTGTCGTTATCTTTTCCCTCATATTATTTAATGATCATATTTTGTAGGCGTTTGATTATAGATTTCAATGATTTTTTACTTTATTTGAAATTTATGAAGTTATAGTTGAAGATAAAGTTGTATTTGGTTGTACAAGAAGAGAAGAGAATACTTATTTGAATTTTATGAGAACGGAGTTGAAAAACAAGTTTGAATTTGAAAATTTTATTATCAAACACAAATTTTGAAATAAAGTGAAATCATTTTGGAAAAAAGTGAATTAGTTTATCGTATTATGATTATTTGGAAGACTTAAGTCCACATGCCAGATATATGAATGAATTATTATGTGAAACATAAACTCTTTCATTTGCACAGATAGCAAGCAGTGTCCAAAACTGAAATAGAAAAGTAAAATTGATTAATAACAATGTAAATGTATTTTCTACCTTTTTCATTTAGTACTCCCTGCAATGTCTACTTTGCAAGGGGTTCCACAATTTCATAATCCTCAAAATTTCAGAACAATGAGTTCATATCCTTGCACAAAATGCCCGATTTCTATCAGAAACTTCACAACTCAATTCCCTCATCCAACAACACTAATATCTTCAAAGCAAAAAATATCTTATCCTAAATCCCTCATCTCCCAAATTTCATCAAGAACAAACAGTGCTAGTTCTGAAGACAACTTTCCTACTATGTCAGAAATCATGGAGGCATCAAGATCCCAAAATCTTGATCTTCAGCTGAAAACATTGGGACCCTTTTTCAGAATAACAGCGAAGAGCTTAAAAACCCAAAGGGACCTTGGAAAAGCTGAGGGTTTGATAAGGGTCTGGTTTCAAGGTAAAGTTCTACACTTAGACTCAATCAGGCTTCAGAGAGAGACTTTGGGAATGGAAAAATCAATATTTGGGATTGGATTGTTCATTGGAGCAGTCGCAATTAGGCATGGTTATGACTCTGGTTGTAAAAAAGCTGAGTTGCTCGCCATTTATGACACTGAGCTTTACCACACCAAGGTTATTCACCAATCTCTCCCAACTTTTATGTTCATGATTTTTATGGCATAAAGTGTGTTCTTTGATGATTATCACTCTTTTTTTTCTCCTATTGCTTATTGTAACTCCGGATCCGGTAACCTCCTGACCCTACCATTACGTCAAGAAACTTTTATTTATAATGGAGTAGGGGAATGGGAAATGAGGGAGCGGATTACAAGGTGGAGAATAGAATTCTCACCAACAAGATAAAAGTTCAGGTAGCTAACTAACTGAGCTACTAAGATTTCCCGATCTTTTTTTCCGGGAACAAATTTTTGTCTTGGAACGAAATAGCTTCATAGGCGTACGGAATAGGTGGAGGATGACCTTAATTAGTTTGAGATTGAGGATATAGTTAATTTATTGATTGTCTTTTTATAGAAGAAAATCAGGTACTGTTCTAAAAATTGAATCTTTGAGAACCATTAACTAAGAACATTTTAACGATGGTTCCCTGTAAATAATACTCCCTCCGTTTCCAAAAGAATGATCTGTTTTGACTTGACATGAAGTTTGAGAAAATAAAAAAGACTTTTGAATCTTGTGATCTTAAACTAAAGATATGTCAAATGTACCAAAATGTCCTTTAATCTTGTCGTCTTAAACATGCCATGTGTAAAGTTATAATTGAAGAGTTGCTAAAAAAGGAAAGGGTCGTTCTTTTTGAAACGGACTAAAAAAAAAAGTAGGTCATTCTTTTTGAAACGGAGGGAGTAGTAGTGTTACAATCAGATGGCCCATTCTAGTTTTTCTTCGCATTAGATTTCTTTTTCTGAATAATCGAGAAATCGGCAAGGGCTAGCTTGTGCACGGTTTGAAACTAATGATGAGTCAGGGCATCTACCCTTCTTCACTTAGCTACCAGGCCTTTTGTCTGCGACATGGTTCAAATCTATAATGTGCGTCTAACTCACACATGACGTATTGTGGTCTTACCATTAGACGAAAAGCCTTGAGGCCTCAATAGATAATCTTACTGCATCATCTTAAGCGTGAATCACATCTACTGATGTTTACTTTCTAATACAAGTAGAAGAGTGGATTCTGATTCTAATTTGGACTTTTCTCTTTGAAATGTAACAGCTTGTGAGGTTCTACACAAGGATTGGCTTCAAGTCAGTTCACCAAGTTAGTGGTGAATCACTTGGAGATGTTGGTCACAGGTTAGTCTGGGGAGGCGTAGGAACTCGAATGGATGCAGAAATTGAAGATCTTCTTGTAAAATGGTGCACCAGATTTAAACCAAAGAGTTAATTTTACTTCAAGGAGCTCAGCAGCTCAGCTTTGCTTCTAAGCACAAAAAGTTTTGCAATGTCTGAGGTGCATATATGAAAATTGTTGATGCTGTGAAATGACTCCCTTTAATAGTCTGAATGTTAAAATAAGTGTAGTTTGTACTATTATAAGATTTGGAAAAAATCCGATGTCAGGATGGTCTTGCTATTATCCGTATTAACACTTTTATTCAAACATATAATTATTAGTTTTTTTACATTTACACCACTTGATACTTATCATCTAGTTTTAATCCGTCAACCCAAATCAACTCTACGTTCCAAATCCAAACGCCAATTTTCCTCATCCCTTAGAAGGTTTTTTTGGTTCATATGAAATAAGGTACACTAATGTATTTCTCTAACATGTTATACCAAGTTGCTTGTCTTATTTTATATCCTATTGATCTCATTTACTATAGACGGATAATTATACTTATCTTACAGATGACCTGATAATACAAAGAAAAATTTAAGGTGTCATTATAAATTCTTTATTGGCTTATTAACACAAATAATCCTTTTTTAGGTTACTATTTAAATTTTATTTCTATTTTTAAAAGTTGTGCAAATATAGTCTGTAAAATTATCTATCTGGATAATGTTAGATTCGAGTCTAATATTTACTTATATATTTCTCAAATTTACAGACAAAAGATTAGATCGTCTCCTAACGCTTGTATTATTTTACAAAATTTTAGATGGTGATCTAACATTTTTTAAGAAAAAAATCAATTTGTTCAAAAAAGATCTTTAGATCATGGTCTAAAAAGCTTATAAGTTAGAAATAAAAAAAGGACTCTATATTTCATATCCTAAAAGCAGGCGGCCCACTAATACTGGGCCCTCAGTGTATCCTCGACCCGAATATCTGGTTCACACGTCTATCAGGTTACATAAGCTTCCATGGTAGGTCTCATCACCATTTTTAGCCAAGTTCAAGATTTACCCTAATGTCGTCTCGTCGAGATTCCGACTCGAAACGTCACCGTTCCCGATTCGATCAAGAACCCAGGTAATCTCTCTCTACATTATTTGCATTTCCTTAACAAATTTGGCAACTTTCTCTACTTGCATATACAGAAGAATAGAACAAGTACGCAAGTGAATTTAACAAATTTCGAATGATTTAGGGTTCCAATAAGATTCATTATTACAAGTGATTAGGAAAAAAGAAACAGTTGACGGGACTTTGTAATTTTGGATTTTCTAGGGCTATAACGTTTTTTCTTTCTTTCTTCTGTAATTGGGGTTTATGTAGGACTTCAGTTATAGGAGTACTGCTGAGAGGAGGAAAAATAGTGGAGTGGAGAAAAAAGAACCATTTTTGGTCTTTGAGATTTAAACGTTTTCAAAAAAGGATTGCTGAGTGTGAGAAAAGAAGCAAATTTTGGTTTTGAGAGTTAAAGGTTTATATCTACAACTGCTTCACAACTGGAAACAGTTGTGTTTTGAAAAAAATTGGGCTTCTGTTTATTGCAGAAATAGTTGTGTTTTGAAAAATTTGGGGTTCTGTTTGCACTGCGCACCTTGTGGTTCGTTTGGAATAACTCAATTTTTTTGTGTGCTAATATTCTGTATCATGTTTGTTTGTTCTTTCTAGTCCAAAGAGATCAAGGAAACACAGTAGACAGGAAACTGAGAGGCCACCTACCACACACAATTTAGATTTTGGAAATAATTCAGAACGGGATTTAAAACACCACCGTCGGCTGCAAGATGCTGTGCCTCTTGATGCTCCGTCAGTACAAGATTCGAAGTCAGAAAGAACTGCGAGGAAACCATCTGAGAACGTAACAGTTAAAGATGATGGAATCAAAGAGTCTTCTGATCCTAATGAAGGATCTCGCCATCGATCATCCAAACACTCTTCAAATCCATCAGTAGTACCTCGTTCTACCTCATTTTTTCAGGTTTCTGTGTTCTGCTGGGATAACTTCATTTTTTTCTCGTAGATTCTGCTTTTGAACTACTGGCATGGTAGAAGTTTGACGACCAGGTTCTTTTGAGAAGTTTGCTTCTAAACTTAATTGAAGCATGCCACAAAACATAATGATAGTTCCTTTATTCATTCATGTGCAAAATTAGGATAATATTGTTACCTTGTCAAAAAATAAATAAATTAGGATAATACTGTTAATTGGTGGAGAGAGGGGTGGGAGTGGAATTCAACTTAGCAAAGAACAAATGAAACCAATTTTTTTAAAACTTTTTTTTCTTTAAAATTGGTAGTTTTAAGCAGCTATTTTCAATTTGAATTGACTGTCTAGATGTTTTGGTTTGTTACACTTGAGCATCTTAAGAAGAATGTTGCTTCATTTCTTTTCTCTTATACTTTCTTATTACTGGGCCTCATTATACTTGTTAAAAAAAAAAAGAATAATGTTGCTTGATTGTTTTTGAATAAATTTTAGCTTCTACTTATCAGAAAATGAATAAATAAATTTCAGCTTTTGAACTTCAGTAGACGAGAATAGATTTGCCTCAGCCAAGTGCATTGATTTAAGTTAATCTGCCTTTGTTTCTTTTATCGGGGCTGATGTTGTGGGATTCTTGTTCAGCCCGTTGACTTCCAAGTAGATCCGTGTATATAACAATGTTAGACTTGCCTGTGCATATCTTATAACAGCACGATGAGCGTGGTAGTGCTGGGCAAGTTGATCGAAGCTCCAGGCATAAGGCAACAACTGGTGAGTCTCCACATATTGTTCTTGCATTTTGGTGATCTTCCTTAATTTTGAAAAGCGGAAAATGTCTTAGAGCAGAGTTAGCTAAAGATATCTAGACAAGAAAATTTTATTTCCTACCTGCATATTATGACCTGTGTGATTAGTGTTCAAGACATAGTTACCGTCTTTTGTTTCCCGTTGAAGAGCGAGGATGGTGGAAAGATGCGAAAGAGCCATCGAACAGAGCCACAACAAATGATAAGCAGATGAATGATGAGAAGAACAAAGTTTCAGGCAAACAAAATGATGTTTGGCGCCATGACAGGTACTTTGAAGTAAAGGAAGACCCTAAACCACCTGTGAAGAAAAGGTCCTTTAGGGAGGAAAAGATTCCAGTGGATACTGAGAAAGTTGAGAAAGCAGCACCGGAGCTTGTTAAGCCTAATCCTTCTCACCCTGAAGTAGACGGCGGAAGAAAGAATGAAAGAACTGACCACATGTCACGTCATCCTGGTAGATATGAGAGACCATTTACTGGTGAGAGGGATGCAAACAGGGGTGAAACATGGAGGGGCAAAGTTCCATCAAGAGACGGGTACCATGGCAATGGTGATTACAGGGGGAGAGACAGATTCAATTCAAGGCAAGGACAAGGACATAATCCAAGTAAGGTGGTTGAAAAGTGGAAACATGATCTTTATGATGAGGCAAACAAGAGTCCAACTCCGAAGAATGAAGAAGATCAAATAGCAAAAATTGAAGCACTATTGTCTTCATAGCACCCTCGTCTTGCAGTAGTCCCTTTTCTCTCGTTTGTCAAAGCTATTGCTGTACAATCCTCTCAATTTGATTTTAGGCAATGCAAATTTGTATCTGTGATTTTAGCGATGTGATTTTAGCTGTGGACTCGAAGAAAGCTTCTCGAGATGCTTCTTTTAGTTGCGTGCTCTGTGAACATTTATAGTGAATTAGTGATGGACACCAAGGATTGACTGCAGCATGGACCCATGATCATTTTGGATTTCTTCTGTACGGAAATACTGACTTCATCTTTTCATAACAAAGTCTGCAGTAAATTTGCATGCAACATTATAATCTTTATACTCAATTTTCTGTTCATGCCTGAATAACATGGGGAAACTCTCGTATCATGTGCTATCATCTCATTGGGGTCTCATGAAAGAGAGAAGTATATTATCCCATAGTTTGTCCATCTTTTCCTGAATTCATTGTTCGTATTTGACATTATGAACCAAGATTCCTCCTAAACTTAAACTGAGAATGCAAGTTTGTGATGAACTAAAACGGCAGCTCGCAAAGAGAAGGCTAGCTAAAATTGCGGACATCTCAAATCATATGTGCAGACCAACAACATTAGCAAGCTAGCTTATGATGTCTTCTGATTCATTCTTGTACAAATATTTTTCTGGACGCATCTCTGAGTATATTCGTGTACACATCCATGCTTCTGAAATGCAATTTCTAATTTCAAAAAAATAACATTTCCTATTTTTTTTTAAAAAAACACTAGAAAGATAGCTCGTCATACATCTCCCTTGAGCCTGTGATGACGTCGTTCACTTCTCTCTCTTAAAGCCTTTCCACAAAGCCTCGTGAAAACGAGATCCAACTTGGTACAATGTGTAGTTTGGCAACTTGCTGTCAGGTAAGACTGAAAGCAATATAATTCCTGCAGATAGAGTTGCTAATCATCTCTCCTTTTAACATAGAAGTTCTGAGAAAAAAAGTTAAAAGCACCTTCAGCAATAAGTCAAGACGGAAAGTACTGTGGTCATGGTTAGATTGTATGCATCAACATTTTACATGGATTGACGAATGCCCTATCAGTTCGTCTTCTTTTTAATAATACTGATCAAAATAAGAAGAGAAGCATACTTCTTTTACAGGTGAATTTGGTATCACATTTCTGCAAACCAGTATCACCTGCAAACGTACTAAACCCTGATCAAGTGGGACCTTGATGGGAAATTAGATCAAATTTAGGAACCCCAAACACAAAAGATACCTTCAAGTCTTTAACTCTACTACCTACGAAGATCCTCAATGTCTGTTAGAGGAGCTGCACTGCTGATAGAGCGCTTATCTGGTAGATTAACCACCAATTGACCACAGGCACCACTTATATCTTGGCCCATTTCCTTGCGAACAGTTGTGCGAATATCATAGATATCCCTCAATATTTTCTGAAACCTGGTGACTTTCTGATTGGTACTGGTACTGAAATGACTTAATGATCCAATTGGATTAAAAGGTATGAGATTTACAACCTGTGGAAAAAGACATTTTGATGTCAATGCAACACATACTTCCAAAATTATTCGTGATAAAAGTTGAAATGAACTGTTTAGCTATATAGGTCTTAGGCCCCGCACTGTCTGATGGCTGATCGACAGAGACTCTCTCCCCTTTTTTCCCTTTTCCCTCCCAAGCAAATGTTTTGTTTGGAAAGCATCCAGGGATGCAACTCAAATGCGTTAAGCATAAATTAACCCACATTAATGTACTCCAGCCCATAATATCAGGGTGGAATTTACATAAACCACTTAAAACTCACCACTTGAAATTCTTCTAGCAGTTTCCCAAGCTGATGGGCGTGCTGCTCCTCATCATTTACTCCATCAAGCATTATGTATTCAATAAAGATCTTCTGCTGGCTAAAAGAGGGTAAAATAAAATCTTTCAGCAACTTGTACATTAAAGATAATTTATGTGCCTTAAACTTATTCCACTCTTTCCATCTTGGAACAGTTCAAAAATGTATGACAGCATTCTATTCGATATTTTAATTTATTAAACTTACAAAAGTTTCAGTAAATCAATATAATTAGGGCCCCATTTGGAGACATTTGGCTTTACAATGAGCTGCCAAAATTTTAAATTTCCAATGAACTTCTCATTACTGTAATCCGAGTTAGAAAGTTTAATACGTCCAAATTTACCCCAATAAAAATAAAGAGACAAAAATTAAGCTTATGAAATTTGAAATACATAGGGTTAAAAATCCCTATCCCACGGGCTTTAAATAAACTTAAAAACCTTGATTATCAACTTTAAACACCGATGCCATCTACCTGAGTTTCAACTATGATATTAATATCTTAATCTCCATGCAAGTCAAATGGCATAATATAAAATGGGAAAGAGAGAGTGAATGCTACTCAAATATAACAGGGCAATGGCAAACACCTTTTCTTTTGATATTCTAGCAGTGCATTCATGAGTTTTTCCAAAGGAAAAGCTCTCGCTGCAGGCATTATCTGACAACGGATATCTTGGACTGGTGCATGCAAAGAGACAGCCAGGTTCAAATTTGGGACGTCATTGTGGAGCTTGGTAATGGCATGAATTATTCCAACCTATAAAACGATTTAATTGGTTATATTGCTGTTCATGTGATCTATATACTATAAGCATGCAACTAAAGAGCTAATTATGTGAAAGTAGTTTCCTGACATGAGAAAATTTATTACAAAAAATACCACAAGTACATAAAAATGAATGTGCATCAAGAAGTCAAGGTGAGCAACCATATAGCACATTGTAATTTGAAAGAAACACACAACAATAGGTCATTCATACCGTTGAGACTGTAATTTTTCTAGGAGAGATCTGAAATGGAGATGCTGTCATGACTCGTATGGCATCCACCAGGGCAGAGTAGTTGTTCAACGGTTCCCCCATTCCCTGTCCATCAGTTGGATGATAATGCAACAGAAATGAAGACTCAAGAATGGGTGGATGGAAACAAACCAAAAGAATAGAAGGAAATTCTTAAAATGAAATAATGAAGTAGACAACATGAATGGATCCAAAACTCTTAGTTACTTTGATGGATGAAGTAAAATTAGAAAATCCTTCTACAAAGACTAGAAGAACATTAGCCATATCCTTATATATAAAAAAGAACTTTAGCTATATCCTTATATATAAAAAAGAACTTCAGCTATATACTCAGTTTCTTGCTTGAAAATTTGATGCATCACATCTGTTTTCTCTCCGACAGATTCTCGCAAACTTCATTAGGGAATTTGCAACTCTGATGTATTATATTCTAGCTTACACCATCCTACCAAGAAACTTTACCTATTCCTTTTTTGTCCATCCCGATAATCTTAACCTACTTTCAGGAGAAAGCTTTTCAACTGCACTAGTCACATTTCAACAATTAGTTTGTGGTCAGTAAATAATCTACACAAGCATGTTACTCTTAAACTTGCTGTAGCAAAAAGTTGATCAATTTTTATTGGGATGAAGGAAGAAACTTGTACTTTTGGGAAATTACAGAGACAAGTTTGAGACCTGGAAAAATTGTAACAAATGGAATAGGACAAGCAAGCTGGTCATAAGTCACTCTGTAATATCAGTAGTAGACACAGTGGCGGATCCAATTCAGCAGGGATGGGTTTGGCTGAACCCAGTGTTCTGGACCATGTGCATAAATGTGAGAAACCAATTACAAGCATAAATCCACAACATCAGATTAGTAATTGGTAGGTGGTTGAAGCCTTGACAGCAGATACATTTCTAAACATTAACTCTGGGGTCGAATCCCTCGATCTACACTCTACTTTCTTTTTCTTTATTGGTTAGCAGTTTCAGCCTTCATTAGATGGATCCCTCTTCTTCTTTAGTAACCAAAAAAGGCTCAAAAGTCAAAACTGGTTTTAAAAAAGAAACAACAAAAGGCCTAAAGAACATCGAACAAGCTGTCTTCAAAATCCAGATCCACCACAGACTAGACAACAAATACCATGGAGAAAAACAACGCTGTAGAAAGGGGAAAAAGGATACCATGAAAACAATATTACGGATGGTTGATAAACTAGAGGCATGCACCAATTGTTCAACTATCTCTCCAGAAGTCAGGTTATTTTTGAACCCCATGCTTCCTGTAGCACAGAATGTGCAGCCCATTTTGCATCCAACCTTCAAGAAAAGAGCGTCTGATCAACATAAAACGGTTTCGGATCACAACATCAAATACTTAGGCATGCTAAAGGCTTAAAACAGTTTGCAGCTAATATACAAGTAACTCAGCCTTAGATAGAGGTTAATTAATTGACCTACCTGAGAGGATACACACAAGGTTGATCTTGGTCCTCCAGGACGAGGCTTTCCATTTAATTTCCCCAAGCTTGAGTCATATCTCATAATCACACACTCCACAAATGCTCCATTCTAGCATTTAGCAATTGTCAATGAGATATGATTGTAATGCAAGAGTTCCAGATGCAGATAACATAAACACCCCTTTTTTTTCTTAACAAGTATAGGCAATCAGAAACATTTAAAGCACAAAAAAAAAGGCTCACCGACACGTCAAACCTCCTAGTAAACAGTATTAGAACAATACTCCAAATGCAAAAATTGGGGAACAATCAAAATCTTAGAAAGTAAAACCTGGAGCTTGATGAGGAGCTTGGTGGTGACCCCGTCGTTTGACTCCAAGACAGAGTGGACAACAGAAGTTGAAGCTTTGAACTTGGATAGAAGCAAAGTGTAAGCCGAGGAGGGCAAAGATGGAATATCTTCCCAATTGCAATCTGGGTTCTGTATTACATACCTATTTCATGCGTACATACACACAACAATCATGAGCAAAAAAAAAATAATTAGAAAAATTAACTTGTACATCATCTCAAGAAACTAAAATAAGAGTGGAAACTAACTTCCAAATAAGAGGGATAAAGCGAGTGTTGATTCCTGCCTTGTCGAATTCTGCCCTAATCACTGCACTATCGAATACTGATTTTAATGCCATTGAATTCCTCCACCTTCACTTTTCCAGTAGAAAAAGCAGCTATCTTTTTCTTTCCCTGATCAGGCCAATTAGGTTTGGCAAACGGGTCGGGTCGGGGCAGGGCGGTTGCGGAGCAACTACCGATGTGCTGACGGCGGCGTTGTAATCGGCAAAAAGACTATGGTTTTGCGAAATTGGATTTGGGTCATTAGACCTAAAAAATTAGACCTATTATTGCTCATGTGCTTTTACGATTTTCAATTTTCACCCTTTCTGAATTAGGAAAAGGTCCAAAATATATTTGTAATTTGCAGATGGATTATTTTTTCACTTTATTTAAAATTAGGGGCAACTATGCCCTTGTAGTTACAAAACTGATTAGGGCTCGGCATTTGGTGGTTCAGTTTGTTTTAGAATTTCAGTTCAATTTTTTTATTAATCGAGATAATTTATTTTAAAATTAAAATCAAACAGAATAACTGAAATTTTAAAATTTAAAATCGAAATCAATCCGAACAAATCAAAATTTAAAAATTTAATTTGATTGATTTTTTCGGTTTGAACAATTTCCATAACAATTGTTCTGTTTTAGGGTTTACACTTTATATCAAATGGTATTAAGTTGCTTTATTTTTTTCTTCAAAAAAATTATTTGAAATGTTCGACTTTTGCTCATTTGAATACAAAATACATATAAATACAATTTAAAGAATATGCATTTATCCTAGAATATTTTTAAAAAGGTAGTTTTGTGTAAAAATAAGCATAAAATGAATATATAAGGGTATATTTATCCATTTTATATTGAAAAAATGTTTTGTTACACTAAATGCAAAATAAGGGAAGCATATGTAATATGCAAAATCACAAGGAAAACATGTGTTATAAGGCGAAACCTCAAGGGAGGTCTATGGAATTATCCCTAATTAAAAAAAAAGTGATACTATTTGAGACAGTTTATTTTTTGGTCCGAATTATGTGAGACAGTTTACCTATTGAAGTTTGACATGACCAAGAAATAAAAACATACATGCGTTTTTCTTAAGCGAGTTGGACTAGGAAAACATACATACGTTTTCCTTAAGCGAGTTGGACTAGGAAAACATACATACGTTTTCCTAAAGCGAGTTGGACTAGGAAAATATACATACGTTTTCCTTAAGCGAGTTGGAGTAGGAAACAAGTATAGGAACTGAGTCACTATATAAATATATGAATTGGTCTCTTAAAAATTATGCAAGACGTAAAGACACAAGTTTAAAACATCATCATGGAGATTGAGTACTATTCATCAATGTCATCAACCAGGCAACAAGAGATGGACAGTAAAATATTGTCATCAATCACCTCCACGAAACAAATTGATGTTAACAAGAAGGGCAGATATTGCGTGGCTCGTTGGGACGATTGGGGTTTCTTCATTGACATGTTCCGATGTTTTGTGTGGCACTACAAATGTCACACCAAAATCAAACTCCCTTCGTTCCGCTACTTCAAGGACTGGCAAACAAAACTGCTCAAGTGTGTTGTTACCCCTTCAACTCATGGATATTTTCCGAACGATGATGATTACTTATGCAGCGTCTCCCTATTCTTCAAGGAAGAGTCGTATTGTCTAATTTGCAGTCCGCCTTATTATAAAAAGTGGGTAAAGGTTAGACTTTACGACGATACCAGGTTGCTTGATGCTGTCACGTTCTGTAGTGGTGAGAAAATATGCACTCTGTTCCAGAATGGGAAACTAGGCGTAATAGAGATGATCCCCGAGATAAGTACTTGTCTATCTCCTGTCACATTCAGGGCACCAACTGATGCAACTTCTGAGTATCAGAAGAGACAGTTGGTTTCGTGGCAAGACCAATTGTTTCTCGTTCAACGAAAATTCGGACCACCTTCCCTCTTTGAGGTTTGGGAGGCCGACTTTGAAACACAACAATTCAACAGAATATTCAATTTGGAGGGATTTATCATTTTTCTAAGTCGAGGATACTCCGTTGCAGTTTCTTCTTCATCTCTTGAAGATCAAAATTGTGTGTATTTCACAGAAGACGATGATGATTACAACACTTTATATGCCTTCCACATTGGCGATCAAAGCTTGTCAACTACGAAACAATTTTGTGTATCGAGACCTCGAAATTCGGTTCCTCTACTCTCCAGGTAAATAACTTAGAGAATCAATTACATAATTATTTCGTGTGTGTGTTACTTGCCCTAAATGTTTGTGAATATTATTACTTAATTGGTTTAACATCATGACTGACTTGGTACTATTTTATTTCGTCAATTTTAATGTAGGCCGGAAAAGAAGGTGAAAAAGCAGTCATCCTACTCTAAGTACGGTAACAATAATACTTTGGAGCCAGTAGAAGACAACAACTACTGAAAGACGACTGCACCAATACTCGTCAACAGAAAGAGCTTTTAGGTTGCTGTTGGATTCACACCGAATTTACTTCCGACTTTTGACTAAGTACAACTATAATTTTATTTTTTTTAGTCTCTTTCTTTGATTGAAATTTCTTTCTTATGTTTCGTCAGATTAAAAAAAAAAAGGAGAAGTTAAAGTTAAAGTTAGTCACCTTTATATTTACAGTAGGGTCTCTGCACCCCTACCTCCTTTATCACTTAGCTGGTGATCCGGGGTAAGGTCTGCGCATATTCTATCATTTTCAAATCTCATTTTGCGGAACTATGCTGAATATGTTATTTCTGTTATAAACAATAAGAAAATCCGAATCAGAAAATATGGGAGAATTTATTGTAGATGAACAAATCACCAATATAATTGAGTTAGACCATAACAAAATCCAAGAAGAAAAAGTTGGTGAGAAATCAGATTTATATCCTCAAGAAATTAATGTTAAATAAAATTATATATGAATTTCCTTTTCTCTAATGAAAGACTTAAGGCGCTCTTGTTGAAGTTTCGCTTTAGGCTACAAATATCATTAAACCCCTGATAGTAAGGAGTCTGAAGCCTAAAGGGTGAGAGATGTTCTTTTTTAAATTCCCCTGGAAATCAAATGCCACTTTATTTATTTTTCCTCTGAGAATTAGACGTTCACCCACAAAGCAAAAGAAACATTTCATTTCTCTTCATTTTTATTCACTCCATTTTCCATTCATTTTTCACATTGAACCCAACACTCACTTCGCCACAATCAAACTTGCAAATGACATGAACAATGTTATATATTTCGACTAACACTCTCTCTGAGTTAATGGCTTTACTATAGGGATTAAAAGTAGTTGTTCAGCAGAAGGTTAACGCCCTTTGAAAATTGAATGTGACTCAATTAAGGTAATCCATATGCTCCAACAAGGCCATGATTAAGCTCTAATTTATGAATGCAAGTCCGATCCTATGATAAATCGAGGAAATCCTCAAGTCAAGCATGTGTATCGGGAGCAGAACCAAATAACTGACGCCTAAGAGAAAGGAGCAACGAAGAATTTTTTTGCTGACCCAAAGATTTTGCTACTTCTTCTTGAGTGTGCCAACTCAATTTTTTGAACAGAAATAACAAAAACTATTTAGAACCATCTCAATTTGTACTATTGACCTGGAGCTCATCACCAAACGCTTTGTAAATTTATTTAGTTTCAATGCAATGCCCTATCTTACCAAAAAGAAACTAATGCGAATAAAAGGTAAAAGCACGCAAAGGAAAGCACATAAAACAAAATAACTAAACCAAGCACCATTAGTTTATGTCGGTGAATTTTACTAAACTAACTTCATTTAATACTAAGGGAACTATGAGAAAAATAATCAATAGAACTCTTTTGATTTGCTAAAATGGACAAGTAAAATAAAATATCTATTTTTACTATATGAGCCGAATGAAAGAGTAATTTCCTTGGATGGTCACCCATGTATTGATATTTGCCTATAAAAGTCACTTTGCTTTCTTTTAGGACAAGAATATCACTCAACTTTCACTATTTTCCTCAAAATATACTTAACACCTTAAAAGCCCCTTTCTCTCCTAGTTGACATGCCATGTCATTAATGTCTCATTTTTTATTAATAATAGACCTATTTACTCATTTAATTTAAATTGTATTCTTGTATTTTAAAAAGAAAAACACATGCTAGAAAAAATTAATTAATCATTAAAAGAGGGTTTAATGACATGACATGCAAGATGGGAATAATATACTAATATCAATGAATTTTATGTATTTACAACGAGATATTTTTATTTAACATATAAAAAATCTGAAAATAAAACACAATAAATTTTTGTAAAATTATCTTTTACTATTAAAATTATAAAGAGGTATGTTTACCTATGAATAATTTCTCTATTTTTAATTAAAGATTTTGAGTTTCGTATAAAGAGTACTACATAATGGTCTTTTTATATATAGTCTGGAGTCTGGACAATCCTTTTCTTATGAGCTACTATCTCTGTTTACTTTACTTGTCACGTTTTACTTTTTGAAAGTTAATTTGTATGAATTTTAACCAATATTTTGAGATATATTTTTTTTATTATATTAAATTATATTAATATAAAAAGGATTGAAACTTATAGTATTTTTGGTATCATCTTCAAACATCTAAATTTTTAAATGTAAGATATTAAATTAATCTAATTCAATTTAGCTCCTAAGATTAGTCAAAATTGACTATAGTGAAACGAAATGTGATAAAGTAAAAGTAAATGTAGAGGAAGTTGAAGTCTCTAGTCAATCATCTGTCATATCGAGATCAGCCACTAGCTTAGAGCAAATATTGAAAGCAAATGGAAAAGATGAAGAAGCTGACCTTGAAGGCCAAATTTCTGGTGGAGAGACAGACGACATAATTTTTGGAAGCTCCGAAGCTGACAAATAGTATATTGAAGATCTAGAAAGGGAATCTGGTGGTGGATCCTATTATGGTATTGAGGCTTCACAGAAAATCGATGATCAGATCGTCACCGCCTCAAAAGAGGATACTGGTCCTGATGAAATTTCCTTGTGTCACGGAGTTGCGTTGGAAGACACGGGTTCTAAAATCTTGAACCCTAGAGTTCTAAACTTGTCCATCCCAGATGTTTCTCTAGATAGTACAGCTATCTGGGAGCTAAGAGAAAGGGGGAGCCTAGAAACTCGAGAACATGAAACTCAATACAAAGATGATTCACGTGGTTTGCAAAAGCCAAAGATGACTATTGTCAAGCCAACCCGCGGCTACAGAGCTGAAAATATTATTAATACGTATTCATGTTTCTTTGCAGGACCAATCAATGACAAGAAATCTTCATCATTTGATGAAGCAAGAAGAGTCAGGAAAAACTGTTGAGATTATCGCGTCAGGAAAAACCTGCTGAGATTATCGCCAAGGCATGGTTCAAAACTTCGTCTGAGTTCGTCTGCGACAAGTTTGGGATAGCTTTCAAAAAATCACTTTAAGGGGGAGTGTGAAAAATATTAAAGTAGATTTTTTGGATATCATAGATTTTCTAGTAAGTCTCTAGAATAGCCTAGTGTAGTATCTTTGATAAGCATCTTGTAGAAAATTCTAGATATCTAGAGTAGTGCTAGAAGATAAATTTTACTAGAATTTTCCTGTAGATGTCTCTAGAAGAATTCTAGAACCATACATGGATAAATATAAATAGGGATGGTGTTGTACATTTGTTATAAACCCAAAACAAACCTAATACAAATCAATCCAAGAAGTCTTCTCCATAACCAAGTTATTTTTTCATAGCTTCCTATTCTTTAGTTGAATCTTTCGATCTTAGTTAACGATCTTGAGCTAGTAGAAGGTCTCTGTAATGAAGATAGATGGTATTCAAATAGAACTGATTTGCAGATTCACAAAGAGGGATCTGCTCCTCTGTTTTCTGGGAATTACACTGATAATAAAAAAAAAAAAACAAGAAAAGGGAGGTTCCAGAGATAAACACTAAGAAACAAATAAAAGTAAGATCATCCACAACTTCCTTTAGGTTAGTCCTTTCCTATATATGCCTCTATTTTCTCATCCGGTTTTGCAGGGGCACAATTGCACTTGATTTGGGGACCACGTAGTGATTGAGGTGTTTTGGTAACTGTCTATCCCTGGTACTGCGCCTAGGAATAGTTGACGTGTCCTGTTCAGTTGTTACAGTCTCCTTCCACAATTATACCTTTCTTCTGCTATTTCTCTACAAACACGTGATTGCTTGTGCAGCCAATGAATCTGTTACTTGCACAGCTAGAAATGGTTGGGAGGTAGCTTCTTGGTTTTGAGCTCCATTTAATGGGAAAAAATCGCGTACCACATGAGGAACGAAATTTGATTCCAAGATGTCGCCAACTGTAACACCATCAGCTATGGCATGGTTGAATTCAACACCAGCATTGTTACAGCTAATAAAGAAACAAGTGGTTCCACTCTGTTCTGTGACCGCCTCAAGGCGGCCACAGAATGGAGGGAAGAAATCTAAAGCTCGAGATAGTGAAGCTCTAAGATGATCAATTAAGGAACTAGTATTAGTTGATTTTGATACATCTCTTACTTGTTGAGATGTAGGCATGAGATAGAGGAGTCCATTGGAAGCTCAAGATGTCCCATGGTATCAACTCAATTATCTTAGAATAATCTGGATGTTGCTCTTCAATCAGACTCTCTCCGGCTTTAACTCTCCATGAGAACACATTTTGAAAAAAATATTTTTTAAATTTTTGATTAGTGAGTAGAAAATATATTCTAGAAAACATTTTCCTCCATAAAAACATACATACGTTTTCCTTAAGCGAGTTGGACTAGGAAAACATACATACGTTTTCCTAAAGCGAGTTGGACTAGGAAAATATACATACGTTTTCCTTAAGCGAGTTGGAGTAGGAAACAAGTATAGGAACTGAGTCACTATATAAATATATGAATTGGTCTCTTAAAAATTATGCAAGACGTAAAGACACAAGTTTAAAACATCATCATGGAGATTGAGTACTATTCATCAATGTCATCAACCAGGCAACAAGAGATGGACAGTAAAATATTGTCATCAATCACCTCCACGAAACAAATTGATGTTAACAAGAAGGGCAGATATTGCGTGGCTCGTTGGGACGATTGGGGTTTCTTCATTGACATGTTCCGATGTTTTGTGTGGCACTACAAATGTCACACCAAAATCAAACTCCCTTCGTTCCGCTACTTCAAGGACTGGCAAACAAAACTGCTCAAGTGTGTTGTTACCCCTTCAACTCATGGATATTTTCCGAACGATGATGATTACTTATGCAGCGTCTCCCTATTCTTCAAGGAAGAGTCGTATTGTCTAATTTGCAGTCCGCCTTATTATAAAAAGTGGGTAAAGGTTAGACTTTACGACGATACCAGGTTGCTTGATGCTGTCACGTTCTGTAGTGGTGAGAAAATATGCACTCTGTTCCAGAATGGGAAACTAGGCGTAATAGAGATGATCCCCGAGATAAGTACTTGTCTATCTCCTGTCACATTCAGGGCACCAACTGATGCAACTTCTGAGTATCAGAAGAGACAGTTGGTTTCGTGGCAAGACCAATTGTTTCTCGTTCAACGAAAATTCGGACCACCTTCCCTCTTTGAGGTTTGGGAGGCCGACTTTGAAACACAACAATTCAACAGAATATTCAATTTGGAGGGATTTATCATTTTTCTAAGTCGAGGATACTCCGTTGCAGTTTCTTCTTCATCTCTTGAAGATCAAAATTGTGTGTATTTCACAGAAGACGATGATGATTACAACACTTTATATGCCTTCCACATTGGCGATCAAAGCTTGTCAACTACGAAACAATTTTGTGTATCGAGACCTCGAAATTCGGTTCCTCTACTCTCCAGGTAAATAACTTAGAGAATCAATTACATAATTATTTCGTGTGTGTGTTACTTGCCCTAAATGTTTGTGAATATTATTACTTAATTGGTTTAACATCATGACTGACTTGGTACTATTTTATTTCGTCAATTTTAATGTAGGCCGGAAAAGAAGGTGAAAAAGCAGTCATCCTACTCCAAGTACGGTAACAATAATACTTTGGAGCCAGTAGAAGACAACAACTACTGAAAGACGACTGCACCAATACTCGTCAACAGAAAGAGCTTTTAGGTTGCTGTTGGATTCACACCGAATTTACTTCCGACTTTTGACTAAGTACAACTATAATTTTATTTTTTTTAGTCTCTTTCTTTGATTGAAATTTCTTTCTTATGTTTCGTCAGATTAAATAAAAAGGAGAAGTTAAAGTTAGTCACTTTTATATTTACCGTAGGGTCTCTGCACCCCTACCTCCTTTTCATGAGCTGGTGATTCGAGGGTAAGGTCTATGCATATTCTACCATTTTCGAATCTTATTTTGTGGAACTACGCTGAATATGTTATTGCTGTTATAAACAATAAAAAAAATCCGAATCAGAAAATATGAGAGAATTTATTGTAGATGAACAAATCACCAATATAATTGAGTTAGACCATAACAAAATCCAAGAAGAAAAAGTTGGTGAGAAATCGGATATATATCCTCAAGAAATTAATGTCAAATAGAATTATATATGAATTTCCTTTTCTCTAATGAAAAACTTAAGACGCTAAGTTTCACTTTATGTCACAAATATTATTAAGCCACCCTTGATACTAAGGAGTCCAAGTCTAAAAGGTTATATTTCGAAGCAAAAAATTCAAATAGGTCAAACCAAAATGGACAAGTCGTCCATGCGTCAACGATTTCCTTCAACTTTTAACGAAGTGGTACCCTTTTTAAAAAAAAAAAATTGGAAGATGTTCATACTTGAACGAGGTGCTTTTTTAAATTAGTACTTTTTTTTTTTGCACATCGTGCATTTTGAAAAAAAAAATCTCCCTGGAAAATCGTTCACAGGCAAATGCCACTTTATTTGTTTTTCTTCTGGGAATTGGACGTTCTACAATTAATCAAATACTTGATATGCATTCTTCTCAAAGACTGGTTAAAAAAAATTAAGATAAGAAAAATAAATGTACTATCATAAATAATAACAGAGATCAGTGTGATAAAACCAAACTTAGAGGAGGTCTCTAATATTATTCCTTAAAATAATGTTATAGCACAATTATTTTTCTAATTCGAACAACCAAACTGTACATGCTCACATGCATAGTCTCAGGCTCTCAGCTTAGTTTTTCTTATTTATTACTCCCTTCGTTTTAATTTAATTATCTGATTTTGACTTTTAATTTGTATTTTTAAATATGTTGGGAAGAGTTTTCAAACTAAAGAATTGCCAAAAAATAAAAAGGCATTTTTATTGAAGCGGGATAAAAAAAATAAGACAAATAAATTAAAATAGAAGGAACACTTACACCTTATTAGTAGACTTAAAAAGCACATGCAATCCACATATGCTGAAACTAATATTGTATAATTTAGTGATTCATTAGTTGAATTTGGTAAGCAAGTAGTGAAAATTAGGGGTGAACAAAATCGAATCACAAATTGAATAAAATCGTAAATCGAGTCAAATTAGAAAAAGAAATTTGACTTGGTTTGGTATTGAAAAAAAAATCTGACTATAATTGATTTAGATTGGTATTAACCAAAAAAGATCAAACCGAACCGAATCAATCTGATATTACACATATACTATTTTTAAAATATTTTATACATAAAAATATTTATTGTAATGTAATTTATAAATATATCTTAAACTTTTTCATAGTTTTTATCTTTCAACATATTATTTCAAGTTTAAACTTAGAATTATAAATGGTCTAATGAGATTTATAACCCATAGATATTAGTAACTCAAATCAATACTATTGCTAACAAAAAATTATTCAATTCAACATTAGGAATGACAACCATGTTAGATATATATTCTTTAATTTTGCATAAATACATAAAATAATTTTATTTTTCTGTTTAATATTTAAATATGGTTAATACTTATTAGCTTCAAGTACCTTGGGTCTATTATCCAAGGAGATGGGGAGATTGACGAGGATGTTACCCATCGTATTAGTGCAGGGTGAATGAAATGGAGGTTCGCTTCAGGAGTCTTGTGTGATAAGAAGGTGCCTCCTAGACTGAAAGACAAGTTCTACAAAGTGGCAGTTAGACCGGCTGTGTTGTACGGGGCAGAGTGTTGGCCAGCCAAGCACTCTCATGTTCAGAAGTTGAAGGTAGCGGAGATGAGGATGTTGCGTTGGATGTGTGGGTTTACTAGGAGGGATAGGATTAGGAATGAGGATATTCGAGACAAGGTGGGAGTGTCTTCAGTAGAAGACAAGATGCGAGAAGTGAGGTTGAGGTGGTTCGGGCACGTAAACAGGAGATGCAGGGAGGCCCCGGTGAGGAGGTGTGAGAGATTGGCTATAGATGGTTTCAAGAGAGGTAGAGGTAGACCGAAGAAATATTGGCGAGAGGTTATTAGACAAGATTTGGCGCAGTTGCGGCTTACCGAGGGCATGACCTTAGATAGGAAGGTGTGGAGGGCTCGGATTAGGGTAGACAGTTAGTAGGTAGGTCTGCTTCAGATTAGTAGGTAGGGTTGTGCAATAGTTAGTAGTTGTAGGTCTGCTCTTGTAGTTTCTTGTTCTTCAGTTTTGCTGCTTTCGTAGGGTTTCATGTGGTTCGGGTATAGTACTATTTTGTTATAGTATACTTCTGTGATTGCTTGTTGTCCTTTTACCGTGTATATCTCTTGTACTTTTATTTCGACCTCTTATGGTCCTTTTCGGTCTTGAGCCGGGGGTCTATCGGAAACAACCTCTTTACTTCATCTGAGGTAAAGGTACAGTTTGCGTACATTCTATCCTCTCCAAACCTCACTTGGTGGGAATACACTGGGTATGTTGTTGTTGTTGTTGTTAATACTTATTAGACTTATTTTAGTATGACTTAATACTTTTAAATTTTGATTATTTTTTAATATGACTTAATAATATGCAATATTTATTCTATGTGATTTCATTATTTTTTTGGTTGAATATTTTATTGTCATCACTCATTTTTTATATTTTGTGTTATTTTTTTAAGAAATACTTTAGATAGTACTTAATTGTATCTTGCTAGGATTATAGAAATATTTGAAGCACAAGTGAATTATATGTTTATATGAAGACTTTACCGCAAAATACCTGAAAAAACCTAGGAAGTCGAAAAACCCAAAAAAAATATGAGGTTGAAAAATTTGACTTTTATTAGTTTGATTTGATTTATAAATTTAAAAACCCGACACTAATGAGTTGGTTTGATATTTAAAAGATACGAACTAACCCGTATAAATAACAGACAAAAATATTTGAAACGGGTCAAATAAACTTTATATAATGACTTTTATATAATTGGTTAAGGTGTATTGGGTCTAAAAAAATACATATATAAACTTCCGTTAAAAATTTAAATTTGCCGTTAACTTTTACCTTGTTGAAAATATGTGCATAGTTTAATGACTATATTATCCGAGAAAACTTAAGAGTTATTTTAGTGAGATATTTCTACAAGTGTAATGACCATATTGTCTAAAAGAAATTCAAAAACTACGTTAGAGGGTATTTCTACAAGGTCATTACCATTTGAGAAATTTACTCCTTAGAAGTAACAGCATCCCTTTCGATTTTGCAGTTTCCCCTACTTGAATCATGCACGCTAGGGCACACTGCCTCCAAATGCACAAGAAACCCAAAGAGATCACTTCGTGGGTACGTATTATTCCTTGGATAGATTCAATTTTTTCAATTAGAATACTTTTTTTGCTGATTATGGCGGGTAAATTTCTTCAAAAGAATGCCTGTTACTTCAATTGAATACCTATTTTATGAATATTTGATGATTATGGCATCCTTTTCCATTTCTTTGATTTTTTTATTTTTTTTTTGAATATTCTGTTCGGTGATTAAAGCTTGGATACATAATCCCTTGATTCCCTTTTGAATGTTCCGTTTGAATTTGGGTATCGACATTGGGAATTAATTCAAGTTTTTAGTTGCAGTTTCTTGACTAAGTTTCGCTAGTTAATTTCCAGATTGCCTAAATAGTTGAACCTGGAAAAACTGGGAGCAGATTCGGACTTGACAGCAAGAATTTCTACTCTCTTTTTTCTTTTTTTTTTTACTCATCTGTTGCAACCAAAACCCCCCATAAAAACAGCATTAGCAGTGCATGAAAGAAAACAGTTAGATAAACAGTACTTTTTATTTATTGTAACATTACATATCTTGGATCAAAATCTTTCAGGACCCTGTTCCCACAACTGAAATGATGCTGATTGAACAAGCGTATCTTGATTCAAAAACTTCCAATGCCATTAACAGATGTCGCCTCCGTCCAGTGAGACTGCTGAAATTACTTGCAGAAAATGCTTCTAAGGATGATCCCATCTCGAGGTATATAAAAGTCTTTAGTATTTTTAATGTTATACCTTGTGTTTGCTATGTAATCAGCAACAAACAAACATGCAGGAAAAAAAACAACAAGAAGACACAGAGAGGGACTGAAAAACAACAATACTGGATCAAGGCCACGATGAGGGAGATTAAAATGAAATTCTTGAATGAAGGCCAAGCCGATGAGTATTGAGTTTAGAACTTGCACATTTTCTTTCCAAAAAAAAAACAGATTCGCTACATTTCAGCTGCTATACTTTAGCTTTAGCCGCAACAACTGGCTTTGCTTTTGGTTCCTGTTCTGTTCTTAGCTAAATTCGAAGCTCGTAACACTTTGATGATTTTTGCTTTGTGGGTTAATTGACATCTTGTCTGAAATGAAAGAGATCAAAAACGTTCTTGAGAGAAAATATACTTGCCCCCAAACCCAAACAAATGCTATATCATATTTATCATTGTAAAGAAGCAACTTAATTTTATTTGTTGAAACGTCAATAAGATGAAAATGCTAGATACCATATAATTATTATAGAGCTATGCAATTAGAAATGGATAAAGTTTATTTAGGAGAATGCTGACTTAGAAGGTATAGGGGTTATGCATCTTCAATACAGTGAATGCATATCGTGGTGTGTGTGTGAGGGGGGGGGGTCTCAAAAGGATCTGTTGAAGAGCCAGAGGTACTATAGCTACTTGAATTTTATGTTAAGTATGTGGGAAATGGGAGGAATATGGGCAGAGGCAGGAAGGTAATGAATGCTAAAAGATGAATTTGAATATTATCTGTTGGAATGTAAGGGGGTTTTAAGTTACCTTTATCTCAAAAAAAAAATGTAAGGGGGTTGAATGACAGAGAAACAAAGAATAATGAGGCCACTGGTTAGACTTTGAATCCAGACAATATGTGCTTCATGGAAACTAAAATGAAGGCTGCTAACTCCTTAAGGAATTGGTAGTTTCTTCGGGAAGATTGTGCTGAAAATAGGAAAAAGATGCATCTAATCAAATAGGAGAACATATTAAAGGATTAAAAAGGGAGAGGATTGGGAGTTAGAAACTTCAAGTTTCTCGTTTTGGAAGCACAGGGCAAGAATTGAGTAACCATCATGTTCTTGGACAGTAGAAGGTGGAAATTCTACAGCTGGGCATCCATACTGTCACTGCATTTTGGGAAGACTCATCTCTATTTTAACGGATGTATCTGGGCCATGGGATAGGAAAACATGAAATGAGCTTTGGAATGTATTAGCTGCTATAAGGGGGCTAAGAAAAGCTTTGTGGTGTGTTCACGGAGGGGATTTAAATGTCACGAGATTCAATGATAAAAGAAGTGGGATAGCTAGCAATACTAGACTATGAGAGATTTGACTAAAACTATTGAAGAGTTATCTCTCGTAGATCATCCCCACCATGGTTGGCAATTTACTTGGTTTAGGGGCACTAACAACTCGTGCACTTCGACGATAAATAGGTTTCTTGTCTCAAAGGAATGTGATGATTTCTTTAAATCCATAAAATAGAGGGTCCTTCCAAGACTCTTTCGGATCATTGTCCTATTCTATTGGAGTGTGGAGATTGGGAGAAGAGCAAAGGATACTTCCAATTTGAGAATATGTGGCTAAAGCATGAACATTTTGTGAAATTAGTTGATTACTGGTGGATATCTTATGAATTACACTGTCCTAGCAAAAAAGATAAGTTATGTGGATATTAAAAAGTGGAACAAGGAGGGGTCCTTGGCATATTGGAAGAAAAAAAGAAGACTATACTGGAGAAGCTTGAGAGACTGGAACAGTCGAATAAAGGTGAAACTGCAGGTGCTATTTGGGAATCTGTAAAGTTCATGCTGGAATTAGATACTAAAGCCAAAGAGACGTCCCGGAGGCAAATATAAGTTGTCTATTGTTCAAACAAGGCGACAAAAAATACTGTCTTTTCATAAAATGGCTAATGCCCATACAAGATATTGCATCAACAAACTTGAGGTTTTTAAGATAAAAGGCTTATTAAAGAGCACACTTGGACTTCATTTCAAGGGGACAACAGAGGAGTAAGACAGACTTAAATGGAGGAGGCACAGCCAGGGCCAATTTACAGTGAATTCAGCAATACTAGACTTGATCATCCTGGTCAGAGTTCAATTGTGGAGTGGTAAAGCAGTATGGAAAGTGAAACTACCACCTAAAGTAGCCTGTTTTGTATGGTTAGATGTCAGAGATGCTTGCCTAACATAAGACAATTTAAAGAGAAGGGGGATACGTTTGGTGTTCAAGGTGATATCTATGCGGAAAGGAGGCTAGAAGTAATTGTCACTTATTTATACATTGTGTGGTTGCTAGAGTACTCTGAAACCTTTTATGAGTATGAAAGGCCTGTCATGGATCATGCCTAGGACTACAGGGGAACTACTTTTTTGTTGGAATTTTTCTGGTGGCCTCATTAGACAAAAGACGTGGTGGAAGATTATTCCAGGATGCATTTGGTGGACCATTTGGAAGGAAAGAAACAATAGGTGGTGTTTTGAAGGAAACAACAACTCCTTACAAAAGATTAAGATGAACTGTCCATTTTTGTTTCACTGTTGGTGTAAGGAAGACTTTGTACAGGATATTGATTCAATGCTAGATATCTTAGTATTCCTGTAGTAGGTGGTAGAAGATAGGACCCAAGGGTGTGGCCTAGTGGTCAATGAAGTAGGTTAAAGAGCCTTCACGCCTGAGGTCTCAGGTTCAAATCCCAGCGGAGACAAAAAAAACACTAGGTGATCTTCCCATCTGTTCTAGCCTTGGTGGACAGAGTAAACTAGTACCTGTTGCTGGTGGGAGGTGACAGGTATCCCGTGGATTTAGTCGAGGTGCGCGAAAGATGGCCCAGACTCCACGGTCATCAAAAAGGTGGTAGAAGATAGGCATGCTGCTGGTTTTCTTGTAACTGTACAGATGGCTTTAGCACAGTCTTTGTGCTACACTTATATATTATTACTACCATTTTAAAAAAAAACACATTTGGACTTCCATGAGAAGTGAAGACCATTATGGGAGGATGAAAGCATGACTCCCTTATCTGTTAAAGAAAGCAGCTGGCAGAGATTTTAGAGCAGAGAAAGTGGTGCAACAATTTTCAGGAGACAAGGGACCGGGGGCTGATGGCTTCAATGTGATTTTTTTCTTCCAAAAATGCTGGACCACAATAAAAGATGATGTTATGAAGACAATTGGATTTTTTTTCACAGGTAAGGCTACTTTGTGATGCTGAAACAGATCAAATGCTACACCAGAGATACTTAATTAGCTTTTGAAGCAGTTTCTAGGCTAAAAATAAATATGGGCAAAAGTAGTGTGTTTGCTGTAAATGTTGAAGATAGTATTATTCTGGAGCTTTCTGGTATCCTTGGATGCAAATTTGGGTCTTTCCCCACTACCTATTTGGGGCTCCCTCTTGGTGCTAGACAGAAAGATAAGGGGATTTGGAACAAATTCTAGATAGATGAGAAGAATAAAATTAGCTCCATGTAAGAAACAGTATTTATGCTTTGGTGACTGGTGAATAGTTGTTTTTAGATGGTATGCTTACTTATATGATGTCAATCATTCCCCTTCCTCCTGCTGTGGAGAAGAGATTTAATAAACTGAGAAGCATACATTTCTCTGGGAAGGAAACTCTAGCCAGATAAAGCTGCATTTGGTTAGATGTGGGGGTCCAGGAGTGAAAAATGTCAAGCTCCATAACAAGAGTCTGATTTTTAAATGTCTTTGGAGCCTAAATATTAACCAAAAGGGACTGTGGAAGGATGTGTAGTTTGCAGTTAATATGGGAAGGAAGATTATTGGACTCCAAAAGCTTCAACCCCCCCCGCCCCCACCCCGAATAGAGCTACCATTTGGAAGCAGATTTACAGTTAGTGGGGGAAATTTCAAAGGCATACCAAGTTCAAAGTGGGTAATGGTGGATCATACTAGATTTTGGTTGGATCGTTGGTTGGACACTGGGGTGCTCAAGAATCAGTTCTCTACCATATATGTAAACCGAGAAGGCTGATTGTTTCACAATCCACTGACTGGCACCAGCAGCTGAGAAGAAGTCTTACAGATCTGTATGTATGTAGTAATGTATGATATACTCGTCTGGCTGGCTAGTAAGAATAGACAGCTCTCTGTTAAAAACTGCTATGATTGTCTTCAAAGGAAAGCAGGTTACTTAGATGTGAAATGAACTTAATGACAAGGCACGTCCTGAAGAATATGCCCAACTTAGACCAGTCATATGTAGGATGCAAGTCTACTAAGTTCTTATCATTATCTAGGGTGTCATTGGACTTGATTTTCTGTTTCTGAGAAAACTTGGAATTACTTATCTACACTTTTGGCCTTCTTATAATTGTTTCCTAAGCTGTCTACCATGGGAAACTTCTTGTTGGTTTCCGGCACAAACGAATGATTAGTTTAATTGTTTCCTTTCCTCTATCTGACTATCTCTGCTTTTTGTATCTGCCACTATTTCTTTTTCTCTTTACGGGTTTCTATTTATACAGAATTGCCTCAAACTTATTGTGTACATATATATTATAGCCTGTTTGGCCAAACTTATTTTTTCTAAAAAGTGCTTATTTTTAAAAAGCGAGGTGTTTGGCCAAACTTTTGAGAGAAAATAAGTGTTTTTAGAGAGTAGCAGAAACTGTTTTCAGAAGCTAGAAAAAGTAGTTTCTTCCTGAAAACACTTATTGGAAATACACTTTTGAAAAAAATACATTTAAAAGCACTTTTAAAAGCTTGACCAAACACTAACGACGGCTCAAAAGTACTTTTTAAATTTATCGGCCAAACACAAATTGCTTCTCACCAAAAGTGTTTTTTGAAAAGCACTTTGCAAAATAAGCTAATTTTAAAAGTGTTTTTTGAAAAGCACTTTGCAAAATAAGCTAATTTTAAAAGTTTGGCCAAACAAGCTATTAGTTTCCTCTACATGTGAACCACTTACTTAAAGCTAAATTTTTTTTAACTATTTATTCAGAATATATTGTGCAGTGTTGACTTTCAAAGATTCAAAAAGTATTTAATGAGCGAGAAGGAGGAAAAGGTTATATAAATATGCTATCTCATCAAATAAAACCTCATTGCCATTCAACTTTAGATAGATTATTTTGAAAGATATTTGAGTAATTTAACTTTTAAATTCAGAGGTTTCTGCTTTTAAAGATAATACAAAAGGAGATGGAGACATAATAGTTACAAAGACTATTATGGTTAGTAATTTCAGTGTTGTTTTCCAAACAGAAATTGAAATAGGTATGAAAGCAGTGCGCTGAAACAAATAAAACAAATAAAGTTATAAAGGAAAAAAGGAAATAGCGGTGAAGATAATAGATCTGGTAAATTTTTTTAAATACAAATCAAAAGGAACACATCTCATGGATCTGATTATGGTCATGAAAAAACATAATACATTGGAGATGGTTAAATCTTTTTGTGAATAAGAGGGAAAAACAGAGAGAGAAAGCACATATAGAAAAAGATAGTAAGAAAAGCAAGGAGACTACCCCATGTGTTGATGGTTAAATCTTTGTCTTCTGCTGGAGAGCTTTAGATCCAAAGAAGGCACAGAGGATCTTGAAACTATTTTTCTGCCAGAAAATAGAAAAACCTAAAACTAGGCGACTTCTTTTGTACTTTGGTTGGTTTTTCGTATCTAAAACATCCTTGTAGCAACTTAATAGAAATATACCCCTGTTATTTTGAGTTATTAGTATATAACCCCCGTCCCCACCTTCCCTTTTATGCTCCGAAAATCCATATCCATCAGAAAAATATCTTTTCTTTTAAAAAGAAAACATAAATATTATAGTATTCAAAAGATGAGTTCGAATTATTCAATAAAAAACAAATGGAATTTCCTAAAAATAATACTCCTCTTGTGCACTGTTCCATAAATTTTTACTTTCACTCGTTATTTTAACCTATCAAGAAAAAATAATTATTTTTTTCATGTTTCATTTTTAGCATTAATTTTTTTCTTTATATCTTATCTTAGTATTAATTAATTATTTCACAAATTATTTCTAAGACCTAATATTAAACATCAATTAATATGTGTATTATGATAAAATATTGATATCATTAAGCGTTCAAAGTCCAAAATGGACTAAATAAAAATTTTAATTAAAGTTTTCCATATATTTAATTTAAATATGATTTGAATATTAAAAACAATTTAAATATACTCATCGTTATACTTTCGATCTAAATATACCCTTGTCGTTATACTTTCGATCCAAATTTATACCTTTTCATTATTCTTTAAGACCTTATTAATCTTTGAATTATGCTCTATTAAGTTTTTTAATTAAAGCTTTCTTGGGGTGACGAGGGGTTTGTCAATAACCCCTTCTTGTAAATTAAAATACAAAAGGTGAATACATTTAGGAGGGGGAATAAAACCTAACCTCCTAAAAAATATTGATAGATATGAATATGCCCATATCTTTACAATTTGGGACTCTATTGCTAAAGTATCCTCTCCTTGACAATTGGGATAAAAGAACGGTAGATGCAAAGCATAAGAGAACACGACCGGGGCTAAACTATTATAAGGGCATTTACGCCAATTAACAACTAACAACTAGTGAAGAGTCGAAAGGGTATTTGGATTGACTTATTTTTAAGTGTTTTTGACTTTTTAAGTGTTTGACAAAGATAAAAAGTGCTTAATTACTTTAGGCTTAAAAAATACAAAAAAAAGAAGAAGAAGAAGCTAGTAACCAACACTTTTGGCTTTTGACATTTAACTTATAAGTCGCTTAAAAAGGGTCCATCCAAACAACCTATAAGTTTTATATGAAATAGGGGTATTTACGCCATAAGTTAGGACCGGGGCTAAACTATTAACAGATCACAAATATTATAAATTTCATATACTTTAAAAGCATTTTTGACTTTCCATCCGATTACAAAATAATACTATCTCGCGAATCATGTAGTCCAAGTGTGAAATTATCAACCTTTATTTTTGTTGTTGCATTAGGAAAGAAACATACCTCTAGAATCTAGATACACCCGATTGGTAATGAATTAGAATAAACCCTTATTAGAATTTCTAACCAATGAATTAGAATCTCCAAAAAAAAAAAAAATCGAGGCTTAGCGAGCTTTATAAGGCCGATCATTATATAAATCATTGGCGGAGAAAGCTCAAAGCAAATCTATTTTAAGTAACCTTATAAGCTCTTACACTATAAATACGTCTGATATTGAAAACTTCATGTATTACAATTCATAAATTGCATTTTAACTCCGTCCCAATGTAATTATAAAGAATTTTTATTTCTCTAAGGTAGATATGTAAATATTTTTCTTTGTTTGGAGAGGAGTGCTACATGGGATTTTTTTACTCAATTGATATTTACATAACTTTCCAATACTTTTTTTTGTGATTTTTGTGATTAAATTGTTACATTTTGTGTAAATATTAAATTTCGTATCACACATTTCTTATTTTTGTGTATTTGTAAATGCAGATTCTTTGCTATGGACATCGTGAAAAGGGAAAATCTAGTTCTAGTGCTATGTTATTTACTGCTTGTTTCGACAGGTTTGTATCTCCTTTTTTCCCTTAAAGAGTTTGTTTGGTACGAAGGAAAATAGTTTTTGGAAAATATTTTCTAATTTTTTCATATTTGGCTGATTAAATAATTTTTAAAAAAAAGTTTCACTGAAAACAAATTCCTTAAAAAAATAAAAAAATGACAGCTATTTATTCACGACTTTATTGTTATATATTTGGCAGGTTTTAAAGTTTATGCGCACGACTATGACTACAGTTATACAACTGAGGCATAGCTCCTTTAGATTTGCTCGTCTTCATTTTCAAGATCAATAGAAAATTTACTTAATTTTTCCTCTTGTTGATTAGCTAATTAATTATTGATCATTTGTCATGGTATCTTAATTCGTATATGCAGTGTTTGAAAAATCCTCTTAAACCTCAATATAATGGAGGGATAGTGGTAAATCCAGAACTTAATGATGGATTAACTGGATGGACCCTTATGGGAGATGCTAAAATTGAAAACATCGTTTCAAGTGATGGAAACAAATTCATCGTTGCCTCAGAGAGGAAAGGATCATATCATGGTTTTTCACAAGAGTTTCAATTGGATAAAGACATATTCTACGTAGTTTCTGGTACTATTCTTGACTTATATACACTGATTATACGTGATTATATACTAATTATAACATGAATTACACATGTATTATATATTCATCCAGTTATTTTTAGTTTAAGCATTGGTGCACGAGTATTTAGATTAATTCTTCTTTTATATATATTCAATTTACAGGATGGCTACAAGTGAACCATGGTGATGATGCCGATGTAGCAGTCATATTCAAGACACATAGTGGTTCTCAATATGCTACTTGGGGAATTGCTAAATCTGGTTGTTGGTCCATGTTTAAAGGTGGCTTAGTTGTCAATGCTTCTGGTCCTGCCAAGATCTATTTTGAGGTGATGAAACTTCCTTCCTCATTAATTAATCCAAATTAAATCTATTTGGTTACTTACATTTTTCGTCAATAGGTTACCGATTAGTGTTTATCATATAGAGATATACATTAATAAGTAATTTAATTGTGTAAATATATTTACTTATTCAAGATCTTTTCTTTTTCGTTTTCCTAGACCAATAGTACATCAATTGACTTATGGGCAGACAGTATTTCAGTAAAACCATTCAGCAAAGAAGAGTGGGAGTCCCATCAAAATCAAAGCATTGAAAAGGTAAAATAGAACCTACGTTAATAAAATAGAAAAAAATCTGGATTTTGGTTCAACATAAGAAGTTAACAAAAGGATAATTAATGATATGTAGGTACGCAAAAGCAAAGTGACAATCCAAGTGGTTGACTCACAAGGCAAGCCTTTACCTAATGCAACAATCTCCTTAGTACAAGATAGAGCCGATTTCGCATTTGGTGTTACAATCAATAAAAACATCCTTAACAACAATGCTTACCAAAATTGGTTCTTCTCAAGATTCAAATTCACAGTATTTGAAAGTGAAATGAAATGGTACGAAACCGAAATATCTCAAGGCAAAGTAAACTACTCAACTGCTGATGCAATGGTCAATTTATGCAAGAGCAAAGGTGTAAGTATACGAGGCCATACTATATTATGGGATAACCCACAACTTCAACCAAAATGGGTCCCTACACTGTCCCCGCAACAGCTCTCCGTTGCTGCTAGAAAAAGGGTCGGGTCAGTCGTCGCGAAATATAAAGGCCAAGTTATTCATTGGGATGTTATGAATGAAAATCTTCACTATGATTTCTTCGAGAGTAAACTTGGTGCAAATGCATCAACTATCTTTTTTCGTTTGGCTTCACAATTTGATGATAAGACGCCTCTGTTCTTGAATGATTTTTTTACAATAGAAAAACCAACCAAAGCATCATCACCAGCAAATTACCTTAACAAGATTAAACAATTAAGAACAGAAGGATATGTTGGTCCTCTTGGAATTGGATTGCAAGGACATTTTTCTACTCTGATTCAGCCTTATATTAGGTCCGCACTCGATACACTTGCTTCTGCAAAATTGCCCATGTGGATCACTGAGTTGGATGTCACAAGCAGCCCAAATCAGGTACTTCATTCTCTCATCTAAATTAAAAACGCATCAAAGATTTTAAGTCGGTGAATACAATATATTTCCCATATATAATTGTTGTAACATTTTGTTATTTGGCATCAAAGGCAAAATTCTTGGATCAAATTATAAAGGAGGTAGTTGGTCACCCAGCTGTTCAAGGCTTACTAATTTGGTCAGCATGGAATCCAACCGGATGCTATCGAATGTGTTTGACTGATAACAATTTCAAAAATCTGCCAACTGGAGATGTAGTCGACAAAGCTCGTGCAACATTGTCACACGAAGGTTTGGTTGGGACTACAAATGCCGAGGGTTATTTTCAGACTTCACTTTTCCATGGAGATTACAAAGCTATTATCACTCATCCTTCGCTAGCAGAGTCGTCATTTCACCACAATTTGACAGTGATGCCCAATGCTAAAAGTGATGAGAGTTTATTAAGTTACAAATTCACTACTGCATGAGACTATTTTCTTTCTTACTGGATATTGCATTTCAGTATTTACTATATAAGTGTTATGAATGCAAAAGTTGAATAAAAAAGTGACTCATTTTCTGTTGGAAAAATAATTCGATATCTCAAAATAATATTGATATATTTCATAATATTAGCTTCTGGTCAAACAATCTGACCATTGAATGGTCTTGAAAAGATCGCATTATTCTTCATCAACCATCAATCATTAGGTTTTTTATGATCATTATTCTCATTTATTCATATTAATCTTCAGTCATTCTTATGAGATGAGTTTTAAAAAGTCTTCTCTTTTGGGGAAGAATAATTACGAGAAAGATTAAATGAATTGATTATATTATTAATTGAAAAAAATTATTAAAAAAAAACAATTATAAAAAAATATATATATTAACAACTTTCCACTCAAAGACTTCGAATAACAAATTTATAAAAAATATTTTTTTTAAAAAAGTTTAAGGCCTTCATTTGATTTTGATTTTAGGTCATTAATGGGTTAAAGTCGCGCCCTAGTCCAAGTGTGAAATTATCAACTTTTGTTTTTTTTGTTGTATGAGGAAAGAAACCTAACTCTAGAATCTAATACAATCAACTCTCTCTATATAACGGCCCTTGTTATAGCGGTATTTCACTATGACGATGTGATTTTCTCCAAAATTGATTTTTCATGTTATATTTTACTTCTCTATAACAACATTCTACCAATAATAATAATGACATTCACTATAGCAATACACTTTTTGTAATTTTACAACTCTATTACAGTCATACTCAAATATTGCGTAATAATATTTTATAAAAAATATATTATGTAGAAGATGAATATGAAAGTGCTGATGAAGAGCCTCAACCTACTGCTACTTGAGGTAAGATAGAATAGTCAATTATTAAACTCTTAAATAGTCTTTAATGGAAAGCTATTGAATGTCATTTTGCCGAAAGTATGGACAAAAAACTTGTCAATTCAAATGACATATTATCACGAATAGACTAAAATTTACGAAACAATCAACAATTATAGAATTCGTATGTCAAACTTGATATATATAAATTTTTAATTAATTATAAATGCATATGTGCCTTAGATTTTAATTTTTGTTGGTACATTTGGTACATTACAATTAGTTATTAGTTTTTTCAATTTTTAATTAATAAAATATGAAACGCAATTGAGATTTTAAATTTAACAAGTATTATATTTCTGTTTCTAACATAATAAGTACAAAAATAATAATTTTACGTAATTTGTTTATAACAGTTAAATGAGATTGAAACGTCAAATGTCACTATACATATATAACACCATCTCACTATAGCGCGCAATCATAAAACTTTCTGATAAACATTGTCACTATATATAAAGATGTTTGACTCTACAAATCTATTCTTTTTGTTTGTTCAGATTATGAATAATATTTATGTTTTTTCCATTTTCTTAGTACGGATCTGGTCAAAATATAATTGCCATATAGTAACTAATTTAAAATATATCTTTATTAGAATTAACATGTTAATTAGAATCTCCAAAAAAAATTAATTGAATTTTATACCTAATCAATTTTAAGTAATCTTACAAACTCTTACACTATAAATACGTCTGATGTTGAAAACTTCATGTGCTACTTCATAATTGCATTTTAACTCTGTCCCAATGTAAGTATAAAGAATTCTTATTTCTATAGACTAGATATGTATGTAAAAAAAAAAATTGTTTGAAGAGGAGTGGTACATAGAATATATTTTTTACTCAATCGATGTTTACATCAAACCTTTCCTATAAAATTTTATCACTTGTCAATTTAATTTGTGATTAAATTGCTCGATTCAGTGTAAATATTAAAGGGAAAGTTATGATACTTTGTAACTTCAATCTCAATTTGATAAGCCGATTTTATTTCCTTGCGTCTTACATATGCTAAATTTCAAATCACACATTTCTTATTTTATTTTTTCTCATAGTAATTGTTGATTTGTAAATGCAGATTCTTTGCCATGAACGTCATGAAAAGGGAAAGTCTAATTCTAGTGTTATATTATTTACTGCTTATTTCGACAGGTTGGTATTGTTTTTTCTATTAAAAGTGTGTTTGATATGGAGAAAAATAAATTTTTAGAAGGTATTTTATATTTTTTCATATTTGATTGATTAAATATTTCGATTTTTTTTCTCATTGATAACAAGTTACTTAAAATACGAAAAATGACTTTTTTGATAAAAGTTCTTTTAAAAAAAAGAAGTTTCATAAGTGACATCCCAAGTTTGTTGTCACCCTCCAACCCCCAACACTCTACCCACCCACCCCACGCCTCGATAAAAAAAATTATTTTTTTATTCACTCCAGAAAATAAGTAAGAAATCACTTATTTTCCAGGAAACATTTTCTTCGTACCAAATATACCCTAATTTTTAGTAGTTTTCATTAACAAAACGATATATATTGATTTTTGACTTTATTGTAATATATTTATCAGGTTTTGAAGTTTATGCGCAAGACTATGACTATAATTATACAGCCGAGGTATAGCTCCATAATTTTTGCTTGTAATTTCATTTGCAGGATCAATAGAGAATTTACTTAATTTTTCCACTTGTTACATTATCTACATGGTTTCTTTAATTTTTTTTCAGTGTTTGGAAAATCCTCTCAAACCTCAATATAATGGAGGGATGGTGGTAAATTCGGAATTCAATTTTGGATTAAATGGATGGTCTCTTCTGGGAGATGCTAAAATTGAGAATAATATTTCAAGTGATGGAAATAAATTCATCGTTGCCTCAGAGAGAAAAGAACCATATCATGGGTTCTCACAGAAGTTTCAATTGGAGAAAGACAAGTTCTACGTAATTTCTGGTACCCCTCTCGACTTGTATACACTAATTATATACAATTATAACATGAATTATACATATATACATCATATATTCGTCTAGTTATTTTTAGTTTAAACATTGGTGGACAATTATTTCAATTAATTCTTCTTTTATATATACTATTTAATTTGTAGGATGGCTACAAGTGAACCATGGCGATGTTGCCAATATAGCAGTCATATTCAAGACACAGAGTGGTTTTCAACATGCTGCTTGGGGCATTGCTAAATCTGGTTGTTGGTCCATGTTTAAGGGTGGCTTAGTTGTCAATGCTTCTGGTCCTGCCCAGCTCTATTTTGAGGTGATGAAACTTCCTTCCATATTAATTAATCTAAATCTAGAGATTGACATATAAATAACCTAATTGTATAAATATCTTTACTTATTCAAGATCTTTTCTTTATCTTTTTTCAGACCAATAACACATCAATTGACATATGGGCAGACAGTATTTCAGTAAAACCATTCAGTCAAGAAGAGTGGGAGTCCCATCAAAATCAAAGCATTGAAAAGGTAAAAATACAACTTACCAAAAGTCACTTTTCATGTATTATGTCCATAGATTATTCAATCTCATTTTGGTTCAACATAGGAAGTTAACAAAAGGATAATTAATGATATGTAGGTACGCAAAAGCAAAGTGACAATCCAAGTGGTTGACTCACAAGGCAAGCCTTTACCTAATGCATCAATCTCCTTGGTACAAAGAAGAGCTAATTTCCCATTTGGTGTAGCAATCAACAAAAACATCCTCAACAACAATGCTTACAAAAACTGGTTCTTCTCGAGATTCAAGTTCACAGTATTTGAAAATGAAATGAAATGGTACGATACCGAAATATTTCAAGGAAAAGTAGACTATTCAACTTCCGATGCAATGGTCAATTTATGCAAGAGCAAAGGTGTAAGTATCCGAGGCCATAATATATTTTGGGATGACCCGAAATATCAACCATATTGGGTCCCTTCACTTTCCCCACAACAACTCTCTGTTGCTGCTAAAAAAAGAATCAGGTCAGTCGTCGAGAAATATAAAGGCCAAGTTATTCATTGGGATGTTATGAATGAAAACCTTCACTTCAATTTCTTCGAGAGTAAACTTGGTGCAAGTGCATCTGCTACCTTTTTTCGTCTGTCTTCACAATTTGACAATAAAACGCCTTTGTTCTTGAATGATTATAATACGATAGAAGAGCAACGTGATGGAGCATCATCACCAGCCAGTTATCTTAACAAGATTAAACAATTAAGGAAGGGAGGGTATGCTGGTCCTCTCGGAATCGGATTGGAAGGACATTTTGTTACTCCGAACCAACCTTATATTAGGTCCGCACTCGATACACTTGCTTCTGCAAAATTGCCCATGTGGATCACTGAGTTGGATGTCACAAGCAGCCCAAATCAGGTACTTATATTATCATCTAAAGCGAATCAAAGATTTTAAGTTGGTAAATACAATATATTTTCATAACTGTTCTAACTTTTCTTTTCATTTGTGGCATCAAAGGCAAAATTCTTGGATCAAATTATAAAGGAGGTAGTTGGTCACCCAGCTGTTCAAGGTTTACTAATTTGGTCAGCATGGAGTCCAACCGGATGTTTTCAAATGTGTTTAACTGATAACAATTTCAAAAATCTTCCAACTGGAGATGTTGTCGACAAAGCCCTTGCGACATTATCACACGAAGGTTTGGTTGGGACTACAAACGCCGAGGGTTATTTCGAGACTTCACTTTTTCATGGAAATTACAAAGCCATTGTCACGCATCCATCAATGACAGATTCGTCATTTCACCACAATTTGACAGTAATACCCACAGATGAAAGTGATGAGAGATTATTAAGTTACAAATTTATTGCTACATGAGTCAACATGTGGTATTCAGCCCATAGGGATTATATGTAGTAATATATTTTCTTTCTTACTAGATTGTATTTCATTGTTTACTATGAACGTTTTGAAAACAAAAGTTGAATGAAAGAAGGACTCATTTTCTATTACTATCAATATGTTAACAGTTAACGCTAAGCTGCGAAACTCATATTAAGCTGAAACTAAAGATCATACGATTTGACCTAATTGGTCAAAAGTCAAAACATAATTGCTATACAGTAGCTAATTTAATAAATACTTTTATAGAACTAGTATTATAGTATTCGTACGATGTGCGATCGATATAAATTAAAAATTAATCCTAACAGATTTTATGAATTAAAGTAACGAATATGTAGAGAGATTGTATAGAAAAAGGTATTTGGAACAACTTATTATGTAGCAAAAATATATTTTGGCAATGATATTCAATTTCAGAAGTAATCTCACCTAAATAAGAAGAAAATCATTCTTAACAAATATAAAATATTTTGTATTTGCTAAAAAATTCAATTAACCTTATCAAACATTTGAATATCTTTTTAATTTAGTTACCAGAAAAAGAAAAATTCGAACTCAATCTCTAATCTAATTAATTCCCTAATCTTTCTCATATCTAATTAATTCCTCAATCTCTTCTCTAATCAATTCCCTAATCATTTTTAGATTGACATGCACAAACAAATTTAAGATATATATTTTTATAGAACTAGTATTAGTACTCGCGCATCAACTTCGACCCTATATTTCGTAGCATGCATTTCCATCCGTGTCACAACTAATTCGGTAAGCTACATGTCTGGTGCACGGAGAACTGTCTTGGTCACCCAAACTTACTTACTCGTGGCAACCTTTCGGTCGTCCAACAACCTATAACGCTAGTCTCTACTCCTACTGAAGCTAGGAAGTAAGTCCCACAATCCAAAGCAGGGACCAAATAAAAAATTTGCTACAAAATTAACCGGTGCGACCGATATAAAAAAAAATTAATCATAACAAATTCTATGAATTAAAGTAGCAAATATGTATAGATATTTTTATAGAATAAGGTATTTGTAACAATTTATTATGTAGCACAAATTGGCAGTGATATTCAATTTCAGAAGCAATCTCACCTAATTAAGAAGAAAATCATCCTTAAAAAATATAGAATATTTCGTACTTGCTAAGAAATTCAATTCGCCTTATTAAACATTTGAATATTTTTTTAATTTAGTTACCAGAAAACAATTCCTCAATCTCTTATCTAATTAGTTCCCTAATCTTCCTCATATCTAATCAATTACTCAATCTCTTATCTAATCAATTTCTCCATTTCTTATCAAATCAATTCCCTAATCCTTGTTAGATTTGTCTAAAATATTTTTAGATTTTGTCATACCAAATCAATTTTAAGCCTTATAAACTCTTACACTATAAACACTATTGATGTTGAACACTTCATGTATATCATTATTTGCATTTTAACACCATCCCAAGGTAATTATAATTTATAAATAATTCTCTGTTCTCTAGATAATTTTCTTTGTTTGGAGAGGAGTGCTACAAGGAAATGTTTTATTCAACTGATGTTTACATCAAAACTTTTCTATATTTTTTAATACTTGTCAACTAGTAAATACGTTCTTCCTCATGTCAAAATATTTTATTGTTTAGGGGGAATTACACTTACATTTTTTTTTTTTACAAGTAGCTATTGGGTTTGCTTTTGAAACAATCGCAAAAGACTTTTTTTTTTATTATGAATTTACTATCAGAAATTTGTGATTAAATAGTTAGAGTAAATGTAAATATTGAAGGGAAAGTTATAATAACTTGCAACTTCAGTCTCAGATTCAAAAATCGTTTTTATTTTCTTGCGATTTTACAGATGCTAAATTTCGTACCACACATGCTAAATTTTGTATCACACACATTTATTTTTTCTCATTATATATAGCATGATTATATAGTAATTGTGTATTTGTAAATGCAGATTATTTCCCACGGGCATCATGAAAAGAGAAAATCTAGTTCTAGTGTTATATTGTTTATTGCTCGTTTGGACAGGTTTGTATATATCTCTTTTTTCCATCAATTAAGGGTGTGTTTTGGAACGGAGGAAAATATTTGGTTGAAAAATATTGTTCTCTATGAAAATAAGTTTCTTAAAAGTAAAATAATGACATATATTAATTTATGACTTTATTGTTATATATTTGACAGGTTACGACGTTTATGCGCAAGACTATGACTACAGTTATACAGCTGAGGCATAGCTCCTTATTTTTATTTTTTTGCTCTTATTCGTTTGCAAGAATAGGAAATTTACTTAATTTCTTCTCTTGTGGCTTAGCTTATTAATTACTGATCATTTGGCATGGTTCCTTAATATGTGTTTCCAGTGTTTGCAAAATCCTCTTAAACCTCAATATAATGGAGGGATAGTGGTAAATCCAGAACTTAATGATGGATTAACTGGATGGACCCTTCTGGGAGATGCTAAAATTGAGAACAGTGTTTCAAGTAATGGAAATAAATTCATCGTTGCCTCAGAGAGGAAAGGAACATACCATGGTTTCTCACAAGACTTTCAATTGGACAAAGACAAGTTTTACATAGTTTCTGGTACCATTCTCGGCTTATATACACTGATTATACATGATTATATATTAATTATAACATGAATTATACATATGTTATATATTCATTTGATTATTTTTAAATTAAGCATTGATGAATTACTATTTAGATTAATTCTTCTTTTATATATATTTAATTTGTAGGGTGGCTACAAGTGAACCATGGTAATGATGTTGATGTAGCAGTTTTATTCAAGACACAGAATGGTTTTCAACATGCTGCTTGGGGCATTGCTAAATCTGGTTGTTGGTCCATGTTTAAGGGTGGCTTAGTTGTCAATGCTTCTGGTCCAGCCCAGCTCTATTTTGAGGTGATGAAACTTTGCTTTCTCATTAATTAATTCAAATCTATTTGACTAGTTACCATTTTTGTTACGGATTAGTGTTTATCATATAAAGAATCACATATAAATAACATGATTATATAAATACCATTACTTATTCTTGATCTTTTCATTTTCCTTTTCCCAGACCAATAATAATGAAATTGACATATGGGTAGATAGTATTTCGGTACAACCGTTCAGCCAAGCAGAGTGGACTTCCCATCAAAATCAAACCATTGAAAAGGTAGAAAATAAAACTTACCAAGTTCGAAAATATTCTTACTTTTTCATCCTTACAATAACATTCCTTATTACCTTAATTAAGATAGAAAATCGCAGATTAATTTTATTTCAATATTATGTAGATACGCAAAAGCAAAGTGTCAATCCAAGTGGTTGACTCGCAGGGCATGCCTTTACCTAATGCAACAATCTCCTTGGTACAAGGAAGAGCCAATTTTCCATTTGGTGTTGCTATCAACAAAAACATCCTAAACAACAATGCTTATCAAAATTGGTTCTTCTCAAGATTCAAATTCACAGTATTTGAAAATGAAATGAAATGGTACAGTACTGAAACATCTCAAGGCAAAGTAGACTACTCAACTTCTGATGCAATGGTCAATTTATGCAAGAGCAAAGGTGTTAGTATCCGAGGCCATAATATATTTTGGGATGACCCAAAATATCAACCATATTGGGTCCCTTCACTGTCCCCACAACAACTCTCTGTTGCTGCTAAAAAGAGAGTCAGGTCAGTCGTCAAAAAATATAAAGGCCACGTTATTCATTGGGATGTTATGAATGAAAATCTTCACTTTGATTTCTTCGAGAGTAAACTTGGTGCAAGTGCATCTACTACCTTTTTTCGTTTGGCTTCACACTTTGACAAAAAGACACCTCTGTTCTTGAATGATTATAATACGATAGAAGAGCAACGTGACAAAGCATCATCACCAGCCAATTATCTTAACAAGATTAAGCGATTAAGAGCAGGAGGGTACGCGGGTCCCCTTGGAATTGGATTGGAGGGACATTTTGTTTCTCCGAACCAACCTTATATTAGGTCCGCACTCGATTCACTTGCTTCTGCAAACTTGCCCATATGGATCACTGAGTTGGATGTCCAAAGCAGCCCAAATCAGGTACTTATATTATCATCTAAAGCGAATCAAAGATTTTAAGTTGGTAAATACAATATATTTTTCATAATTATTCTAACATTTTTTTTTGTTATTTGGCATCAAAGGCACAATTCTTGGATCAAATTATAAAGGAGGTAGTTGGTCATCCAGCTGTTAGAGGTTTACTAATTTGGTCAGCATGGAATCCAAACGGATGTTATCGAATGTGTTTGACTGATAACAATTTCAAAAATCTTCCGACTGGAGAGGTTGTCGACAAAGCTTGTGCGACATTGTCACACCAAGGTTTGGTTGGGACTACAAATGCCGAGGGTTATTTTGAGACTTCACTGTTTCATGGAGATTACAAAGCCGTTGTCACTCATCCTTCAATGGCAGAGTCGTCATTTCACCACAATTTGACAGTGATACCTACTAGATCTGGAAGTACTGATGAAAGATTATTAAGTTACAAATTGACTGCTGCATGATGAAACTATTTAGGCCATAGAGATTATGTGTATTAATCTATTTTCCTTTTTGGATTGCATTTCATTGTTTACTATAAATGTTATGAAAACAAAAGTTGAACGAAAGAATGACTCATTTTCTAGTACTATCGACATGTCAAAGCAAAGTTACGAAACTCAGTAAGCTGAACATGGAGATACCAATTATTTCTTGAAACATTAGTACAATGTCTAGTTAAAATATATAATAATGGCAAAATACCTAAATTTTCCCTTAAATTTGGCGCTTTTGATTCAAATATCGTTTAAATTATATCTGGTCATATATAATGACTCGTACTTGACTTTTTTATAATCGTTATTCCCTTGAACAATAAATAGTCCTAATGGAGGAATAGTTGTGAATTTTAATGACTAGAGACGATTTGGATTTGCAAACATGTCCACTACAATATCCAACAATACTAATAACACTTTCATTGTGGCTGCTTCATGGTTTTACCCAACAATACTAGTGTGTTGTTGTGTAGTCTACAGATGCCTAAAACGACGCTAGTTTGAGAAGCACTCGTGTATATTATTAACTCAAAGGAATTATTATAAGTAGATATTATTCGAATAAATAAGTACGAAGATCAAAAGCTTTATCGATGCTAAGCAAGTGCTAATTGCACCCTCTCGGGGACTTTCTTAAAGAGGAATCTCATGTAAATATCATGGAATAAGGTTTGATTCTATTCATGGAGATTCGTAACTATTCCAAATTAAAAAAGGAAAGTTTGACACAATTGGGACTTCTTTTTTTTTTTTAGAAATTTCAACTCTTCCTCATAAAAAGATGATCAAACAATTTCCAATCATGGTCCTTGCGGATCGAATCATCCATATAATATACAAAAAGAAACTCCAGATATTTGAGATCTTTCTCTTTAAATAAGATCTCAATTCCAGCGATGATTTCACTAGATATCAGGTTGAATGAATCATTAATAAGCCAAAAATTATGATACATTCCGGAAAATCAAACTTCCATCAAAGAGAGGCAAATGAAAGGTTTTCATAAAATTCTCGTAGAATCGAGAATGAAGTTTTCATTCTGTACATGCTAGCAAGTGCTAACTGCACCCTTATTTTATTGACTCGTAAAACATGATTCAGTTGGTTTTAAGTTTAGGTTAATAAGAGTGATGAACGTTAACAACTGGCGTTTGTAGTCCAACGGTTAGGATAATTGCCTTCCAAGCAATAGACCCGGGTTCGACTCCCGGCAGACGCAATTAATTTTGCTTTGATTTTTCAATATAAATTTTTTGGGTGTGTATATAACTTAAGCTCATTTCGGATTCAATAGATGCCCTTTAACTTGGCTTATTTATGTTTTATGCGGATAATATATAGATGGATGCATGTCTTCATAACAATCACCATGTTGTATTTTTCCTCGTTAAAATGTCCTAAATGCCCCCCTATATCAACGACATTAATTAATGTAGTCACCCGGTGTAAGTAACATTGCGTAGACAAGTGAAGCATACGAATCAAAAGTTTGGGAAATCAACGAGAAACTACAAAACATATATATTACCTTACTTGAATATAATATAAAGACAGGTCAACAAACATCTAAGAAAACTAAATTAACCAACAAAAATAGCATAGCTAAGCTAGAGGGAAATTAATAAAAGCAATTAAATTGTAGGTAGAGAGATGGTGATCATGTTGGTGTTCTTACGGCAATAAAACAAGAGACAGCAGCCATGATGATAGTCATAGCAATGTAGCTCAAGTCATCAAATATGGCAGAAAATCTCATCTCTTGCAACTCCCATAGCGTCGTTATGAATTGCTTCACTCCATCAACAACCACCATCAAATACCCCATCATCTTTAATATATATACACTTTAATTACTATGAAATATTCTTCTACGATATTTCTCAACTTGTCAAAATGTGGATGGAGAAGAAATAATTTAATTGGATTACGTACTAGCTAGAAAACACAGGCTTAATTTAGGGTTCCTACATTTTCTTTATAGAATTGAAAGAAAAAAAGAGGATGGCATGAGCTATCTAGGTTGTTGTCCCTATATGCTTGCGTAGGGTGAGGATGATATTGCATGGTACGTACAACAAATATGTGTTGTTTCCCGGATGCTTCCTACTCTACGTCAAAATTTAGGTTGTGGGGTCTAGAATTTGAAGTTTAGGAAATGCCTATATCGATCTCAAATTAATAGACAATATAATTGGATTCACAGTCAAATATTTACTGAGAATCGTAGTAACTCACTGGTTGACTAACTGAACTTTCACCTTGTTGGTGAGGGTTCGGCTCCCCATCTTATAATTCCCTTCCCCCATTTTTTTTTTAAAATCAAATAATTATAGATATGTAGTAAATTTTTAATACATATACAAAATTTAAATAAAAGCTATTGGTTCTCGTAAACCCGTAAGTAAAGCTCTGGATCCTCCACTGGGGTATATATAGCTAAGGCTGCTCACCGGACCGGAATGGGATGACCGGACCGGAATAGACCGGTACCGGACCGGACATGTATGACCAGTACCGGAATGGTGACCGGTACCGGAATGGACCAGACCGATACCACCGGTATGAAAACCGGATTCCATCCCATTCCGGTATAAACCGGTACCGGACAGGAATGGGCCGGACCGGGTTACCGGAATGATTTTTTTTAAATTTTTTTTTTTTAAAAAAACTTAAATTTTTGAATTACATTTCGAATTTCAAACTTAATATTCAAGTGATAACTTATAACTTAAAAGTTTTTATAACTTAAAAGTTGTTTAAGTTTTGAAATTTTATAACTTATATAAATTATATTTGAAGTTTATTAGTTTGTAAATTTTTTATTTTTTTATTTTTTCAATTTATAAGCTATGAGTTAAAACTTATAAGTTTTAAGTTTATATATATTTTTAAGTTATATATTTGAAGTATTTTAGTTTGTTTAAAGTTTTTTATTTTTTTATGTTTTCAATTTATAAGTTTATATTTTGAAGTCTACTAGTTTATGTTTTTAAAAATTATTAATAAAAGTATAAAACTATAAAAGTATAAAACAATGATAAAAATTAAAAAAAAAAATTTGACCGGATGACCGAACCGGATCGGACCGGACCGGAACCAGAATGCTACCGGTACCGGTTTCCCGGCACGAAACGGGTATACCATTCCAAACCGGTACCCGGTAGAATCCATACCATTCCATTCCGGTACGGACCACCGGTACCGGTACCGGAATGGACCGGAATGGTACCGGTTGAAACCGGTCCGGCGGCCAGCCTTATATATAGCTAGCGAATCTGTATTATTGGATTTTGGACTACAATTCTTTTACTCGGTTTTGAATAAGATTATTTGCACATATTAAATGATTTTTTAACATAAATATAGAGTTTGAGCTAAAATTATTATTAGATTCTGTCAAACTCATAACTACTTATATACGAGCGCTCCACCCCATACTTGATGTTTTGATGATTAACAAATAAAATGTATCAATTAAAAGAGTATGTTAGGCTGGACCACGAGTTCAATCAATTTAGAAGTTTCAACTGAAATCCCAAGTAGCTAGTTTTACAAGGCATGCGCTTCAGGGGTATCATACGTCTTTTGGAAGTCGAAGTCTCATCAAAAGTGTTTTTGAAATATCATGCTGTGCAAAAGCAAATTCATTGGTTACTATATTTGGTTAAATATTCTTACTATTTGTGGACCAAGCAATTCTCACTTTTTGTATTAATTAGGATATCGATCGAGTTGTATCTTATCATTTTATTATAAAAGTATTCTAAGATTAAAATCTGCTGGATAAACATTGCTTCAATCTAGAGTTATCTTAGACAAGATTAGTGAAAATTAATCGACAAATTGTTGGGTTGAAGAACTTAGAGGTAAGCTCTTAAGATTACAAGTGTAATATGAATTCGGCTCATTATTTTAGTGAAGAGATAGTTAAAATCCTACGTACAGGGGTACTGCATGTGTTTTTTACACATTTAAACCAGGGTGATTTTCAGACCTATTGTGAAAGTGATGAGAGAGAGGAAGAATATTGTGAAATTGATACTAGGTATGAAATTATCTCACACCTATCCAACATAAATTTGGAACGACTCAATTCACTCCTTTCTCGTGTTGTTTGTTTTACTTATTACCACTTTCCTTTGTCTTCTCGACATGACGTTTTAGATTATCATGCTTCCAGGTCCAGGATGCTTCCTTCACCCAGCCAAGTGGGGTAACCAACGATATTATTTTGGCCAAAATGAACGTCACTTCTGATTCTTTTTTTTTTTAATACCAAATGATTGATGTTTATTTTGAGGTTCGATTAATTTAGATCATTTGCGCCGAAAAATATAGCATAATATATGTAATTCATTATTCACGCGCATGTAATATCTCATCCTAACTGCTTGACATACATGTTGTGACATACATAGGCTATACACTTTACATACAAACGACATACACACATCCCAAAACCAACACCAAATCGCTGCACATACAACTTACAAGCATATACTTCAATATATATAGCTTACAGCCATCACTCCAAAACGTCACACATACAACATACACTTTAGCTATTGCTTCCTCATCTAAAATGTCATACATACAACTTACATACACTTTTAATTTGTTACTGCTTCATCCAGCTATTGTGTCATGTATACAACTTTCATACAATTTACATACTCACTGCATAAATCATTCTTCCACCAATCATTACCAAAAATCACTTGTAGTCATATATTGTCACTATATCTCACTGCATGTTATTTGTATTTATGAGATACATAGTACATATACTTTGTATACATACGACATATACACTTTAGTTACTGGTTTTCCCAGCCAAAGTGTCCCATACAACACATACATTTTAGTTACTCGTTTCCCTCAGCCAAAGTGTCACGTACAACATACATATACATACATACATTGGTTCACACCACCAGATTTCCACTACAACCACCACAAAAATCACAAGATTTGTGTAAAAATCGTCATAATTAATCAACACCACAAGTTACCCATTGCTCCGCTTTTTGGATGAAGAAGACAAGGAAGAGAATACAGTGGAAAAATATCACAAAACGCTAGCGAACACGGCAGGGGCGGGGGGGCAATGACGGCGAAGGAAGAGAGAGTATTTACAGTGGCATCGCGAAACTCTACAAAATTTAGCAAAAATCACGCCTAAATCTAAGTCTGCTATAAGTTAAAGTAGTGACTGTAGCGCGTTGAGGCACTTCTTTGACGGTCTATAGGGGAGCGAAACACTACATTAGGCAATTTTTTCTTTTTTTCTTTGTGTAGATAACAAACATATATATGGCCTATTACGAGGACAACTACGATAAGTGCACAAATAACCTTGTTTAGTACGTCGCCTTATTTAAAGAACAATTGAAATCTACAAAGTTTTTAGAGTTTAGTTGTATTGAATCAACTTCAGACATGCGAATTTGAAATTGAAAATCGCCAAATCTAAAGTTTTCAAATTTAGACATATAGCTGTAAATTTGATCTTTGCCAAAGCTAAGAATGTAGTTCATATTCTAATCGAGGTATGAATTAGGCTTTGGCTTAGACAAATGAAGTAGTAACATATTAGTCGATTCTATTGGATGGGTAGAGGTGAAAAAATAAGGAGAAAAAAAGAAAAGAAAACCACGTGAGTGAGAAAAATAATTCCTCCTCCGAAAGAGGAAAAAGAAAAAGAAAAAGAAAAAAAAAATCAGAAATGGGCGCGCGAAAGGGCATTCTGGGTACAATAAAGAATAAAAATAATAATTTAAAAAGCTCTAATTTTATACTCAAAAAATTCTCTGCTTATGCTATGAACATTCTCCGACTCCCCAGGTCCCAACGATTATTCACTTTTCAGGTTTGTGCTTTTTCCTTAATTTACTCATGTTTTCTGTCAAATTCATACTCTACTACAGCCAAATTTGCTTGTTAATTTATCTGTTTAGTGCGAAATAGGACTTAATTGTTTGTGCTTGAGTGTTACTTCGCTGTATCTATATTTTGCTTACAATTTTTTTTTCTGGGAAAAAAGTAGTAGTATTACTTTCTGCGTTCCATTTTGTAGAGTATGGAGTTTAAGGTGTTAATTTGACTTGCCTGCTGGAGGAAAAAAAATACTTGGAAGTACTAGTTGAAAAATCAATTTGATAGAAAACCGTTCAAAAGTTCGAATATGATAGATTAATGAATTTGAACTTCTTAAAGTTGTGAAAGTTGTATAGAATGATATTATTGGTGGAATTGTGTCAAATGTTCCCAAAATATGAAGAGTAAAATTGTAATGGAGGGAGTAGAATATATTGAGATTTAGCTTCCAAAGGGCTTTACCGGTCGTTAAGATAGAGTTGGTGTCAGTAGCTGTTCTTGATTAGCGGGATCAGGTCATCAATCGGTGACATAGTTTAGGAATGAATATCCGTAACTCCCATTCCCGAACTTAAACTGACAAAATGGAATAAACAATCAAGACCTGGCTCAAGGCTAACCCCTCCACACTCAGGGTCAGGAACCGGAAAAGGAGAATGAGTAGGACAGGAATATTCACCTAGTTGTCCATCGACTATGCCTTTCGGCATGATCTTAGGCCCTGACTCACCCTCCATGGACAAAACATGCGGAGGAACCCTTAGGTTGTCGGGGCATTGGATTCTCACCAATGTTTGCGTTACTCAAGCCATTCTATTCATTTTTTTGTGGTCATATTCTTTGCAAATTTGTGAAAATAAATGGTCTTTTCACCAGAGGTCGGGGTTCCGCAAGGTATCTCACTTTTATGTCAACTGGAATTGAAAAAGTAGTTATCTGCTCTTGCTTATATTACATATTTACTAGCTAGGTTTTGTATTCAAATAGACACATCGAAATATCCTAGTCGGGGGTTTTGTAGTGTTGCAATTACTAAGAGTTCCACTAGCTATTGTGTAGAATTCATTTGCTGATGGGGACTTCTAAGTTTTGATTAGATCAAAATCTGATATTTCCTTAACCACTTGTTAGATAGAAGAAAGCATGGTTTGTGCCAGAGATATATGTCTATTTGAATACAAAACCTAACTAGTAAATACGTAATGTAAGCAATTTGATTAGATCAAAATCTGATATTTCCTTGACCAATTGTTAGATAGAAGAAAGCATGTTTTGTGCCAGATATATATGAGATTCCACATCGGGGGGAATAAGGTCATCCGAAAAGGTTAATAAAATGTTAAGCTACTTCACTTGTTGCCTTTAGCGTTTTGAATTGTGTGCTTAGATTCTTTCAATTAGCTTCAAAGCAAGGTCACTTGTTCATCTTCCAATAGAAGCAACACGGTTGGTGGTGGGAAGGGTGGAGAATTGTTTGTGAGGAGGCCAATGAGCCGAGTTAGCGCCTGCCTCATGGCAACGGTTTACCAGGCTGTCACAATTAACCTGTGAGTGCTCATATATGTGCAACTTTGAGGAAATATAAATGCAACCTTACTAGAATTAATGTGTTGGAAAGCACTTGGTTTTTTCCTGGGTTTTACCATTTTAATTGGATGTTTAGATTCTTTCACGTGGTATCAAAATCTACGTATGGAAGCTTGTTCCCTCACCGTAACTTTGATCTTCGTTCCATGGCCGAATCGTGAACCGTTAAAATGGGTCTTATGTGCAAGGAGTGTTCATTTGTTTGCATCAAGATTAAGACATCTGAATATGAATGCACATCTGAATGATTAAGATGTTATCTCTAAATATGAACACTGAATGATTAAGATTGCTTATTTTTCAATATCTAAATGTCCATAATATATTTATTTTTAAACATAACAAATATAAAATTCAAATAAAAAATAATTAAATATTAGAAAAAATAAATTTAATAAAATAAAACCATTGTTTGATAAAAAAATGAAACATTTATGTTCACTAGTAATGTTGGAGATGATTTGTAGTGGTGGTGATGGTTGGTGCTAGTGGCTAGTAATAGTGGCGGTGATAGTTGTGATAGTGGAGGTGGTTGGTGTTGTATTGACTGGCGCGATGGTGGCGGTTGGTTTGGTGGTGGTGGTGGTGGTTGTACTATGCTCAGTCATGGACAGAAGGCAACATATAATATATTATGGCTACGTGACTTTTAAAAATGAGTCTTGTAGGCTTTGCATTGCTTTCCTTGTTAGTTCCCATGTTTTCTTCTTTACTTGGATTTGCTGCACTTGAGCTGAGGGTCTTTCGGAAACAACCTTTCTACCTCCATGAGGTAGTGGTAAGGTCTGCGTACACTCTACCCTCCCCAGACCCCACTTTTGGGATTCCACTGGGTATGTTATTGTTGTTGACTTTTAAAAATGAGGCATTTCTGGCATTGATCTTGGGACCTCTTGCACCCATTAGAATGGATCGACACTTATTTTTCCTGTGATTCATAGTCTGACATGTTAAGTTATCACTAGTTCTCCAAGTGATTAATGAGATAATGTTTTGGTACTGTGTGTTTTCTCTTTAGTTTATAAGGCTTTGACATTTTTCCTTTATACGAGTGCTTGCTGCATGTATAATATCATTAGTTGTGGTTATTAGTATCTACTGTTACTTGTTTGTACTTTTCTAGGTTTACCTTGTTATTTGATTTCAATAACTTCCTTGGTCTTTTCTTTAAGCCACAGTTCTTTTCCAAAAAAGTAATTTCTTGTGAACGGGGTGTATTTAGGGTAGTTAGTAGCTAATATGGAATAAAAATGTGGTGTCGTTGGATTGCTCTCTTTGGCTAACTTGTTTTTTGGGTACCACTATATTTTGACTCTTCCATGTGAGTCTTTGTCAAATTTGTGGACTACCCCTCTTGAATTTTTGCTGGAAAAGTGGATAACATTGAGAGAAATGGTCTTATTAGTGACACTTAGGTCATTTGTTTACTCTTTGCTCACTACTTGGTATTGTTTTGATTTATGGGATTTTGTTTCATTTGTTCTTGATTGTGAGTTGGAAAGGATCCATCTAAACTAATTCACGTGCCATGCGTAATGAGACTTAGTATGAAAATTTCCTTGCATACTTTGTCTAGGACTTGTTTTAATTTTCTGTTGAGGGGAAATTCTGAGAAATGCTTGGTTCAGGATAGGATAATAGGTTTTCCATGGACCGTTTGAGCCGTCCAAGCCTACCATTTACATGAAGTATCCCTAGTTGTCCCCTTTGAGCCTTAAGGATCTTTCTGGAAATAAAAAACTTGTTTTGTTGAGGCAATTTCCCTCGTCGCTTACCCACCCTTTCTTTGGTGACCACATTACAACCCTTTCCCTTGTGCTTTAATGCTTTATCTTATGAATCACCATACTCTTGAGTGTTTGAATTGTAAGAAATAGGCTAAAAGTCTGAATTTGGGGGAGTGTTGATTGGAAGAAGTGTATTAGGAACCAATTGAAAGCAAAGAAGAGAAAAAGAAAAGAGAATTGGAAAAATAAATAAATAAATGAAGAATAGTTCTTGAAAATGAAAAGGAGGAAGTGAAGAATTTTAAAAGAAAGAAAATGAAACAAAAAGAAGTATGAATAAATGGGGAAACTTGGAAGAAGAAACATACGGACTCGCCTCTGCCCTCTAGGCCTCTGGTATAATCTGGTTCACTGCTTCATGATTTAGCACCATTGTTTGAGGTGAATTCAAAGCATAAGCAGAGGCACCAAGTTTAGGAATAATATTTTTTAGAAACTTGACTTTCCCTGCTAGCTTTGTGTTCCTTCTGAATTTCTTTTTGTTGCTTGAATAATATAGTGCAGTATTCTCATTTATATATCATTATGAAGCTCATTGTATGTAAATTGGGTAAAAGAACAACATGAATCTCACATGTTCATGCCTCTTTGCTCAACTAAACTGAACTATAAAATGACTCATCAACTTGCAGAATCCATTTTAACTCCTGATTTGAGTAGGAAATTCAGAGAGCTTTGTCCCCAAAAACATATCAAACCACTAGATTTTTTTATTTTTATAGACCTTTCTGTATTGATATTTATGTTATGATTGTTGACCTGCATATGTCCATACCAGTGAACATTGTGCTAAAATCTACTTGCAATAAGGTTAACACTAAGTCATCCAAGATGAAAAGGTCAGGTTGTGTGCTAGTTGCATCTGCTTCCATTGTTAACAAGGTGGGGTGTAGATTATAGCGGTTGTATGATAATTTTGAGACAGCAGAAAAGGAACTATGAAGTGTATTTTCTTAGAAGATCTCTAGCCAATCGCACTAGGTTAGCCATCAATGGCCTGCTTAATTTGAATATATCAATTAGAAAATAGATTGAAGGAACAGAGCTACAAGTAAAATGAAGTAAAAAAGTTACATTAACTGGGGGCATTCCGAGAATCGAACTCGGGACCTCTCGCACCCAAAGCGAGAATCATACCACTAGACCAAATGCCCAGCTGTTTGTTGGTCCCTCAGTTTAAATAATAGCTGGAAATTTCATATTTCGAAATGATTTTCTTGGAGGGATGAGCATTTTCCAGTGTCTGGGGGATCCTTCCTCGGGTCAATTGGTTCTGTGTTCCTCTACGAATTTGTTTTTAGTTTTATGTCCTTTTTATAAGAAATCTTCATTTTTACACAAAATAGATTTGTAAAGGTCATTTTCTTCTATTCAAATTGTAAGTGGTCATAGGAGACCATTTCCTCCCTCTCTCTCCCTCCCATTGTTAAAATAATGTATATATAGTGAGGCATAAATATGCTATTAGAGGTGTTTTAATTGTAGACATTATTGAAGTTGGTTGTATCTGAACATACTCAACTGTAGAGGAGGAAATAGTCTCCTATGGCCACTGTAGAATCAGTTAGAGATGAAGGAGCATTTGGAGAGTTAAATCAACTTAAGAGTAAGTAAAAACTTTAGCAATATCAAGGGGCATTCCGAGAATCGAACTCGGGACCTCTCGCACCCAAAGCGAGAATCATACCACTAGACCAAATGCCCTGCTTTTGTTGGTCCTCCAGTCTAAATGATAGTTAGAAGTTTCATATTCAGTTGTCTGGAGCTTATGCCATCTTATAAATGGCTTTCTAGGAGGGATGAGAATTCTCCCGTGTCTAGCGGCTCCTCCAATGTTGAAATAATGTATACAGAGAGACATAATAATGCAATTAAAGGTGTTTTAGCTGTAGACAGTGGGGAAGTTTTCCATATCTGAACGTACTCAACTGTAGGATCAGCTAGAGATGAAGTCCCATGGAGAGTTAAATCAACTTAGAGTAAATTAAAACTTTAGAAATATTAAGGGGCATTCCGAGAATCGAACTCGGGACCTCTCGCACCCAAAGCGAGAATCATACCACTAGACCAAATGCCCATTGTTGGCATTGTCTTATTTGAGTTCTAGGAAAATGTATTTTCCCCTTTTGAGGTATTTGATCCCAAAGGTCATTGCTTATCTGTAATGTAGAATTCAAATACTCCTTATTTTACACCAGATGATCTTCATTTGCTTACTTAAATGATGAGAATTCTCCCGTGTCTAGCGGCTCCCCCAATGTTGAAATAATGTATACAGAGAGACATAATAATGCAATTAAAGGTGTTTTAGCTGTAGACAGTGGGGAAGTTTTCCATATCTGAACGTACTCAACTGTAGGATCAGCTAGAGATGAAGTCCCATGGAGAGTTAAATCAACTTAGAGTAAATTAAAACTTTATAAATATCAAGGGGCATTCCGAGAATCGAACTCGGGACCTCTCGCACCCAAAGCGAGAATCATACCACTAGACCAAATGCCCATTGTTGGCATTGTCTTATTTGAGTTCTAGGAAAATGTATTTTCCCCTTTTGAGTTATTTGATCCCAAAGGTCATTGCTTATCTGTAATGTAGAATTCAAATGCTCCTTATTTTACACCAGATGATCTTCATTTGCTTACTTAAATGTTCTTCAGTACTTTGCTTATTTGGATATGTGAGGTAGATAGAGGGGTTGCTTAAATAATATGCCTCTGCAGTTCCTCTGATTCTCACTGCTCTCGATGCCTAAAGATGCTATTAGCTTTGGTTGTTACTGTCACTTGTATATTTACAATCATATGCTATCATACTCAACCCTCTGGTCATCTGGAATCTCTCATGAGATCTGTCTAGTGATTAAGAACTTTCATTGGACATGAGGACAGGTCTCTGGCATTGGCTGGATTGATATTACATGTTTGAGCTTCATAGTTCGAGTTAAGTCACAGCTGAAGCAAATAAAAGCTCCACTAAGGAGTACCACATTGATAGTTAAACATGGGCTTTTTGTCGGGTTCTCTTACTTCCAGTTCTCTTTCGGATACCTTCCTTATTAAGGTATATCATTATCACTTGTTTCGTGGAATGCACCTCATGTTATGCAATTTTGGGTGCAAAACAACATGGTACAATGGTGTTCATGCTTCTTTGTTTCACTTAAGCGAAATAAATATGGCTTCCTTATATTGACATGAAAATTTGAGAGCTTTTGCCTTGATTTTGTGCTACACCGCTATGTCATTGATGAATGATTTCAGTTGTTACTGTTAACTTCCTTGACCCCTAAATGACCTTGTTATAGATCAAACATAATGATCTTCGATGTTACGACAAATCCATTTACTAACTTCACTTGAGTTTTGCCTTCTTTGTCAAATTAAAAATGGATGCAAAAAAGGATATCTAGAATGATGGCTTATGATAGTTGAGATACTCGAACTTATCTGTTCGGCGTTTTATATTTAGGAATCCTTTGGGAGTTAGACGTTGAACCTTGGAGTTTCAGATCTGCTTTTCGGTAAACTGATCAGGCAAGCCCAACTCTGCATTATTGCAAGTATTCATGATGTATTAATTTTTAGCGTATAGATCTAGATTTACCTTATTCAGCTTCAAGTGACTCATGCCATTTGGTTGTCCATTAACATGAATTGACATAATCTTTACCTGCAAATTTTGTTGTATGAAGATAGTCGGCTGTGTTTTTTAGTTGACTTGAGATCAGCTTACCAAAATGGAAACAATGAAGAGCTCTTGAAGTCAAGCATTAGGTAAGGTTAGGTACAAGCATTGACAAAACAAAGTTAGACTGTACAAATGATCTTGTTTTAATAAACTTAAAAAATATTGATTCCCCTGTGGCATTAAATTGTCTGCACGTGACCAAGTGTGAATTCTATTTTTTTGAATGTTAGTTACATAAATGACTGATGAACTTGCAGTTTTCAGAACATCAATCTTGATGCTGATTTTTAAACAAAATACCAAGAATCTTGCACCCATGAATCTTACAACTAGACTAAATACCCAGTGTTATGTTCCCTGTAGACAATCTTGCAATACGGTTAACACTAAGTCATCCAAGATGAAAAAGTCAGGTTGTGTGCTAGTTGAAATTATCTGCTTCCGTTGTTAACAAGGTGGGGGGTAGATTATAGCGGTTGTATGATAATTTTGAGACAGCAGAAAAGGAACTATGAATTGAATTTTCTTAGAAGATCTCTAGCCAATCACACTAGGTTAGCCATCAATGGCCTGCTTAATTTGAATATATAAATTAGAAAATAGATTGAAGGAGCAGAGCTACAAGTAAAATGAAATAAAAAAGTTACATTAACTGGGGGCATTCCGAGAATCGAACTCGGGACCTCTCGCACCCAAAGCGAGAATCATACCACTAGACCAAATGCCCAGCTGTTTGTTGGTCCCTCAGTTTAAATAATAGCTGGAAATTTCATATTTCGAAATGATTTTCTTGGAGGGATGAGCATTTTCCAGTGTCTGGGGGATCCTTCCTCGGGTCAATTGGTTCTATGGTCTTCTACAAATTTGTTTTTAGTTTTATGTCCTTTTTATAACAATCGTCATTTTTATACATAATAGATTTGTAAAGGTCATTTTCTTCTATTCAAATTGTAAGTGGTCATAGGAGACCATTTCCTCCCTCTCTCTCCCTCCCATTGTTAAAATAATGTATATAGAGAGAGGCATAATATGCTATTAGAGGTGTTTTAATTGTAGACATTATTGAAGTTGGTTGTATCTGAACATACTCAACTGTAGAGGAGGAAATAGTCTCCTATGGCCACTATAGAGTCAGTTAGAGATGAAGGAGCATTTGGAGAGTTAAATCAACTTAAGAGTAAGTAAAAACTTTAGCAATATCAAGGGGCATTCCGAGAATCGAACTCGGGACCTCTCGCACCCAAAGCGAGAATCATACCACTAGACCAAATGCCCTGCTTTTGTTGGTCCTCCAGTCTAAATGATAGTTGGAAGTTTCATATTCAGTTGTCTGGAGCTTATGCCATCTTATAAATGACTTTCTAGGAGGGATGAGAATTCTCCCGTGTCTAGCGGCTCCTCCAATGTTGAAATAATGTATACATAGAGACATAATAATGCAATTAAAGGTGTTTTAGCTGTAGACAGCGGAGAAGTTTTCCATATCTGAACGTACTCAACTGTAGTATCAGCTAGAGATGAAGTCCCTTGGAGAGTTAAATCAACTTATGGGAAGCTTCTCGCTAGTGCTTTTCCCCACCACTGAACATTGCGTTGCTATGGCCAAGAAACAGCCTTAAAGTGGTTCCGAATGACCTTGAGGAGGCCCCGGCGCAGCACCTTTCTCGCTCGAAGGATCTATGAAAAGAACGTCCCTTCCTGCATTTCATTCAGATGGGTTGAACAATTCATGTGATTGTTTACAGTTGGCAATTGTATGCTCCTGGATTAAACATAAGAATCCAATTCTTTCTTTGGATTGATTCATTCGTTAGTGTCCACTTGTGATTGTTTCGGTGTCAGCCATCTTTCCTATTTCATCGGTCCCACCAACTACTCAATCTCTTTGTTCCCCCTTATTTATCCCAGGGTTACGGAGTCTATCCGTTCATCATTTCCATTAGTAAGGGGAAGCGATCTTCTATTTCGCCGGAATTCGTTGATTGCTCCGTACGAATTTACAATGGAAAAACTCATGTTCGTTGTTAGATTATTGAAGGAAAGGTTGGTCATAAATTTGGAGAGTTTGCTTCGGGTTGGTGTGGCCACAGCTACAACTACTGGCGCTTCAAATTAGATTCTAAGGGCGCTACTGAAAGCCTTTTTTTACTGTAATAGGGAGGTGTAAGCCTCGAAAGCCTTTGGTACTTCGGTAGGGCGAGCAGCCCTTAAACCAAAAAAAAGGGAGTCTCTGACTTCCTTCCCCTATTTTTTTTATGCATTTGATTCTCTATTTGGTAAATTAAAACTTTAGAAATATCAAGGGGCATTCCGAGAATCGAACTCGGGACCTCTCGCACCCAAAGCGAGAATCATACCACTAGACCAAATGCCCATTGTTGGCATTGTCTTATTTGAGTTCTAGGAAAATGTATTTTCCACTTTTTGAGTTATTTGATCCCAAATGTCATTGCTTATCTGTAATGTAGAATTCAAATACTCCTTATTTACACCAGATGATCTTCATTTGCTTAATTAATTGTTCTTCAGTACTTTGCTTATTTGGATATGTGAGGTATATAGAGGGGTTGCTTAAATAATATGCCTCTGCAGTTCCACTGATTCTCACTGCTCTCGGTGCAAGATGCTATCAGCTTTGGTTGTTACTCTCACTTGTCTATTTACAATCCTTTTTCATAATACTCAATCTTCTGATCATCTGGAATCCAGAACCCATGAGAACTGGAAGTAAGAGAACCCGACAAAAAGCCCATGTTTAACTATCAATGTGGTACTCCTTAGTGGAGCTTTTATTGCTTCAGCTGTGACTTAACTCGAACTATGAAGCTCAAACATGTAATATCAATCCAGCTAATGCCAGAGACCTGTCCTCATGTTATGCAATTTTGGGTGCAAAACAACATGGTACAATGGTGTTCATGCTTCTTTGTTTCACTAAAGCGAAATGAAAATGGCTTCCTTATATTGACATGAAAATTTGAGAGCTTTTGCCTTGATTTTGTGCTACACCGCTATGTCATTGATGAATGATTTCAGTTGTTACTGTTAACTTCCTTGACCCCTAAATGACCTTGTTATAGATCAAACATAATGATTCTTCGATGTTACGACAAATCCATTTTCTAACCTCACTTGAGTTTTGCCTTCTTTGTCAAATTAAAAATGGATGCAAAAAAGGATATCTAGAATGATGGCTTATGATAGTTGAGATACTCGAACTTATCTATTCGACGTTTTATATTTAGGAATCCTTTGGGAGTTAGACGTTGAACCTTGGAGTTTCAGATCTGCTTTTCGGTAAACTGATCAGGCAAGCCCAACTCTGCATTATTGCAAGTATTCATGATGTATTAATTTTTAGCGTATAGATCTAGATTTACCTTATTCAGCTTCAAGTGACTCATGCCATTTGGTTGTCCATTAACATGAATTGACATAATCTTTACCTGCAAATTTTGTTGTATGAAGATAGTCGGCTGTGTTTTTTAGTTGACTTGAGATCAGCTTACCAAAATGGAAACAATGAAGAGCTCTTGAAGTCAAGCATTAGGTAAGGTTAGGTACAAGCATTGACAAAACAAAGTTAGACTGTACAAATGATCTTGTTTTAATAAACTTAAAAAATATTGATTCCCCTGTGGCATTAAATTGTCTGCACGTGACCAAGTGTGAATTCTATTTTTTTGAATGTTAGTTACATAAATGACTGATGAACTTGCAGTTTTCAGAACATCAATCTTGATGCTGATTTTTAAACAAAATACCAAGAATCTTGCACCCATGAATCTTACAACTAGACTAAATACCCAGTGTTATGTTCCCTGTAGACAATCTTGCAATACGGTTAACACTAAGTCATCCAAGATGAAAAAGTCAGGTTGTGTGCTAGTTGAAATTATCTGCTTCCGTTGTTAACAAGGTGGGGGGTAGATTATAGCGGTTGTATGATAATTTTGAGACAGCAGAAAAGGAACTATGAATTGTATTTTCTTAGAAGATCTCTAGCCAATCACACTAGGTTAGCCATCAATGGCCTGCTTAATTTGAATATACAAATTAGAATATAGATTGAAGGAGCAGAACTACAAGTAAAATGAAGTAAAAAGTTACATTAACTGGGGGCATTCCGAGAATCGAACTCGGGACCTCTCGCACCCAAAGCGAGAATCATACCACTAGACCAAATGCCCAGCTGTTTGTTGGTCCCTCAGTCTAAATAATAGCTGGAAATTTCATGTTTCAAAATGATTTTCTTGGAGGGATGAGCATTTTCCAGTGTCTGAGGATCCTCCCTCGGGTCAATTGGTTTTATGGTCCTTTAAAAATTTGTTTTTAGTTTTATGTCCTTTTTATAAGAAATCTTCATTTTTACACATAATAATCTGTGAATATCATTTTCTTCTATTCAAATTGTAAGGGGTCACAGGAAACCATTTCCTCCCTCTGCCTCCCTCTCATTATTGAAATAATGTATATAGAGAGGCATAATATGCTACTAGAGGTGTTTTAATTGTAGACATTATTGAAGTTGGTTGTATCTGAACATACTCAACTGTAGAGGAGGAAATAGTCTCCTATGGCCACTGTAGAGTCGGTTAGAGATGAAGGAGCATTTGGAGAGTTAAATCAACTTAAGAGTAAGTAAGAACTTTAGCAATATCAAGGGGAATTCCGAGAATCAAACTCGGGACCTCTTGCACCCAAAGTGAGAATCATATCTCTAAACCAAATCCCTGCTTTTGTTGGTCCTCCATTCAAAATGATAGTTGGAAGTTTCATATTCAGTTGTCTGGAGCTTATACCATCTTATGAAATGACTTTCCAGGAGGGATGAGAATTCTCCCGTGTCTAGCAGTTCCTACATTGTTGAAATAATGTATACAGAGAGACATAACAATGCTATTAAAATAGTTGTAGACAGTGGGGAAGTTTTCCATATCTGAACATAGTCAACTGTAGTATCAGCTAGAGATGAAGGATCCCTTGGAGAGTTAAATCAACTTTGAGTAAATTAAAACTTTAGCAATATCAAGGGGCATTCCGAGAATCGAACTCGGGACCTCTCGCACCCAAAGCGAGAATCATACCACTAGACCAAATGCCCTGCTTTTGTTGATCACTTGATCCTCCAGTCTAAATGATAGTTGGAAGTTTCATATTCAGTTGTCTGGAGCTTATACTGTCTTATGAAATGACTTTCTAGGAGGGATGAGAATTCTCCTGTGTCTTGTGGCTCCTCCAATGTTGAAATAATGTATACAGAGAGACATAACAATGCTATTAAAGGTGTTTTAGTTGTAGACAGTGGGGAAGTTTTCCTTATCTGAACATACTCAACTGTAATATCAGCTAGAGATGAAGGATCCCTTGGAGTGTTAAATCAACTTTAAAGTAAATTAAAACTTTAGATAAATCAAGGGGCATTCCGAGAATCGAACTCGGGACCTCTCGCACCCAAAGCGAGAATCATACCACTAGACCAAATGCCCATCGTTGTCATTGTCTTATTTGAGTTTTAGTCAAATGTATTTTCTCCTTGTGAGTTATTTGATCATAAATGTCATTTTCATATCAATTAGAAAATAGAGTTAAGGAGCAGAGTTACAAGTAAAATGAAGTAAAAAGGTTATATTAGATGGGGGCATTCCGAGAATCAAACTCGGGACCTCTCGCACCCAAAGCGAGAATCATACCACTAGACCAAATGCCCATATTTTGTTGGTCCCTCAGTCTAAATAATAGTTGAAAGTTCGTGTTAGTAGTCTGGAGCTTGTACCATTTTGTGAAATAATTTCTTAGGTGGGATGAGCATTCTCCAGTATCTCGGGGATCCTGCATTGTTAAAATAATTTACATCGAGAGGCATCTATGCATTAAGCTTTGCGTACACACTACCCTCTCTAGACCCCACTTGTGGGATTACACTGGGTATGTTGTTGTTGTTGGCCTTATCTGAACATGCTCAATTGTAGAATCAGTTAGAGATGAAGAAGCATTTGGAAAGTTAAAATCAACTTAGAGTAAATAAAAACTTTAGCAAAATGAAGGGGCATTCCGAGAATCGAACTCGGGACCTCTCGCACCCAAAGCGAGAATCATACCACTAGACCAAATGCCCATTTGTTGACATTGTCATCTTTGAGTGTTGTGAGTTATTTGATCATAAATGTCATTTTCATCTGCAATATAGAATTCAGATACTCCTTATCTCATACCAGTTGATATTCATTTGCTTGCTTAAATGTTCTCTGGTACTTTTGCCGACTCCCATTTGGATATGTAAGATAGAAAGAGGGGTACATATATTATGAAAGTAGAGTTAGGTCTGGATTGTAGTAATGGTAATTTTAGAAAAAAATTGGTAACTGATTGTAGTAATGGTAATTAGTACACTTAAAAAATATTGATTCCCCGGTGGCATTAAATTGTCAGCATGTGACCAAGTTTGAATCCTATTGTTTGAATCTTAGTAAACATATATAAATGGCTGATGAACTTGTTGCAATTTTCAGAACGTCAATTTCAACGTTTGATTGCCTTACAAAATACTACTACTTGGTAGGAATCCTATGTTTGACATCCCTTTAGTTGGGGGGAGGGAATACTGGAGCATTCCAAGAATGAGAACTTGTGACAAGACCACTCAGCTGTTGAGGTTCTCTTGAAGACAATCTTAATGTTGCAATTTGTCCAGTAGGTATCTGCTTAGATTGTTGACTAGAAGGAGAGTGAATTATAAAGTTTGTATGTTCATTTTCCTACTCCCAAAGCTAAGCACCTCCGTAAAGATAAGAGAGAAATAACTATTGAATTGTTTTTACCAGTTAGCTTTCTATGTACTATGTTTAACAATATTTGCCCGATAATTTACTCCAATAGTATAGCCCAAAAGAAAATGAATGGGGGCATTCCGAGAATCGAACTCGGAACCTCTCGCACCCGAAGCGAGAATCATACCACTAGACCAAATGCCCTGTCTTGTTGGTTCCCTAGTCTAAATGAAGCTGGAAGTTTCATATTCAGTTGTCTGGAACTTATACCATCTTATGAAATGATTTTCTAGGAGGGATGAGAATTCTCCTGTGTCTAGGGGCTCCTCCAATGTTAATATAATGTTTACAGAGACACATAACAATGCTATTAAAGGTGTTTTAGTTGTAGACAGTGTGGAAGTTTCCCATATCTGGTTGTAATATCTAAACATGCTCAACTGTAGAATCAGCAAGAGATGAAGGAGCCCTTGCAGAGTTAAATCAACATAAGCGTAAATTAAAAATTTATCAAAATCAAGGGGCATTCCGAGAATCGAACTCGGGACCTCTCGCACCCAAAGCGAGAATCATACCACTAGACCAAATGCCCATTGTTGACATTGTCTTATTTAAGTTCTAGTTAAATATATTTTCCCCCTGTGAGTTATTTGATCACAAATGTCATTGCTTATCTGTAATATAGAATTCAAATAATCCTTATTTTACACCAGATGATCTTCATTTACTTGCTTAAATGTTCTTCAGTACTTTGCTTATTTGGATGTGAGGTATACAGAGGAGTTGCTTAAAACAATATACCTCTGCAGTTCCTCTGATTCTCACTGCTCTCGATTCCTAAAGATGATATTAGCTTTGGTTGTTACTGTCACTTGTATATTTACAATCATATGCTGTCATACTCAACCCTCTGGTCATCTGGAATCTCTCATGAGATATGTCTAGTGATTAAGAACTGTCATTGGACATGAGGCCAGGTCTCTGGCATTAGCTGAATTAATATAACATGTTTGAGCTTCATAGTTCTAGTTAAGTCGCAGCTGAAGCAAATAAAAGCTCCACTAAGGAGTATCACGTTGATAGTTAAACATAGGACTTTTGCTGGGTTCTCTTACTTCCAGTTATCTTTCGGATACCTTCTTTATCTATACCATTATCACTTGTTTCATGGAATGGTGCAGCTCATATTATGCAGTTTTGGGTGCGAAACAACATGGTACAATGATGTTCATTCTTCTTTGTTTCACTAAAGTGAAATGAAAATGGCTTCCTTGTATTGACGTGAAATTTTGAGAGCTTTTGCCTTGATTTCATGCAACACCTCTATATCATTTATTAATGATTTCAGTTGTTACTGTTAACTTTCTTGACCCCTAAATGACCTTGTTATAGATCAAACATAATGATTCTTCGATGATACGACAAATCCATGTACTAACGTCACTGTTAAGTTTGCCTGCTTTGTCAGATTGAAAACAGATGGCAAAAAAGCATATCTGAAAGGATGGCTTATGATAGTTGAGATACTATCTGTTCGACATTTTATATTTAGGGATCTTTAGGGAGTTAGACGTTGAACCTTGGAGTTTCAGATCTGCTTTCTGGTAAACTGAACAGGCAAGCCCAACTCTGCATTATTGCAAGTATTCATGATGTATTAATTTTTAGCTTATAGATCTGGATTTACCTTTTTCAGCTTCAAGTGACTCGTGCCATTTGGTTGTCTATTAACACGAATTGAAATAACCTCTACCTGCAAATTTTGGTGTACGAAGACAGCAGTTGACTTGATATCAGCTTACCAAGATGGAAACAATGAAGAGCTCTTGAAGTCAAGCATTTGGGTAAGGTTTGGTACAGGCATTGATAAAACAAAGTTAGGTCTGGACTGTACAATTGGTCTTACTTTTTGATAATTAATAAACTTAAAAAATATTGATTCCCCTGTGGCATTAAATTGTCAGCATGTGACCTTTTGATTCCCCTGTGGCATTAAATTGTCAGCATGTGACCAAGTGTGAATTCTATCTTTTGAATCTTATAGTTACATAAATGGCTGATGAACTTGCTGCAATTTTCAGAGCATCAATCTCAATGCTGATTTTTATAACAAAATACTAAGAATCTTGGACCCATGAATCATACAACTAGACTAAATACCTACTGTTTATGTTCCCTGTAGACAATCGGGTAAATTGTAGTGTTTGTATGATAACTCCGAGACTGCAGATAAGGAAAATAGAGTGAGGCAGCAGAGTTACAAGTAAAAAAGTTGTATTAGATGGGGGCATTCCGAGAATCGAACTCGGGACCTCTCGCACCCAAAGCGAGAATCATACCACTAGACCAAATGCCCAGTTCTTGTTGGTAAGTTGTCTGGAGCTTCTACTATTTTGTGAAGTAATTTTCCAGAAGGGATGACATGAAAATAAAAACTTTAGCTTAAAAATAGCAGAAAAAGGGGCATTCCGAGAATCGAACTCGGGACCTCTCGCACCCAAAGCGAGAATCATACCACTAGACCAAATGCCCTGTTATTGACATTGTTATCTTTGAGTTTTACTGAAACTGTTTTTCTGTTGTGAGTTATTTGATCATAAATATCATTTCTCATCTGCAATACAAAATTCAGATACTCCTTACCTCATCTGGATTGTCTAACACTAAAAAGTAAAATATTGATTCCCCAGTGGCATTAAATTGTCCGCATATGACCAAATTTTAATTCTATTGTTTGAATCTTAGTAAACATATATAAATGGCTGATGAACTTGCTGTGATTTTCAGAACATCAATTTCAATGCTGATTTTTTTACAAAATAATACTATTTGGTAGGAATCCTCCCTCTGGGACATTCAAGAATGAGAACTTGTGACAAGACCACTCAGTTGTTTGAGGTTCTCTCGAAGACGAACTTAATGTTGCAATTTGTCCGGTAGATATCTGCTTAGATTGTTGACTACAAGGAGTGTGAATTATAATGTTTGTATGTTCATGTTCCTGTGATTGAATTGTTTTTAGCAGTAAGCTTTCTTGCCAATACGCACTATGCTTAACAAATATCTGCTCGAAGTTTTTTTCTCCAAAAGAAAAGGAAAGGGGCATTCCGAGAATCGAACTCGGGACCTCTCGCACCCGAAGCGAGAATCATACCACTAGACCAAATGCCCGCGCTTGGTATACCTTCGGATAGTAATAGATTTGGTTTCTTCTATAAAAAGTACTACTCTATTTCATTTGGCTTTTTTTTTCCTTTTTACTGAAAAAGATTTAGTAGGCGTTTGGCTATAAATATTATACACAATATTTCAAAATACGTTTTCACTTTATTCCAGAATAGTTGTTTGGCCATGAAAACCAAAAACATATTCCGGAATATGTTTTCACAATTTTTGATTTTTTGAAAAACACCTCATGAGGTGTATTCGCTATTTTTGGATTCAATTTTTCCTCACTTTATTTTTTAATACTACACCAACTCAATAGTCTAAAATATTTTTGAAGATACTATGGCCAAACACAACTCCAACTCTACTTTCAACTATAAAGTGAATACCAAATAAAGTGAATACGTTTTTTATTTTTATGGCTAAACGGGTCCATAGTTTCTTCTTTTTTTTCCGGGTGAATGTGAGATCCTTGAATAAAACATATCCTTCTGTAAAAATATCAGTTTTAGCTTGTGGTATGTGGGTGGGTGATTGAATTGCTAGATGACTAGATCTCACAGTCAGGTAGAGGTGCACGCACATCGATCGGTTCGGTTCGATTTATCGGTTCTCAGTTTGTAAACACACTAAATCAATGACCAAATTAATAAGATATTGGTTATCGATTTTTGGTCCTTAACGGTTCGGTTGTCTGCTTAACCGATAAGAAAATGCTCCTCTAATTTTTTTTGCTCTCTTATTTTCACATGTGTCATATATACACTACCTTCATGCATAAAAATCTACAAAAATTATAAGCAGAAGCAAATTCAAATACGTTATTACTAAAATAAACTTATTTTCTTTCTGGTTAAGTAACAAACTTGAATGGTAGCAATCTCTCAAAAAGAAAAACAAAGTCAATTCATAATTTACATTGATGGGTAGAAACCCACCAAGTCAACAACTTTAGCAAGAAAACAAGAAGATAGCAACTATAAAATGCAAAAAATAACAGGTTGTGTATTTAAAATCTAAAGCCGTTATTATATAATTAGAAATAAAAATATGATTTTAATATAATCTTATTGGCAATTTACAAAACTGTATAACAATCTCTTCCATTCGGTTTTTGCACCCCCCTAGTCGGTAGTCACAGGCTGCCAAAATACCAAAAACTAGAATCTAAACGCAATATATTTTATTAAAAAAAGGGGGGGGGCATTCCGAGAATCGAACTCGGGACCTCTCGCACCCAAAGCGAGAATCATACCACTAGACCAAATGCCCTGCTATGGTGAATGAGCTACTTATTAACAAATTCATTCCCATATTACCAATGCCACAAATTCATAATGGAAATGCGAAGATGCTTTACAAGAAAAGTCAAAAAGGGTGAATGATAGAGATGCATTATACAAACATTGAAAAACAAACTATTCAACTGTTTTGTAGACTTTATTCTCGTTTATTGATGCATCGCAAGGTTTAAGCTGAAATAATAAAAGGAAGTATACAAAAGCAACCTGCGTTCGGATGTTCGGATAAATTTGAACGCATAAGAAACTGTCAACATACCACCAACAACATACACAGTATACTCCCGCAACATACCATCTACAATTATAAATTCAGATTAAAAGAGCTTCACTGAAGATCAAATCGAAAAGGGGTAAATATGATTATCATTTTGTATGATCTCATGTTTCTCAAATTTCTGTCTCCTACGTCAAAAATAGTTGATTTATCCAGCAACAATGCAGCAAAAAATCATCTTTGTATATGTTAAAAAAGATAAACTGAGCAGTGACTCGAGAAAGCTTCTAATAGTGTGTACAGTTATGTTACAACAACAAATTTTGTACGAAGATCGACCAAAATCCGGAGAAACTATACAAGAAACAACCTTCAACCAACACCACCCTCGCATCAACTACATTTGTACTCTTTCAATAGCTGTGCGACAAACACCAGAAGCTCAACCATCTCAAATCCAGCAGCAGAAACAAAGTCCATGTTTTCACATGTAGAGTGTCCATTATCCATCTCCTCTTCAACACGTTTGCTGAATGATCCCGAAGCTGACCAACTAAGAGGGAGGGAGGTTCCAAGTGCAGTTTTTAACTGACTTGCCTCATTAATAATATTGTCCAATGACTCCGAGGAGCAGTTCTCCATACCTTTGGATGCAGCTGACTCTTTAAACTACATAATACAACAAATTTTATCAAGCAACTTGCAATGGTCAAACCTTAGGGAATTTCTTTACAGAACAGAGATTGACCCAGATATTTTGTTCCCTTTTCATCACCTCAAATAGACTAAATAAACCATTAAGCTATGCAATGTAAACGATTAATCCAGAACAGTGCTATTTTTGTTATGCATTCATCTCTCCTAAGAGGCGGTCTATGTTTATGATGAATTATTGTCTTCTAATGGAGTCCTCTGCAAAAACTAGGAAACAAATACTACCTTTGAAAGTGAAAGGCGAAGCCTCCTAACTGCACGAATTAGATGCTCCATACTTTCTAAGCTCTCTTTTAGAGTTGCATTCTCTATCTTCATCCTGAAAAAGGGTAACACAGAAATGAAAGGAGAAAATATGAGATACCAAGGAAATATATTCTCTGGTCACATTACTTCCTTTTATGAGAACCAGTAGTAGGAAGCAGTTCTAAAATGTAATGGAAGCATCAGCAAAATTCCAAACAATACCTAGCAAAATCCATGTTATTGGCAGCAAAATTTGCTTCAGAATCTCGATGAGTTTCAGCATCATTTCCATCTGAATCTTGTACACCAGTCCAGCGTCTCAAATAAGAAGTTTTCAGCAGATTTTTCAATCTTCCATCTTTTTCCTGAAGTGTCCTTTTCACTGCAATCTCACCAAGAGATTTTCCTTGTCTAGAGGCCTGATTAACTTTCCTACAACATTTGCTATCTAGCGGTGACCATTTTGAACAAGCAACGTTTAAAAAGTTAAGTAGTAGAGCAAGGAAGAAAGGGCAAAGCAGTCCAATTTATTTTTTATTCTTTTTTGAGAATGTGCATAGCAGTCCAATTTACATGCTGGTCAAAACTCTCATCACTGTGTTAAACCAGGTCTTATTGCTTCCAAATACCAATAGTATCATCTCCATATACTCTCCCGTGTTTTTCCTGTTCAAACTCATTGCTATTGCTTATAATGGATGACATTCTATACCTTCCTGCCTTCTTGTGTTTTTCGCGTTCAAACCCATTCTTATTGCTATAATAAATATCATTCTACACCTGCCCGTCTTCATGTCAATCTAAAGTTATTTCCTTTCAGAATCTTAAAGATTGATAAAGCCCACAGTTAACCTTTCAAGGAAAATTCCACAATAATTCCTTTTTGAGAAGGAAGGTCTTAAAATCCTCCTTTGACAGAGAAGAGTACCATGAAAAACAATGGAAACGAAAATGAAGCTGTTCCTAGTATACACAGTTAACTGGATATAGAAACATACTCTTGCAATAATTGATGGTCTCGCTTCAACTGTGCCAATTCCATGAGAGCTTTGACCTTCTCATTTGTAACCTTAAGACATTACATACATATATCAGCGCAATTTACAGTTTGTCACTCCAAGCCCCATATTATGATCACACTATATAGCATATTAGCAGTGTTATTAAATAAAAGTGACGAGTGATAGGTTAAAAGTGATAGATGGGGGATAGAAGTGATCGATAAAGGAAGCAAACACTCAGTGGAATACTTGTAGTAAGTTCATCTGGAGCTCCTCAATTTTTTTCTGCAGAGCTGCATTGACATTCCTCTCTAACAAGTGTCTTTCTTCTTGTTGTGAGAGAAGTAATAATGTTTCAACCTGAATTGGAAAGAGAAACTGATTGAGTTAGCACCATATTTACAACTTGAAAGTGCTCAGTTTTATTGCAGCAGTTACAAAACCTTCTCATTTAGTGCCACAGCAAGGGCCTTAGAAGCATCACTATTTCCAACAGTAATGGTAGGTGTCAAGCTAGGCTGATTCCTCTGCAACAGGTAGAGATGGAGAAACTTCATAAACATGTTGATAGCATATTTTGTTCAGAAGCTATGGTTCATTCTCGCTAGATTAAATTGCAAAATCATATAAAAATAATTGAAAATTGAAAATAGTAATAAACAAAGTATCCGAGGTGACTGCTGATATCAACAGAAGCATTTCTTGATTTTAAGCATCGTAGTTACAGAGTTAAAAGGGAGAATCCACCAAGGGAACAAGTCTTCATAGAGAAGTATTTTAGAAAATAGAAAACCTTATCCAAGAAACAAGTTACAAAATCTCAAACTTGACAATATAATATTTATCCTATCTCTTTGACAGCAAAACACGCAAAAGACCACAAGCTAAACTTTTTCTTCAAACCACGAAAAACGTGCGGAAGCTTGTACAAGCACATATCAATTATTAATAGCAATACTATGGCAAATATAGGTCCGAGAACATAAAATTTGTGCCATCAACTGCTACCATCTCAACTAGTCCTTCTCTTTCTTTAACAGATATATTATACATTTGTTATTATCACCATGACAATCAAAGAAAGGCAATAGCTTTTGCCCCTTGAATCTTCATCACTATTAGTGCATAACTGAGAAACTCGAGTGCAACAGAAACCTTCTTATGACAGAGAACGCCTAGAAGAGAACACTACTAAAATAATTTTGAAGGCTGGAGATGTACACTGACAAAGAAAGGTCTAGAGCAAAAGTAAGAACTAACTACCTTAAAGATCAAATCTGAACCATCATCATTGTTTATCCGAACATCTTGACATTCAAGTTCATTGAACTTTAAATCATCCACTTGAGAAGAATTTAAGTCTCTCTCACTCATGCTGCAGTCCTTGAGCTTTCCTTCCACCGTAATCATAGCTGATTTAATATGAGAAAATCCCTCATCAAGTAAGCTTGTAATATTAAGTCTATGCTGGGAATGATAGTGGCGAAATGCCGATATTTGAGCCCTGAGCTTCTTTTCTGAAAGAATCTGCAGGTTAGACCTTTCAGTAATCTATACTAAGACTGCTGATTATATTCCATTTCAGAGTAACAATATTCATACTTTCTGTTTTTCCAAGGCGCGCACTTTTTTCTTCAAGTGATTTTCTATTTCAAGACCCTGAAACCAACACAAGTAAAAAAAAAGAGAGGAGAACAATCAAATAATTAAGAATAGAGTAGAGTTTCTGCAATATTTGAACAAATAGCAGATGAGAAACTACATACTACTTGTAGCTTGTTCTGAAGATTATCCAAAGATTTTCGTAGTGTCTCCACTTGTTCTTCCAGAGCACTCTGTCTGAGGAAAGTTAGTCAAGATCATATAATAAGTTTGAACAATTCTTTTGATAAGTTTGAACAATTCTTTTTGATAAGTTTGAATAATTAAAGAAATAATCGGTCCACAATAACAATTGTTAGTGACTTGGAATTTCAAGTTCCTTGCATTTAGTTTGACGCTTCCCACACTCAAATACAAGTTATTTCCACAGCCAGCCTTTGAAATAATGCAAGTATTTTGCAAATATATGCTTCAATCCTCACACTTCTCCCATCTCCTGATTAAATGAAAGAGCATCTCACCGCCACAACGATTGTCACCCCTTCTTGGACAAGAGCTCACTTTAATGATAAGCATTTAATGGTAAGCTCCCCAGGTAAAGTAGGGAACAAAAGGAAAACTGACAATGTACCCATTAAACATATATGAATGCTCAGCTAGCAGGTAACATCAAATTAATTATTCAGAATCAAACAAATACCCATTACACTTGATCTCCTTAAGCAGAAAGTAATTAAGAGAAGAAAGTGGAGTGGGAATATTAAAATTGGAGTTAGCTAGAAATTTGATTAACATAACAGTTGGATTTTAAGAGCCAAGGAAGTCTGAATGAAAATATGTGCTAAAAAATGATAATGAGCATCAGTTTGTAGTTTGATTTTGGCAGTGGAAACTTGTAATTACAGAGATGGATGAAATAATTTGGAATAGACTAAAATGAAAAGCGGCTCAAGTGATTTGAGATAAAGCATCAGTTATAACCAGTAACATCCAAGTTTTTAGACTGCAAATTTTCTGGAACTCACAATGTACTTAGAGGTGGATGTTTCCTCAGGATTGCTGAAAGTCCACATTTCAGACGAATCATGCAGGAGGCACCCACATTTGTCTTCCCAGGACGCATCTTCAATATCCTCCAATGAATGCTGCCTGATCTCATAGAACTTATGAACAACCTGTTGTACAAAAATTGCATAAATGGAATGTTGAGAGTTTCCTTGATCCATAGTGATTTCTTTCTTATTTGTTGAGAGTAATGAAAGGGATCTGATACATAGCGATTTTTTTCTTATTTGTTGAGAGTTTCCTTGATCCAAAATTTGCATAAATGGAATGTTACACATGTAGAGATGAAACACTTCTGTTTATATATTTTAGTTCTGTAACAATTATGCATATGGATTCACAGGGAGGGCATTAGAACTAAGTACCTCCTTGAAAGCCTCATCCAACCTCTCTTCCCTGTCCATTTCACTCTGCAAAGTAGCGGTCAATATTTTCTCTTCAAGTAATTCACAGTTTAGCTCTTCAATCCTGCGTCAGAGATGGCACATAAGGACAATATTATGTTACACTGCATATATTCCCAGAATTGTTTTTAGATAGTTTTGTATATTGCAATGGGATTTTTGTGGAAACTACAGGTAAAGATATTCGGCTTCATGAATATGAAAGCTCTTCATCTTTTTTAGTATTCAGGTTCTGGCAGAGTTTAAAAATTCTAAACAACTTGAACACCAAATCACAATTTTTATGGATAAAGAAATCAATACATCATGAAAGTGTCCAACTCAAAAGAAATTCGCTGCTTAGAAACATCAACTATTCAGAACCTTGCAGAAGTTACTTCCCTTGCACTCAATTGCCAATGGGAGGAGTGCCAAAATGCAAGAATAACTAAGAATAAAGAAGAGCAAGAGTTCCAAAATCATGAAATTAGCAAATAGACCACTTAAATACCCAAAGCCTACTCACCACCAAATTAAATCACTAAATTAAAAGAAAATTGCTAAGTTCTAAGTCCATTGCTTCTCTACTACAGTAGGAGGTGAAAAACACCAGTATCCATATCTTTTTTCTTCTACATTGTCCAATCTAATCTGCAGCCAATATGAACTTATGTGGTAAAACCTAAGAATGTTAGTTTGTGTGCAACCATTATAATTCTTGCGCTTTTCTTTGGCTGTTCCAAAAGGAAAGGTGATAAAGCTGGCCTATCAATTATTAGCAAAAAGGTTTTTTGAAGATAAGACCCCTAATGCAATCGGCCGTTCCTTGGAGTGAAATGGGAAGTAAACCATTTGACAGCATGGAAAATGTTATGTAGAAGTGCATATTTTGTGGGGACACTAGGGCTTAGAATAGATATTTTCAAACTGTTCCTGGTGCGACTTTTTTTTTTTTTGATGACCGTGGTGTCCGGGCCAGCTTTCGCGCACCTAGACTAAATTCACGGGATACCTTCCACCTCCTACCAGCAACAGGTACCAGGTAACTCTGTCCACCAAGACTAGAACAGATGGGAAGAATCACCTAATGTTTTTTGTCTCCACTGGGATTTGAACCTGAGACCTTAGGCCTCATGGCTCTTTTAACCCACTGTTCCTGGTGCGACTTTGGTGCTTATTTGTAATAAACTTTTTTTTTTTGAGAAAAGCTTATTTGTAATAATCTTAGTTTATCCACAGGAGAAATATATCACTTAGAACTAATGAGCAAGACAAAATCAAATTCCTATTAACATGTAAAAATTCAATCAAACCTCTGCTGAAGTTCATGAAATCCTCTTGACATAAGCTCCTCCTTTTCCTTAGCCTTTTCAGCCTGCAACATTTATAGAGCATATTTAAGAGCCTCCAAGAATTAGACATGTGAGGGATGAATTATACATGTAATCTCACACTCACAAGTTCTTTAATAGTGAATAATTTTATTTTAAACAGTTGCTAAAGTCAAACACAACTCTCTGCATCAATTGCAAAAATCTGGTTCTCCCAAAACATTTAAATCAAGATTCTTCAACTGTGACAGGCAGTAATAGATATGTAAAGGATGTTAATCACACCATCTTATCTCTCCCTTTCCATTTTCCCCCTTTTTTTATTTTTCTTTTTTTGAGGGCAGCAGGGAGGAGGGGCTGTTCAGGAGGGAATGAGTATTCAGAAGGAAAAGAAATCTTGACAACCTCCATTACGGCATGGTCCCGCTCAGAAAATGCACCAGCAACACAACCTTGAAAAAATTTAAGCTGCTTTTCTGCTTCTATATTCTGGAGTAAAATAGAAAACGGAGCAAGTTATAATATATTGGACTATGATGCACTTCCAGATGTTTAATTGACTCTAGATCCACCAAAAATGAACATTAAAACATCTGAGTTGCAAGCTCTTAGCTTTCCAAGAACCAGAATTATAATGAAATTTGGGTCATCCCCCAAACAAAAACCATTTTTAACAGTCAAAATGAGAGAGAAAAGATAGCTTCAGAGTAATATACACCTCCAGACCCAAATGTTTATGCTTTCTCTTTCCTTTCCTGGGGATAGGGGAGGGAGAAGAGCAAAAAGAAAACCTTGGAAACTTCTGCACTGTGTAGATTAGCCAGTTGACCCTAGAAAAGTGAAGATGGAAAAAAAAGTGCATCTGTAAGATTAATAGCAGAGCGGTCCTGCGATGACATTAAAAAATAGTTGTAGACCTTACTTTGATGTGATAAGCTTCGGACAGCTCTTCTTGAAGATTCTGATTTTCTCGTGTGCAAGCAGCTAGTTTCTTTTTCAAGTTTTCAGTCTCCTGCTCCAACCCAGCTATCCTAATTGGTTAAATAAAAAAGCCATTTCAAAATATCATTAAAAAATAATTCCCTTCTTCCATTCAACGCAAAAGAAAAGGAGAGAGGACATAAAACAAGGGGAACAACCTAAATACAAATGACTAGCTTCCCCCGACTCCCAAAAAGAAAAAAGAAAAAAAAAGAAAGTTATACCTATGAAGGGGCACATGAGTAGGCAGCCCAATATAGCTAGGTCCACTTTGTTGCATGCATAGCTGTTCAATATCTTTATGCAACTCATCACGCTCTAAACAAGAAACCACAATACATTAGATTATACACAATTTTCTCACTTACTAATCAGTTACAGGCTACACCACTGCTAAGAAGCTGGAAAGGTTCAGAACACAATTAAAACATATTTGGATAAGAATGCGAAATAGATTAGCAAGAATGAAGAAGCATGAGTAAATAACATCATATTTTATTCATTCTTAACTACAGAACCATTCTGGAGTCACCTAAACCAGCTCAACAATGAAAAATGTTATGCTGGTACCATCTAATCAAAAGTAGCAAGCGCATTATGTCTGTTGAAGACTTGCTAGGAGGGTTGTAAGTCCCTCCTATTTTGTTGGAGGGCATGAATTTAGCCCTTCTTTTGGTCACTCAATTACTCAACAGAGTCAGTCACCTATTAAATCTTGACAGCTGCAAGGTGTTATCTGAAGTGTCTAACTCATACGAATAATATAGTACATCCACAACAGCAAGTTGCTTCATGCCTATGTGAAATTATAATATCACCTTCTTGAAACCGATTACATTCAAGATTTGATGAATCGCTCACATTCTCCCCCACCGCCACGGAGCCACCTCCTCTTTCCAACTCTTTAGACCTTTTCTTTCTTTCTTTTTTTGGTGTGTGTGTGTGGTGGGGTGGGGGGCACTGTATACCCTAGCATTTACACTAAATGTTTCATGACTATGTTCCACCACTTGTACCATTTAATAGGAGACTTGCATTGAGATCTCAACAATATGCAGGAAGGTTACAGAGACACTGCATTCCCTGAACCTAAAGACCTGTAATTCAAAGTTTATACCCCTCCAATTCTCTCAGTAAAACTATGTAACGTCATCCAAAAACCGGAGGAAAGATGCCCTTACTTATGGCATAAAGTACTTGTGTCCCCATACATGATTCACCTTTTAACCTATATTTTACAAGCAGTGCATAAACATTGAATAATTTTAACAAGAACAAGCAAGTACACATCACCAATCGACCTCTTTTAGGATTATTTAATTTCTATCTTGTTGAAAGGAGAAACTACTGCGCTGTATAGAAAGTTGGACAAGCATGATAGATGAGCCTGTATGGCTCAGGTTGAGTCATATCATATACACAACTTCTACTCTTTTCTCAACTTGGTGAGTTGGTATTTAGTAAAGAAATTTTATATAACAGCATACCTAGTGTAGTCCCGCAAAGTAGGGTACCTTACCTATCTCAGAGGTAGAGAGGCCGTTTCGGATAGACCCTCGGCTCGAGGAAAATCAGTCCAAAGCAGTCAGAAAAGGAAGTAACGGAAGTGACAGCATAACAAAGTAAAATCCTACGATTAATCGATGTACAAGAAATGACAGATAATAACATAAATCAAAGGACAAGAAACTACCGAAGCACTACTACAACTACTAGTATGGATAACAAGACAAAGCGCTACTACCCACTAACCTACTACTCTAATCCGCGTATATTTAACAAAAAAGAACATTTCACACTATGTTAGACCAATCTGTCCATAACATACATACAAATACAAGAATTACAAAAACTATAACTAACAAAGATGCCGAAAAAACACAAGATGTAAGCAAGCATACCGCGCTCCAATTCTTTGATCCGAGCACGCAAAGATGCATTATCGTTCAAATTTCCGTCCATGGCTGGAAAAAAACAAAAGGAAAAAATTGACGTCCACAACAACGTAAGTCATAATTCATCCACCTACTATAATTATGTCGGAAAGTTGTGATAAACAATTTTCTCATAAATTTCAAAGGATAAAGAAAAGTGGATTTTGATAAATTAGAGGAAAGATTAAATTAAACGATTAAGAAAGTAACCTTAAAGGCTCAAATTCGAATGAATTAATTGAAAACCCTAGAAAGCCAACAACTGATTGTTGATTTCCCTCCTTTCTTGCACAGGTATATGCCGGAGACAGAGATATAAACTTGTGATTGCTTCATTAAAATAATTCTATTTTTATATTGTCTTTCTGGTTTCTTCACGTGTTTTTTCTATAATTTTATTATTGAAGTCTTGGGGGTATTATCCGAGCGTTTAAAACTTTATTAGATATTGAACTTGATAATTTGGAGACAACAAAAATCGTGCTGGCATTATTTGGAAACAATTTGTCATTTACTTAAGTTTGGAGGAAAATATGCTTATACTAACGTTAAGTATAGATGGCAAAACATATTGCAATTTGTATGATAAATTATTTATCGTCCGAATTATACATAGTTTTATAAATAATATAGAGCTTGAAAAGATTTAAGGAAGTGTTTAGTACGGGGGGGGGGGGGGGAATAAAAAAAAAAGAATTTTTTTTTTTTGATGTGTGATTAAAAAAATTTAAAATATTTTCCCTAGAAAAGATATTTCTTAAAAATGAGAAAACTAACTTCTCTGATATTACTCTTGTAGTTCTTGTCCTTCGATTTCTATTATTATCTGTTATTTCTTGCAATTCGATTAGCTTAATATTTTATTGCAGTTACTGTCAATTCTTTTCTTTTTTCTGCATACTTTGGTTATTTATTTTTATTTTTTGCACTTTTTCATTCAGTCAAGAGTCTACTCTTATCGAAACAAGTTCTCTACCTTCCAAGGTTGAGGTAAAATTTGCATACACTCTATTTTCTCTAAATCCCAATTTTTGGGATTACACTAAGTACATTATTGTTGTTATTACTTTTGAGACAGTATTTTATCAAAAAAATAAGTTTAAAAAGAACATTTATTTTTGAGAGAAACATTTTCCTTCTAATAGAACACGCCCTAGATCTCTTAAAACATACTTTTACCACATTTCTCTTGTCGAAGGGTTGTGCATAATCCTTACGTTTAAGACAAAATATACTTTTGATTTAGGTTTTGTTTTCCCTTTTCTAACATATACATCTATTTCCCTTTATAATCCTTTTCCAAAAGCTCATTCCGTAAGAACACAAAAAATGACTTTCTTAGAGAAAGTAAGAAAACAAGTTTCATAAGTAGCATTTCATATTAATTGTGTTCTCCGCATCCTCCAACACACCTCATACTATTTGTCTAGATTATATACAAATGCTTTTAGAATAATATTTTTTTGTTTACGTACCAAGCACAAAAAATTAAATAAAAACCTCCACTTATTTTTCTGGAAAACATTTCCATGGAAAAGTACGCACATACCCATATTGCCAATTCTCTGTCTCATTAGTTCAAATCTTGTGGAAGGACCTAAAGACAAAAAATACAACTAGGTGAATTCAGCCCTGTTTGGCTGTTTCTATCTACGAGTACAGTTCACAAGTCTTAAACTCTAATTTTCTCCTTGAAGGTGCCCATGTTCTGCTGGTGAAAAGGGGAAATGAATATGCTATGTACTGGGAAGGCTTTACTATCACAAACACTAGATTATACATTTCCACAACTTTTACCATATTTACAAGCCAACAAGTGAATTGGCTAAAGATTTGAAAAATAACAAATTGGAGGAAAATCCAGCAAAGCTCTAGTATCGAGACTCAACTGTAGAAAATCCATCAAGCGTGTATCATCTGCGCATTTACAGAGAAAGAAACAGTAAGAAAAGGAATAGGGAATGGTTAGTGACAAGGCTTTTGCCCTAACATATTAGATAGAATATAACATTTACTGCACAGCGACAAACTGCAAACTACCTTGCTAACAATGGAAAAGACTTACCACTAGATAGGTAGTACTAACTGCCTAATCAACCAAAAAGACCTCATGATATCAAATTTACATTCACAAGAACATGGATTGAAGAGGAATGAAATAAACATACACATAAGGATGCTTGTGAGTCTGTTTATTGTTGAAATGGGAGAACCTTGAACCATTAACCGGTATGTGATTAAGTCATTCCAGCTTTTCAGTTGATAAACATACCATAAATGGATCAACTAAATGTTTTGATAGAGAGAATTCAGTAGCAACATCTATCCAAAATTAGAGATATATCATCTGAAATAAAGCTGAAGGGAAACCACAAATACGAAAAGGTAACACAAGTTCATTGAGGGGTCTTGAGTTTTAGACATTGACTAAAAAACACCAGAAGATAAAGGAAAAATTATCTCACTTATGAGGAAAATAAAGAAGACTGGGGGAATGGCAGATGCAATCAAGGAAAAACCAAGTAACTGATCTGATATTGTACAAATATCTTACCATCCTTGGGGTGCTTCTCCCTTGTAGTGCCTTCATTGCAGCTTCTGCAAAGGCTTGAGCAGCTTCGGCATCAGCCTCAGCAGCATCAGCCTCTCTAGCAGCATCCTCAGCTTCTGCTATGGCTACTTCTGCTTCTGCAACAGCTTGTGCAGCAGCTGCTGCTGCCTCTTGAGGTGTCATACTCCTCATCTTAGTTAACTCTAAATCTACTTGAGCCTTAGTGAGCATGTTTATATCATCCTGATCAACCCTAGAGGAGATTCTCTGCCTGTTTTCCAAGAGAGGAATGGAAGGGATTCTTCTTTTGTCAGATAATACTGGCATTGGTGCTATTTTATACTTTCGCTTCATCTGCAAAAGAAACAGCAGCCTTAATATCATAATCAGCATGAATCTAACTACTGTCCATCATTCATGATATTCTATACTTCCGCTTCATCTGCAAAAGAAAGAGGCATCCTTGATATCATAATCAGCATGAATCTAACTACTGACCATCATACATCAGTTTGAATCCACCAGTTCATATTGGCTTCACACTCGAAGCTATGGGCAAGATAAGCAACAAATGAAGTATGAATTCCAAGACTGAAATATCACCTTGATAAGTTTCCCTGTTGCAGTTAAATACTTCAGTTTCGCTGAAAGTAGCCTTTTAAAGTTTGTAGGTGCCCAATATTGATCCTACAAGATATAAAAAGTATCGAGTATAATTGACTGATATTGATATATGAAGCAATAATTTATAGCTTAGCTAGGAATTGAAATTCCATGAATGTTGACCTCATGCATTATCTAAAGTTTATCACATGACACCTTACTTTGGAAGCCATCTCTTAATGTAGAGAACTAAGATCAAACACAGAGGAAAAAATGTCAGTATAGCACCATCAGGTTAATGTTACAATCATAAAAAGGTAGCATTTAGTTCATACTGAACAGGATGCTAAACTGGACCCATTGATACTTGGGAGGTATTTGACAAAATTAAACTCCTACAATTCTATGCAGTTGATCTATTGTTGTGAACGCCAATAGCTAGATGCTTAAAATCCCCCACACATTAAAGAATAAACAACTGTACAAGGAAAAAACTAAAAATTATAGTAATAAATGAGTTCCAGAATAGCTCATACTTGAATTAGCAAGAAGCACCAATAGCAAACACCATTCAGAATGTTATTGATGGCACGACAAGCAAGACTTCAAAATTCCAAAACGTGTTAGAGTCCCTAAGAAAGAATATTGTGCTATATAACTAAGCAATACTGCTCTAAATAGTCTTACTTTTTGGACATTAAGCTCAACAAGAAGATGAGTACCTCTATGTATGTTGCTATAGTAGTCTTGTTGGAACCACCCGGCTCCTTCAAGTTGCTTATAGCCTCCATTATAAGATTATCCAATCTATAATAGTAGCAAAGCAGCAACACTTAGAGATAGTCGTCCTTCCAGCAAAAACTAAGACCAAAAATGGAACATAACAAACTTATGATAAGGCTAGGACTACTTTTATCCATCAACCATCATCAGAATGCTAAAAACGAAACAAGAATTATTACTTCGAAATATCATGTGTAGAATGTGAAAATAATTAAAACTATGGAAGTATGAGATCATGCAGAAGCCAGCATTTAACTAAATCCGCGAGCACAAGTAAATGTACACGGCTACAACTTGAGTCATGCTGTAACAAGTAATGAGCAAGGTTTGACCTTATGATAGATCTTTTTGACCCACAAATCTGTGGAGAACCACTAGAAGTGGTAGCTAGCCTTGCTTCAGCCATTTCCTCATCACTTTTACCCTCAGTGGTGACAGCTAAAGAACTCTCATCCTGTTTACGGGCTTGATTCATTCTTTTGAGAGCCAATCTTGCTTTCTCTCTAGAACCCCAGCCGTTTGCCATCACACCCATGTTCCTCCACTTGTCCTGAACAGAAACAAAGACAAATTAATATGTCATGCATAAATACATAGCTAAGAGAAAAAAAGAAAAAAAAACTATGTGACCTTCATCGACTAAAATGACACCAAAGCTTCCTCTCAGCAAAAGAGAATTTTATCCTAAAAGAAATGGAAAAAAGGGAAATTCTACCTTTAGATCTACATTTGAACGCGAGTACAACACTCCGCTAAATTCTGGGTCCTTGAGGATCGTCCGCCATTTGCCTGGCCCATACTTACGGACCCCAGCTTTAAGAGCAGCTTCTTCGTCTGGAGTCCACTTCTGTTTAGGTGCACCCATCCAAGTATTAAAAAATTATCCTTCAAACAACCTAATCAGAAAACCATAAATATGTGTCATCTTCTGTTTGTGCATTGCGCTTGATACCTCAACTAATTCCTTTTGTATAGGCTTAACAAATCCTAGAATAGCTTTAAAATATAGGCAAACAAATAAACACGGCCTATAAATATTAGAACCATTTCAATAGAGAAATTTGAGCTAAGATAAGCATCCTCTGAATCACACTGCAATCCCCTATGCTTTCCTAACTTTCAACAGATTTAACATAATAAATTCAAACAAATCTCAACAAAAATCTAGTTCATGAATTAGGTAAAACAAACCGTATACTCTAGTGAAATCAAATGATGCAGAAACACAAATAACACTAGTATTCATGAAAACATTCTATAAGCCAAATTACGGAAAATCACAAACATAAAAGAGGATAATTTTTCATGAGCACATCATCTTTTAGCTGAATTATGGAAAATCACAAACCAAAACCTTAATTAAGCCAATAAATCAACGAGATGATAAATTTACATAAAGATTGTAAAAATCACAAATCGAAAACCGTACTTTTGTCGATTAAATTAAGAAAATTACAATTAAATTAGAAAAATTGATCGAAGGATCGAGGAAATGGAAGAACAGAAGGAGATGGAGAATTACCAAAGAGGATCTGCAGAAAGAAGGATTAAAGCCTAAGAATTTGAATATCCCCTTTTATATATTTTCCTTCATAAATTTCTGCTAAGATGGAATGCCATTTTTTTTTTCCTAAGGGGGTTATAGCATTTTTTATCCCTTAATTATTAATAAATCTTTTATTTACATCCTTGTGATATTCAATGAAGCATTTACCATTTAACTATTTAAAAAATAAACTTTTAGTCCTTTTAAAATTTTATGTAGGAATTATATTAGATTTTGATTGTTTTTAAAATTTAAATATGGAGTAACAGATAAATTAAATATAAGATCTATACAGGTGATTAAATAATTTGTGGTTTATAATTACGATAAAATTATGGCTATTTACAAGTAAAAAAATCAAAAATATTTTTAACTTATTAAACCTTAAATATATTTAGTCGAATACCACAAAAATCAAAATTAAAATTTGTCAATGATCGAGAGACTAATTTTTAACCCTTCTTTTTTATGTTGCATTTACACACTCAAGATCCTTTTTTTCCAACTCAATTTCTTTCTTAGCTTCATACACTATAGTTTCCAAATTTTGCATCATACTTGTCTAATTGATTACTTTCCCCAACTTATATCCTTCCTTGTTATATCGAGATGTGCAAAAGTATTTACATTTTTCCTTTTTGTAGTCTTATTTGATATATTTTTGGCTTGTGGGTTTTTTTGGATTTATGAGTGAATTTATTTCCTTTTTCTTTTATATAGTAAGGATGCATGATTAATAAAATAAATTTTTAAACATATATATATATTTAATTACGAATTCATTAGTTAAAAAAGTTCAGTGGCAATTGAGTTCATAATCCACAAACTTCAAATTATGATTTTATTTTTTCACGATCATGATCATGACATAAGAAGGTAGCTTCATACAACTTTAACCTCTCGAAAGGGTCCATGAAACTTCCATTGCTTAGCTAAATCCTAATTTTACTTTGTTAGCTTTTATTTATGCATATGCTTCACTTCCATTTTTACTTTATCTCTTTCATTAAATGAGATGGAGTTTTGAAAATATTGGCTTCAGATGGTATGCAGTTGATATAATTGATGATATAGTTTTATTTTCAATAGCTTTAATATAGGAGAGCCATATCTTCCTACTGAAAACATTAGTGCTATCATTTGAGTCCTTCCCGGTGGTATGAATGTCTGAAAAGTCCTTTTTATCTATGTACTTTGATCTAAGCTAAGGGTAGTACTTCATAACTAATTGTCATCAGTATTTTCATCATTAGTATATAGAACAAACTCATATACTAGTTATATTATCCACCGAGATAATAGTATCTCTCAAAATGTACATAACCTTGAATTTGGTGAATAGATACACTTGAATGCATTAAATTATTAAATCATATGAAAGTCATGTATTCTCAAATGGAGGTTTCATAATGTTTATAAAAGTCACGACATAATAAAAAGGAAAAAGCTAGATCTTGTGATTTACAGAAAATCATCATTGTATGTCATTCTCCTTTACAACGATCTTAGCTTATTATCAAAAGCATGCATCTAAAAGACAGCAACAGCAAACCGCAGCCAAACTGCAAATATTAACAAAACATAAAATTAATTAGTTTAATATTCTCTGCCTTCTCAAAATAGGAGAGAGTTAGTCTATAAGAGAAATATGTTAGGAATATTAATGCGTAAAATGCTTATATAAACATAAATTATATTAAGATTACAATTCAGCAGTTGCAAGACTCTAACTATACTTTTTTTTTTTAAAAAGGAAGGAAGGAAGGAAAACTCTATACCAGTTAAAATCATTATTGCTCAAGTAACTCAGGACACATACCATGGTAGGATAAGCTTATTACTAAATTGGTCTCTCGGCTACTGAAAATCATATAGTAAAGTTATCTTTCATTAGTTTGTCAATAGAAAAGTCATTTATGTACAATCATTTCATACCAATAAGAACTCAATGCACATCATTACAGGGAACAAAAATAGAAGCAAAAACAAGAAAATTATTTTCATCCAAAACTCTAATTAAAAGTTAAAACATAGTCTTTTTAGATACACATGTACTTGTATTTTCTGGTAGGCCGGGATTGATAAACAACATAGCTAATTAAACAACTTTGTTCTATGTTAGTATCAGCTAATAACACAATCCTTATAAAAATGATAAAGCAGATATCATCTGAAGGAACACAACTAATATAAAAGAAATTACCAAAAAAGATAAAACGCCTTTCAGATAAGAAAATCATGGCACCTTTTATGAATAATATTTTTAATAAAGAAATTTTAAATGTAAATAGGTCTGTCCTGATTTCACATGATCAACATTCAAGAAGAAGAAACCTGAAATCATAATATCTATCTTCGTCAAATATATATATTATGATTATGTATACATGCAAAATATAATAATTAATCTTCAAACATAAGGTTGGAGAAGGTTGGCTACCAGCCAGTCATGACATCGGTGGTGGCAGATGAGTTCTTTTGAGGTGGTGGAGCAGCGTATTGAGGAGCACCATATGGCGGAGGAGGATAGCCTTGTGGAGGGTAACCTGGCGGGGGATAACCTTGCGGAGGATAACCTTGAGGAGGATAACCTTGAGGAGGGTACCCATATGCATCTTTTGATGGATATCCTAATTAATTATTATCACAATCAAATATTAGAACAAATCATCAAATAAAATCAAACTCATATTGCATTTATAAGATCTAATTCCAAGAAAATCATAAAGAACTCATAGACAAACAATAAAGAAATATGTTGTTACCTTGAGGGGGAGGTACACCAACAGGAGGAGGTTGATTATAATAACTCATGATAATTAATTGGATATATGTTCTTGGAATTATAAAATAGGTATGGTTTCAAACTGAATGATTTTTTTAATTTGAGACTTGGGATAGATGAAATGCAAAACTATTTGTTTGATTTTAGTCTGATCTAGAATAATTCAATCAAATCGTGTGAAATGTTGATCATCTTTTTCTGTTTTTTCTCTATGTGATTAATCTGTCAAATAGATAGAAAAATTATCAATGTGTTTTTTGTGTGAAAACCAATTACTACTAATAATAGTTAGATTACTAAATTGTCCTTTTTTTTATTCTTTAGAAAATCAATTATTTATTAATAAAACAAAAGGTTTAAACACGTGTATCTTTTAGCAATTACTTACGAAGTTAATTATTTTTCAGTTAATTAAGAAAATATAAAGTTATTTTCCTATTCAAACGACACCAAAGACCACGAGATTTTAGGATCCATCTTTTTTATTGAACTAACATTCAAATTCACTTTCTAACTTCACTCGGAAGTAAAGCATATATATAATTGATTTCAAATTCAGATAAAAGGAAAATAATGATAAGGTGATTGTGTAAATTCATTTTAAGTTGTGATAGAAAGTCAGTTGCTAGTATTATTTTATGATCACATTATTATTGTTATTGTTATCAAATAATATTTATACCTACGGATGTTAAGGGAGGCTCGATAAAATTAATGACGTAAAAACATTTCTTAATAAGAGTTTTATATCCTTTTTCTTTTTTCCTCATATTACACTGTACATAAAACCTTTTTGTTTGGATGATAAAAACCTTTAACTTTATATAGAAATATTATTTATAATAGTAATTAAGGAGTAATTTATGCTGTAATAAGATAGTATGTGTTTGTAATACAATTCATTGGATGTCGTTGTATAAGATTTGATTTACTAATATTAAGATGTGAATAGTTTAATTCAAAAATCTAAATCTTTCTAATATGAAAAGTAGAAAGGTTTTATTTTTTTTCTTTTTATAGCTTTTAAATATTTTTTCCTTCTATAAATTAAACTTCAATATTGTCAAAGCGAAAATAAAAATTATAAATTTACTACTAATTTTTTTTAAAAATGGGACTTCAAGGAAAGGCTTTAGTAGCCTCCTTTTGAGCCGCCCTTGACGAGTTCAGGTGAACCAAAGTATAGCTTATGCTATTAAGAAATTCATAAATTACATATAAATATTAAATGTGAACCCGTAACTATTGTGTATATTAACTTGAGGTCATTATAGAAACCCATAAACTTTAAATCCTATGTCATCAGTATAAATAACTTTGTATACAATGAGATCATCAAAATGATATTCTTGAAAAAAAAAAAAAAAAAGTTACATGCTACTATCAGCTGGTAAAATTATACTCCGTGAGTCCCATTTTATGTGGCAATCTTTGACTTGGCACGGTGTTTAAGAAAAAAAAGGAAGACTTTTGAAATTTGTGGTCTAAAATAATCCTTGAATATTTGTGTGGTTGTAAATCATTTCATTAAGGATAAAAAGGGAATTTCAAAGTTAAGTTTTTCTAATTATAGAAAGGTGACATTCTTTTTGGGACGGACTAAAAAGAAAAATATGCCACATAAAATGGGACGGAGGGAGTACTATTTTAAATCCTTTTCTGGACGTGGAGTGTTAGCTAGGCTTATCTTCTAACCCTTAACATAATTTCTTGAAGTAGCTAGCTCACTTTTTATAAACAGATAGCGAGTCTACATCAATTTCTAGAAAATAGTAGTTGGCTTTTAGTCTCAACAATCACTAACTAATTACCATATCCTTTGCTTCAACTTTTACGGTTTCTCCTAAAGCCAATGAATTAGTAGCTAGTATTAGTAAATACATTGCTTTACTGTTTTGCATATTGCATATATATATGTATGTTTTAAAAAAAAGATTAAGAGTTTAAGTGAGACATAAAAAGAGTGGTACTAGAGAGATGACAGGACCGGCGAAAGATGAATTTGTGCCTCATCCGGTGAAAGATCAACTTCCCGGAGTCGATTACTGTGTTAACAGCAATCCTTCATGGGGTACGTACGTATTTAATTTACACAGATATTTTAGTGAATGAATTTAAAGTGATAAAAGTTAGTTTAGTGAATTCAATAGAAAAATAATAAGTTGAATGATCATTAGAGATATTAGATTTCCTTGAGTTTCGAAAACATAGAAATGCTTGTTAAATTTGTAACTGGTTAACTCATCACTAAAGAGATGAGATATTCAGTTAGGATTTTTTTAAAAATTCTCAATAGACTACTTCATCAAGCCTGTGAGTTCCTCCTCTGTTTGATCCCAAAGTGTATATTAGTACAAAATTAAAACAGAATGCGCCTTTAGAAATAACTATTGTCTGCTTTAAGGGACCTGAATGTGAAAGCTAACTGCTTAAATATTGCAGCTGAGGCTGTCATACTGGGTTTCCAACACTACTTAGTAATGCTTGGCACTACTGTCATCATCCCTACCATCATTGTCCCTCAAATGGGTGGTGGCAACGTAAGTACTTCTCTATTTTTATCTTCGTTATCAATTTCAGTCAAAAATTTATATGTCAGTACAAAAATTTTATCTGTCTTTTTGTATAATATCAGTTAGAGAGGACCTTCAATGAAGTGACTTGTGTGTGAGGATTCATATAGCCGACCCCAATTTTCTTAGGATTGAGGTGTAGTGTTAGTAATAGTTGTTGTTGTTGTATCTTTGTCATCAATTGTATGAAGTGTAGTACAACCTATTTTATTTGACTCCTGAAAATTCGGGGCTTTAGTATACTTACAACATTTGCTGTTTCCAGGTGGAGAAAGCTCAAGTAATACAAACTTTGCTCTTTGTTGCTGGGGTGAATACTCTTTTACAATCTTGGTTTGGAACCCGGCTTCCAGTGGTGATAGGTGGATCATTCAGATTCATAATTCCAGCCGTTTTTATTGCATTATCCAATAGATACAATACATACCTTGACCCTCGTGAGGTTGGAGTAATCGAATTTCTTGCTTCATTTTTGTGTTTCTGTACATTATTCTAGCCTCCAGAAATAAAATCTTTTCTGATTATAACAGCATTAGTGATTTCTTTTTTATACTTTTGATCATTTTCTTCAGAGGTTTAAACAATCAATGAGAAGTATGCAGGGGGCTCTGATGATTGCATCCGTTCTTCCAATATTACTTGGCTTCCTTGGAGTTTGGAGAATTGTTACAAGGTCGTGGCCATTTCGAAGGATTATACTATTTGCAGCATTGTATTACTTATCATGTAGAAGAGAATGTTTGATTCCAGTTGTTTGAGAATGTAGGTTCCTGTGTCCTCTTTCCAAGGCTCCACTGGTGTTGCTTGTTGGCATTGGACTATATGAGCAAGGTTTTCCACTTGTAAGAAGTTTGGCTGATGCTTACTAGTTACTACTTCCTCGGTTCCATACTTCCATTTTACCAACTTACTTTCCTTTTCTAGTTTGTTTCAAAAAACGAAAATGACATTTTTTTTTATATTTGGAAACTATCTATCTTTAAACTTTCCGTTTTCCCTTACTAACCTGCATTTGTAGTCATTGAAATGTCAAAACATGTTAAGACCATAGGGTTACTTTTGTTGTTTCTTTTTCTTTCTTAAAATCCATATCCAATTGAACATGGCTATATAAAATGAAACTGAAGGAGTATCTTCTATATAGGCAGATATATAGTGTAAGAGGTTGGTATTATCATATAGTACTACTCCTATATCATTTGAGAAATCATTTATTCTAACACTGAAAAGTTAGAATTGCATCAGTTTACAGTACTAAAAGTGATTCACTTTGGTAAATCCAGTTTATCACTTCTCCGAATGAGCTAGATACAACTGCCTAAAGTTGGCCTTAAACATATCTTTACTTCTATTAGGCAGTATCATTCCTTTTTACATTGGTTTACTGAGTTTTTATTTATCTCTGTCTATTGATGGCAGCTGGGAGAATGTGTTGAAATTGGTCTTCCAGAGTTAGTTCTACTTATATTGTTGTCACAAGTAAGCCTCATTCTTAATAGCTATTGCGGTCACTATTGAGATGCATGTATGATACGCAACTACTAATGTTTATAACCACTGATACTACAACAACAACAATTGTGCCTCAGTCCCAAATGTTTGTAATCACTGATACCTGATATAAATGTCTTTTATCCTTTGAATGGCAAAAACATGATAGTAAGGCTTTGTTTTTGCATTTACTATCTTTTAATGAGAAAAGTTGCATAAAATAAAGTGCTAGCATGGCTGCTTGTGATTCTCTGCTTAGATACACTGCACAAGGATTATGCAGTAGAGGAATGGATATGGAGATCATTTTTGGTGATATTAGTTATTGTTTTTGGTCCTTTAATATGTAATTCATGTATGTTTGTGCAGTTCATTCCTCATATGTGGAAATTAAAGCAACCCATATTTGAGAGATTCGCTGTCCTGTTATCAGTTGGAATAGTGTGGGCATTTGCAGCCCTTCTCACAGTAGCAGGTGCATACACGAACAGACCCCCACAGACTCAGTTCAGTTGCCGAGTTGATCGCTCTGGGCTTGTTAGTGGAGCTTCATGGTGTGTTCACACTAAACTAATAGTCCCTTGAGGCAAATTTGATATAGTCTGATGTCAACCAGGAACTCACTTTCGTAAATGCAGGATAAGATTTCCTTACCCATTGCAATGGGGTATTCCCAATGTTGATGCTGGACAAGCCTTTCTGATGATGGCTGCAGCTTTCGTTTCTCTCGTTGAGGTTTATATCTTGTTGCCACTGTTTAATCTAATATTTTGATTTATTTGCTGACTTGATTCGAATTCCTCTCTTGCTAGTAAAACCTATCGTGAAAAATTTTAGTATCTTAATTCAAAGATCTGCTTTATGACTATAGTGTAAGCTGGGAGATGCTAATAGAAAATTACTGAAGCTTTGGGAGACTAACATTGTGAATTTTTGAGGCTGGTGTTGATATTGTCCTTCTGAAGAACATTTTTCCTGCTCTTTTGACAGTCTACTGGAGGATTTATTGCGGCTGCAAGATATGGAAGTGCAACATATTGCCCAGCTTCCGTTCTGAGCCGTGGTGCTGGATGGCTGGTAAGTAAATTTACCATATTGACATTCTCTCTTGCTACAGATTTTTTCTTTTGATCTATAATTCTGTGGAATTCAATCTTTCTTTTGTTGGTGTCCAGGGATTAAGTACGTTTCTCAATGGTTTATGGGGAACCGCCTGTGGATCTACTGTATCAGTGTAATACATCTATCTACCTTAAGAAATGCTTAAAGTAGGATATTTTAGTTTGTTCTATTCCTCATTTCAAAACCAAGGGCACAAGCAAGTTAGCAAAAAGCAAGGCTAAGTTGTGAGGACTCTTATAATTAACATTGTTCAGTAATGTTGTTGTCTCTGGATATCTCCGCGCCAATCATCTCTAAAAAAATGCATCTGCAGGTACCCTCTTATTACGTTACCATTCGTTGCTAATGCTTTTCTTTTATGAACTATGAAGTGAAAACATAGGTCTTTTAGCAGTAACAAGAGTCGGAAGCAGAAGAGTAATTCAAATTTCTGCAGTATTTATGCTTTTCTTTTCTGTGTTAGGTGAGACTCATAGTATTATATAGCTTATCTTGGTAATTGCTTATGTTTTTATTGTTTTGGGGCTAATGGCTGCACCTTTCTTTGATCACAAACAGGAAAATTTGGAGCTATTCTTGCTTCAATACCTTTGCCGATCATTGGAGCTTTATATTGCGTCTTGTTTGCCCTCATGTGTAAGTGATTTCTCTCATGTTTTAAGAACATGCAATTTCTGCTTTTTATATGCTACTAGTTTTGAATTAGTACAGTTTCCTGAATTCTCATTTTCCCTATATAAAGTGTTTGATATGTTGGTTTTATTGGATGAGGCAGCTGCTGCTGGTTTTGATTTACTACAATTCTGCAACCTGAACAGCTATAGGACTAAGTTTATATTAGGCTACTCAATGTACATGGGCCTTTCTGTGCCACAATACTTCAACGGTTATGTCATAACCACTGGTCGCGGTCCTGTTCAGTCTGGCTCTGCCACGGTTAGTACATACATCAAAGTCACAGTTTACTTCCCTTTAGCATCGCGAGATTGAATAACAACTTATTTACCCTTTATGCTATGTGCAGTTTGACCAGATTATGCAAGTGATCTTCACGTCCCCCGCGACGGTGGCAGGAGTTATAGCTTACTTCTTAGACCTCACTCTGGCGCGCAGGCATCCCTTAACCAGGAAAGACAGTGGAAGGCATTGGTGGGCTAAGTTCAAGTACTATGGCCGAGATCCACGGAGTGAAGAGTTTTACTCTCTCCCTTATGGCCTCTCCAAGTACTTTCCTTCAGTATGACACATTAATGATGTTAATTAAGAATGAGAAATTTGTCGAAATACTCAGAACAAAGAAGAAAGGAAAGAATATGACATTTGATTGGATAATATGTTTATATTTCTAGCAGAATACATAGTGTCACGTTGTCGTTGTTGAGAGGGTTTTACAATTCAAACTTTAGTGTCACGAGTTGTTAAGAGATTACAGTAGGGTCATGAAGAAAATTGGGCTTGATTAGAAGTGGTGGGCTATTGGACCAGGAAATTACATGGAGTGTCCAAAAAAGTGAGTGGTCTTTAATTTTTGCCCCTCATAAAAAAAGTCTTTAAAAAATATCCTTCCTTCTTTATTTTTGTAAGACCTTTCTTATGGGGGACAAAAATGTATTTGTTCTATACATAAACAAGGAAGGGTATAGAGGGATAAAAATGTATTTGTTCTATACATAAAAAAGAAGAAAGGGTATTTTTTAAAGATTTTTCTTATGGGGGGGGCAAAAATTGAAGACCACTTACTTTTTGGACATTCCATGTAATTTCCTATCTTACATAAAAGCGTGGGCTTCATATCCAAGTCCATTCTCTTTTGTCTTTTAACAATTGAGAATTCTACGTAAGAGAGTATATCATACCTAAATAATTATAAAAATAACATAACTATTGCATCATTTCATAAATAGCATGTTTTATTTCATTTTTAGCATGTACATAAATATTAGCATAATTATAAATAAAATAATTATTTAAAAGAAGGTGCACACAATTAGGGATCATATTTATACCTTATTCATTTATGCAAGATACATTCTCTCTCCTATAATTATTAAAAAATAAATACTTAGATAAGGTTGCACAAAATTAGAGACTAATAAATAATTATATATTCTTTATTTAATTAATCTGAATTCTCTCTCATATAATCAATTTTTCATCCCTTTATTGTCGACAATTTGTATAGTCATATCTTCCATTGTGAACTCTGTTTGTTACTTATTTTTCAAATTCTTTAGAGTGATTCTTTCTCCATAATTTCGCTTATTTTCAAAGTGATTCTTTCTCTAATCTCGCTCGTTTTCAAAGTAATTTTTTCTCACCTTGTATGAATGGATTATCCATCACTATAAATTCATATGTTGCACTTATATATTATATATGTTAATTTAATATTTTTTATTTTAATTCTTCTTATTCAGAGTGATTTTTTTTCTCCTTTTTATTATTTCCATTCTAATTTTTCTTATTTTATATATATATATTACACATACATATTATATATGCTTAATATATTTTTCTAAAAAAAATTCATCTTACTCGATCGAAAAAAATCAATTTATATATATATATTATGTTTAATATTTTTTTCATTTTATCGATAGGAAAAAATATTTATAACCAAAATATATCATGCATAAATTTAATATATATGCATTATATTTAATTTATTACTCTAATATATAGTTTATCTATCACATATATTATACCATATAAGTACTATCAACAAAATCTGTAATATGTTAAAATAATATTGTGTAATATCAAAATTTAAATTGAAAAGGGTGAAAAAAATTTGCCAACTTAAAAAGAAAAGAAGAAAGAAAGATATTAGAAAATAAATGAAAAAGATTTTACCAACAATTTAATGCATTTTTCAAGAGATTGGATGAGAGAATAAAGAATTTATTTATATGGGCAGTTATTTAATGGATTAGGGAGAGAATAAGAAATTTACTTATGGGGGAGTTACTTTCCTTGTGGCAATATATTTTTTGGCTACTTTTAAAATATCAACTTTTATACTAAAAATATGCAATGTCCATTTTAATAGTGCTTAGTTATATAAAGTTCTCACAATTGATTTGTTCATAACATGATTAACCTCCGTTTCAACATAGTCCGACAGTCCATAACAAAGAAATTAAAATTAAAGAATATCAGATAGCACGTTTATAAGATTGCTGAGTTTATTTTATTTTTTCTCTGAAACTTAACATCTTGTGTTACTGCATCAACGAACTACATAGTTCAAACATATCCTTATCATTTTGTACGATCAAAGGAAGAAGTTGTGTTATGACTCTCGTTCCTATGTGTGGATGAATTATACTTGTTCAAGAAGTTGTATTATTTATAAAACCAATAATGATTCCCGATATAAAAAAATGTCATGAAAGTAGGGCTTCATCTGCACAATTTTGTATAACAATATTACTCTTTAGGACTCATTTCACAAGGTAAAGATAAAACTATAGTGAAATTACACTAAATTTGTTATTGTTATGCTCTTTATGACTCAAACATTTCTTTCTTTACTTTAAATATAAAATTTTCAATCTCTAAGTTAAACATTGTGAATTATTACCTTTTATCCAATTTCTTACCATGTAAATTTAACACCAGGAAAAATAAAAATAAGTTTCTCAATTCATAATAGAAATTTACATGTTATAACATTCATATTTCAATTATCATCTTTTACCCAATTTCTTACTATGTAAAGTTTACATTAGGAAAAAATAAGAAGTAAGTGACTCAATTAACTCCAAAAATTTACATGTTGTAACAGTCGTACTTCGAATTCCACTATTTTTCAAAGGAAGAAAGTATTACTAATTTGTCAATAACATTATAGGAAAATAAGAACTAATAAATTTTTTGTAGTGATATAATATGTTAAATTGTTAATTGTGGATAAGAAGACAAAAAATAAAAATAAAAGAAAAAGGAAGGGTGGAGGGTTGACAAAAAAAGGTGGGGTGGGCTTGCAAATCAAATAAATGGAATGAAAAGCCCAGAGGTTTGTCCGTACGGAGTACTCCGCTAAACGACAACTTGTGGATCTTTTAAGATCACATTTGGGTATTATGTTTTGGGCCCCATCTTCCCTCCACGTGGCGCCAACTAATCCTCTAATTTCTTTTCATTGTTAATATTATTATTACTCTTCTATTTCAATTCCCTTTATTTAATGGCAATAATAAAAGATTATGAACCAATTATTGGATAGGGGATAGCCCCATCTTTTTGTCAATAATTTCTTTTTATTATTATCCAATAAATAGAAGATCTTCTTGTTCTATTATTTTATTTTATGTCAATAAGAAAAAAAAATTGAATTCTTCCCTTTTTGTCAAGCATAAGAAGAGTTTGATGGCAAAAGATCATTAAAGTTTTTTAAGTAGACGGTTTAAATCGTTCATTTTAATTTAGTAATCTTACTTTTTTTTTCTCAAGTAAAAGTAAATTTAACTTTTTTTGATTTATTGTTAAAAAGACTTTGATCGTATACAATTTCTTTTGCTCAATATCATGTCTATAATTTAACATCAATTTTCAATTGTGTCGCCTCTATCTCTCGCCTTTTAGAGAAATTAATATTTGTATTAAATTTTTTAAAATTATTAGTGAGTGTTTTGGTAGTGGAATAAGCAATTTCTTTAAGAAAACATCCTTTAATTAAACAACTTTTTTTTCAAAAAACAATTGTTTGAAGAAACTTTTCTTTTTTCAAAACAATATTGTATTGGTCTTGTAGCATTAGAGAATTCAAGTAAGGATTCATTCATTTTATTGTTTTTGCTGTTAACCAGAGGGAAGATTTTAGCATATTGACATTTCTATTGTAAGATACTTTTTTCCTTTTAGATAGAGAAATTTTTGTTCGGTTGGATATGAGATAACACCAAGCCTCTAAGGGTCTGAGATTATAATCAGAATTATTTATCCCATTTTTTTATATAAGATAGATAATCATAATTTTATGATTATGATATGAAATCTTATTTTAATTTTAGTTAATATCTTCAATCAAACACATAATATATTTAATACCAACTATTGCATTGGAAAAATCCACTTAATTCCTCCAATCAAATGACCCCTAAAAAGGATTAAAACGGATAAAAACTAAATACAAAAGAAGAATCATTTTTTCTCTTTGTAATTGGTAATATGATCAAAGCCCCTTATAAAAACACCTAAGAAGAATTAAAACAAAAAAGGACTAGAATACAAAACAAGAATAAAGTTTTTCTCTTTATAAATTGCTAGAATGATTAAAGACAAAGGTCAATGATTTTTTGATTTGACCTTTTCCCAACCCCACACATCAAAAGATTGACGTAGTACTATAACAAAAGAAAATACATTTAATTAACATGGTAGATTGAGAAAGGGCTTAATTGAAAGAATGGAGGAAATAAATGGGACCCAAGTATAATAAAAACAACATTTGTCAAATTATAAATAAATATTGGAGGCCCATATATGAGCTGGATTGGACACAGGGTATTGGCATTTTTCTAATGAATGCCCCTCTGCCTCCTTTCACAATTATTTCATCTTCAATGAGCTCTTGCTACTTGCACCTGCTACTTCTACTACTTGTGCTAATCACACCCTTTTTAAGTTAAGAACTTCAAAAGATATCTTAATTTTGAGTATCCAACTAACTAATTTTTTTTTTGGATTTAAGTTGGGTTCATTGTATTGTAAAATACTAATCAATATAGTTTAATATGTGGCATCATCTTAATTAGGTATACTATTTTCACCGGGTTGCATTAATTAAGCTTGTGCGAGCTTGCTTAAATTGTCGATCTCAAATTCAATAAAGAAATAGGCTGGCGGCTAGCGTAAAACCAACTAATGATCTTATGATGCATCCTCCAAATACAAATATCATTTGAGACGTGTTCACCTAGACGTACGCTCATGGTTTGAGATGAGTTTAAATGGAGAACCATGCATGGTCAGTGCCAGTTAGTTCATATAACTAACCCGAACTTGTATGAGACTAAGGCGTAGCAATCGCTATATACCAAGTTAATTACCAAGCATAAAAACTTATGTTATGATCCTACTACAAGATATGAGATTTGAGTCCCACATCGGTTAAATGGGGAGCTGATGTGTGGTTTATATAGCCTTGGGCTCTTCCACCTTAATAGCTAGCTTTTGAGGTGTGGTTCTTCTAAGGTTGTATCAATGGTATCAGAGCCACCCATCACCCTCCGTCCCCATCGTTCCATGAAGGCGCCTAGGCACCCGACTCGAAAAGAGCTACCTGGGAAAGAGCTACCTACACAAGTAGAGTGAAATCTACCCAGAGTGAGTCTCATATCTTGCAATAGAATCATAACAACTTGCCTATAATAACCTAATAACTCATGAACTTATTCTTTAAACAACTTTTACATAATCAGTACATAATTTTATTTTATTTTGAATTAGTTTGTTGAAGGTTGAGTGTAAATGTTGATGAGTGATCCAAGAGGAAGAGCACATGATTTTGGGGCAGTGAGAGTTTAATCAATCTTTGACTAGGAAACTAAATCCTCCTCAAAGCTAATAAGCAAAGGCCACCACATAAGCATTGGACAAGTACACTGCAGTATTTCATGTGCGCATTCTAATTGTTCTGCTCATGTGCCTCCTGCTCTGCACCATTCCCTATAGTCCTTTCATGTGTCTGCCCTCTTCTTCCTTCTTTTTTTTTTTTTTTTTTTTCAATTTCATTGATTTTATTACAAATTATTTACCTAGTTGCATTCTTGTATTCTTTGTTAAAATAAAATAATATTCACGCCAGTTTGCATGCACTTTGAGGATTTTATCGAGTATCTACCATTTCTCATATGCACAAAAATAATGTTGTTCTTGATATGTTATTATCATGATGAGTGGATGAGCCTATTTTTTGTTACCCCTTCTTGAAAACTTGCCGTGAACAAAAAGAAGGGTGGTTGAAGAGTAACGCTTGTCCTACTTTCGTTAAGATTAGTAAAGTAAGATCTCGCGTTACTTACACTTTTTCTTTTGAGTTTTAATAAATGGATAAAGGTCTAGATCAAACCTTCTATTGTCACGAGAGATGAAAGTCTGAGTGAATGAATTTAATTAAATTAAAGAAAAGGGTGTTAGAGAAACTAAATTCAACAAGTGAACATCGGAAGGAGTAACAAAGAGCACACTCAACTTAATTAACAGCATATAAATATTTAAACAAGCCAAGATTAAAGATTGAAGTGTGTGCGCACGTGCATACATGTGTGTATATCTGTTGGAAGCTCCCAAATAGGTCATATGCACACGTGCATACATGTGTGTGTGAGTCCGTGTTAAAATAAAAATGTGTTCATGTGAATTCCTTTGATAATGTCAGTCAAATGTCTAACCAGATAGGTCCGGTAAAAAACTCACTCATTTTCAATATTTATACGATTTAATAAATATATAACAAATGTATTCTTTCACTTTGCATACGTTGTTATTACTAGTTCATAATAACTAATACAATTCTTTACCTCAATTTTAATATATTAATACCTTCCTAATATAAACACCAAATACAAATAAATTTTTGCCGATGATCAAGCCACGTCCTAAACCCTCTTTAATCTTCCGTCTTTAGAGTTTAAATTAAATTAGTTAATATATTATTATAGTTAATAGTACTAAAGTGCAAACATAGAGTTTTCTTGGAGATAAAACCAAGTTAACAGACATAATCTGATGTCTCAAGCATTCCACGTCAGATTCTTGTCTGAGCATATGGCCATTTGAACTTTTTAACACAATATTTTTTTATTACTAAATATATACACACTTGATTCAAGTCCCACTTGCTTTTTAAAACTAAGTACTATTGCAAATTTTATTACTTTTTCTGGCAAAAGAAGTTAGAGCACGATACATTTTTGGAAAAACTAGTCAAATGTTGTACCTTAATTTTGACTGGATTCGCTGACTAAACTGACTGCTAATTTAATTTCTTGATCCTATTCTCTAATCTAATAGTACTAATTAATCTATTCCCCCACAGCTTCTCCATTGGATCCAAATTCATATAGATTCATTCTAAAGTACTACATTACAGATAAGCACACGATTTTTCTGACCTAAATATGGCCTAATGAGCGGAGAAATATCTCTATCTATGATCGTACTAGAGCTGTTCGAAATAACATCTTTTACAAGTATGTGCTCCTTAATATAATCCCCTCCAAAAAGTATGTACTCTTTCTCGGTTGAACTTATGGTTACTAATTAAGATATTTCATCTAACGTTTAAACAAGAATCCATCTTCGGCCACAACTGGCTGATGACAGAATTATCTAACAATTGACATTTCTGTTTAACAAGGTATGCTTCTTGATATTGAATCCTCATTTTATATGGGTGTATGTAGATTTTGGATTTTAAGTCAATGATACATTCGTGTGCATACATACATATCTTTATCGCAAATCTAAAACATTTGATACATTCATATCCGCTACTTGAGGTGTAATACCTATGAACTCAGTGGCGAAGCCACCACATACAACCAAAGAATGAAGTACAATTAAATTCCCTTCGTTGAGAAATTATATATACCGCGCATGTAATTACTTTAGGCTGCAACTTGCAAGTTTGAAATTTTTGAATCTCCTTATTAAAGTTCTTGATCGATCATTCCGCCACAGCATGATGCTAAGCAAAATAATTAATGACCCCGTAATTGTACTTACTAGGACAAATGTTTGAAGAATAACACTATACTAATTACAACTTCAACCAAACATGATTATATATATGTAGAAAATGATAAATTAGTTTGCAATAATAGGGCAAATCAAAATGGTAGTGGGAAGAAGAGGATAGGTGTCCAAATACTGAGGAAGATTGAAAAGTGTACCCAGCTCTCTTAATTCTGTTTTAAAACGTACTCAGTGCTTCGCTGTCCACCATGTGATAACGTTGTGGCTCCCTTCCCATCCATTCCATCAATTTCTTCCCTTACAAATACACCCCATATTTACATACCCCCCCCCCCACAACCCCGTAGAAACGGATGGATCAGTTGAACCCATCATATTTGACACGGAATATAATAACTCTGATTATGATAAAGGGCGGAATGATAAGGACGAATTAAAGCAAGACTGACAGGCTTTTAGATTAGTATTTTTTTTTAAAAAGAGAAGGTGCACATGATATCCTAAGGCCAACCCTCACATCGAAAAGTGGTACGCGTGCTTTTTGAACTCAATATAGCATAAATGAGCATAGGTCCAAAGCGAACAATATGTGTCATGAACTTGGATCGTAATACATAAGTGATAAGAATCTTAAAAGTTGAAACCATAATGTTTGAATTCTGAATCCGCGTACACCTCATTGTCAATGCCCAACTGTCATTTTGTGATTCATTCATATAGATAGGACTTAGGAGAATGGAGTGCTTGAGGACAAAACAGGTCTAGGATTTCAGCCTTGATTCTCCTTTGGTCTTTTCCTATCTCCACTCTCATTTTTGGCCTTTTCCTCTTAAAAACCCCACACTTTTGTAAAGGACTAAATAGATAGAGTTAAGAGGGAGGGAGGTGGTGTACTGTGTGACATATTTCTTGGACTATTTAGCAACAACAAGAGGGGTGTCACTACTCACTAACAAGTAACAATACTTGTGTAGTAGTAGTGCTTTGCTCATCATTTCCAACTCTAAACTCCACAAAAAAAAACTTCCCATTTGGTTTTCTTGTTTTTTTTTTTTTAGATATAACAAAAATCAAATGGATTATGGAATGGTGGCAGCTGATTCAGAATGCAGTAGTGGATGTGAGTCTGGTTGGACTTCATACTTAGAAAATTCGTTCTTAACTTCTTGTAAAGCTGAAAAGAGTTTAAAGCAAAAACAAGAAGAAGCAGAGGAGGAAGAAGAAGAAGAAGAAGATTTGTCTATGGTTTCTGATGCATCTTCAGGACCTCCAAATTTTCATCAAGAAGAAGAATATGGACACAACATTATAAATGGTAGCCATTATTATGCACCAATTAGTAATCCAAAAAGCAATTCAAAGAGGCAGAAAGCTAAGGAAAAAAAACAACAACAACTTTCTGTACTGGACGATACAGCTAGCTCACCTATTTTCGATTTCTCCAATGTAAGTTTTTTTTGCTTTTTTTGTTGTTTTGCTAAACATACATTTATGTCTTGCATTAATTTAAGAATGTGACATTTTTTACCCATTGGTTGTTACAGTGTTTCTTCCACATAATGATGATTCAAATTATTATTTTTTCTACAGAACAATTTCAGTATCAACAAGAACACAAAGTCAGTGGAAAATGTATTGGATTTTTCACAAGGTTACTCTACAACACACTTTCAGGTACTTAAAGCAATTTGTGCATGTATTTCTAGTTGTCATTTTGATTAACATTTTTCTAATAAAATCTTCAAAAGAGATACTAATATTTATTTTAATGCAGGGGAGATCTGCATACCAGGAACACTATGGTTATTTCCAGTCATCTCTACTACCTGGAAACAAATTGCAAGAAAACCAGTAAGTTCTTTTTTTCTTGCTCTCTTATTTTACTGTCAATGAAAGGGAGCCTTGGAGCAACGGTAGAGTTGTTTCGGTCACTTGCATTAGGGTAGGCTGTCGCATCACAGCCTTGCAGTGCGATCCTTCCCCGCACCTTGCTAAAGCGGAATGCTTTGTGCACCGGGCTGCTCCTTGATTTTACTGTCAATAAATTATTTTGATGATTCAACTAACATTTTTTTTTAATCTGTTCTTGATAGATGGTTTGAAGAGAAGAGATGGTGATGCTCTATGCTGCCAAGTGAATGTTTAGAAAGTGGGAAGGAGTTAAATTTGTCTAAGCAAAAGGAATTGGATCTCTAAAGGGATTCTTCTTCCTTTTCTTTTTCTGTTCTTTTTATGTTTTCCCTTTTTTCTTTTAGCTGTCAATGCATTGGGAAACAGCTTTAAGAGAAAAAAGAATGGGAATTCATTTCCTCTCTAGTTATCTTCTTGTCAATGAATAGTAGCTACAGTTTAGCTTTTTCTTAAGTTCTTGTTGAGCAGCTTGTTTTTTTTCTCTCTCCAGTTTAACCTTTCGGTATACGAAAATCACGACATAATTAATCCGAATTCGAAATGGATGGATCTTTCCCGATAAAGGCCGCCTTCTCTCATGCCAACAGTCTTCTACTTCTAGTCTAAGGGACAAATAATCATAGTCAATCAAAACAAGCAAATTCAGTTCCAAACTAGTATATCCCCAATTTTGTTTTCTATTGATTTTTGCTAGACTTACAATTGAAAAACAGAACAATTAAGTAGCTAGAAGATATATATAATCATAAGAACTTTTTTATACTAAAAAAATAATAATATCTGATTAGGTAAGATTTGTTTGAAATTCATATTGAAAAGCTTCGTGTCCAATGGAAGCTGACCAAATCTTGGAAAAGGCTTGGCTATAAGGTATACAAGACCTTACTTGTCTCTTGGTGTCCAGACAAGAGTACATTCTAAAAAAAGTTGGCACAAAATAACCACTCGTTACGATACGTGTAGTAAAAATGACCCTATAAAGATCTTGTGTACTTTACATTATCGATCAATTATGTCTTAACGTAAAGATATCCTGTGAAATGAGTCGTATAACTTAAAGAACATTTGTAATACGCCATATAACAATCGAACATAGGGTGATGGGTAGTAAGAGAAAAAGTAGAAAGATGATGTGGGAAATGCCAAAAATAATATTTGGAATATTTCTTATATGCAAGTTCATGATCCTTTTATTCAAGTGCAGAGATCCTGCCTGAGATCTTCCTGACCCAGTGCTACATGCCATGTTTAATTTAATTTAATAATATAGTGTGTCCTCTTTATCTAATTTGGAAGCATCTTCAATAATATTCAATTGATTTTATATAAAAATTATTTATGGACTTAGTATGTTTACTCCCTGAATTCTGTCTGCTTGGAAGTTGTCGTTGGACTTCATGTCATGAACAATTATATGCCTTTTCTTTCGTTTCTTGAAAAGCGCTCAACGCTAGCTATCACTATCATCATTGTCCACTATTATCAACTATCATCATCTACAACCACAATCGATCATCATCCTCAGTCATAAGCACCAGTATTGTCAAGCAGTCGTCACCATTTACAATCATCATCACCAACCTTTATTACCATAATAACCACCAATCACTATCTACAATCAACATTATCAGTCACCATATATTACCAATTACTGTCATTATTCACCACTATCATTGGTTATATCTATCATTCATCCACAATTATTAGTTGTCACCACCAACTACCACTGTCAAACACTTCTGTCATCTACCATCAATACTAGCTACCACCCATAACACTACCATCTTCAAACACCACCGCTAGCCATTACCACTAGAAACCACCATCCTAATACGACTGAGACAGTGTTAGATTAATTTAGTATTTTATTTAAATTTTATATTTATTAATTTTAAATACAAAAAAATTAGAATTCAAATGTTGAAAAAACAAACCATCTTAGTTATTTCGTATTTAGATTCTAATACATCTTAATATTCGTACGCATATTCAGATTCAAACGACTTAATATTAATTAAAAAAGAGAGGTTTAAGTGGCTTCATGACCTCAATGTACTTTTTCTTATACAGTAGCATAGGCCTTCGCCACTTCAAATGAGCACAAAACCTATAAGTCACGATTCGATTTGTGGAATTTACGTCAAGGTAAGCTACCTAAGAGTGCTATCCTTCCTTGAACCTTGTATAAATGTGAAATGCTCCATGCACCGAATTGTTAGGTATCAAGAACCCCAATTCATAGTTCTCCCGGCTCAAAAAAATCAAAATAATAGTCTTAAATAATTTATCTAATATAGTAATATTCAACTTCATAAATAATTTTGTGATACGGGGTATCTTATCCTCTTTCTAGAAGTTGGACATAAGAATATTCTTAGTCCAACAGCTGTTTTTTCAGTTTCTTTTCCAATTTTTCCTACTCCTATTAGTATCAGCAAATAATGGATTTAAACAGTTAAGAAAATAGTGCATCCACATTCTGTTCCATGGATGAAATTCACTATTATTTGGTACAAGACAAGATCAATGTTCTATTTCACCAATTGTTTACTAAATGTTCATTACAATTCCTCAAAGAAAAGAAGTAAGAAAATAAAAAGATAAATGATCAATAGGAGCTAAAGACAAGACAAACATGGATACAAAAGGAAGATGATTAGGTATTTTGGTTATTTAAGTTGATTTATGGTAGATAGGAATCAAGAAAGTATGGGGCAAAACATTGTTGTCCTACCAACTACCATCAAAATAAAGACTTAGAATTCAATTCCCTCTAAAAGGCACACACAAGTTCCTAATATTAAAATTTTTAAACATAAAACTTGTATGGTCCTGAATTTAATTTTTCACCTTGTACTGTTCCCAATTCTCATGACAACACAACACTTTTCACCTCTCAAGAGAAACAGTAGATGGCAATTTAGGTCCATTATTTTTCTGCCATTTTTTCACTTATGGTTAAGGCCCACAGGCATGTGGTTATTATATATCAGTGAGAGTGAACATGTACAAAACTGTACTATTAGATCACAACCCGTACTACCACTACTACTACTACACACAAAAATACAAAAGCTGGTAACTTAAGTTGGATGTATCAGGGCATGGATCTATCTCTCTGCAAAACTCTTTACTGCTTTCTCTCAACTTGCCCATCATTTTTCCACAGTTTGGTCCAAAATGGAACTTGAATTTTCCTTGTCCAATTCTATTTTTTTTCTTTTAGTAAAATTCACAAAGAAAATCCATCATGAATTTGCTAACCAAAAAGAAGTAAATATGCAAAGATGTCAAGGGAATTCAACACATAATATATATATATAAAAACATTGAACTTATATACATAAAACAATTTTCGGGCAAAACCACTCTAGCACTGTTCATGCCAGCAATGTGGGCGAGCTCACACAGATGTAGTAGTTGTAGAAAATTTACAAAGAGGAGAGAGAAGAAATGGTTCAAGTTTCCTTCATTTTGCATGTATTATTTGGACAGAAAATGAATATAGACATCAGAGTAGGAAGGGTGTATCAAAAAGAATTGTTGTTGTAGATATATTTATATATATATTTTTCTAGATATAACAATTAGAAACCGTTGGAAGGGTGTACACAAACCTTAAACCTTATACCTACCTCTGATCGTTTCTTTTCAACTGCTTTCTTATGCGTTACTTGAGCCGAAACTCTCTCGGAAACAACCTCTCTACCTCCACGAGGTACAGATAAGATCAGCTTACGCACTACCCTCCCCAAACCTCACTCTGTGGGATTACACTGGGTATGTTGTTGTTGTATAACAATTAGAAACAGCTGGCATTAGCATCATATATTGGAAGGCAGTTGCGAGGTCATGACATAAGTTATATAAGAGGACCACCAGAAAAGAAAGATCAGATCTGATTTTTACAATCTATAGTGGACTTGGCCTCTAACTAGCACTGCTACACTGCAATCTTCCATGTAAACATGCAGCATGGGGTTTCACCAACCAATCTATCTACAACTTCTTACCAGTTTTTCTTCAGTGATGATCATTATGAACTTTATTAGATCAAGTTTCAGTTGCCTGGTGAAAAGAAAAGGTGGTCACCATTCAAAAGTAAATTGCAGAAAGGGACTTGGCCTCAGATATGGTGCTCATCTTTTTCCCTTTTCAGGCTGTCTTAAACTTACAAAATGTTAGGTAAAGCTAGTGAATCTTGTCAAGTTGTATCACACGCTCGCCCATAAAAAAATTGCACAAGCTATAGAAAATTTCATCACTTAAAACCATCCATCAAACATGCTTGGGCTAAAATATACATTTTCAAGTTGAATAATTATTTCGGAGAATCGGAGATTGTTATACAGCACACTAAAGGGTATGGTAATATTCACTTTATCTTGGTTTTTCATCGGTCTAATTAAATTAAATGCCAATATGTTCACAATTCTCTCTGTTCACTCCAGCAATTGCTTGTGCTTACCCCAGGCAATTGCAATCACATATAAGAAGAGACTGCCAGTGGCACCACCACCGATTGTCCATAGGAATTCTGGCATCCCAGCTTTCGTTTCGTCAAACAGTTCAATGTCAATATTCATACCAAAAATTCCAGCCACAACCACAAAGGCGCTCACCACAAGAGTTGCCGTTGTTAGCATGACTCCCATTTGCAAAAGATGGTTCTGCTTGTCATCCAGCATGATGTTGATATAGTCTTCTGTGTCATCCACATACTCGCGTAGCTGAAGAAATTAAAACAGATTCAAAAGAGAGAGATCACAATAGCGGAACAAACTAAAGTCCAGCATCCATGTATACAAAGTAGTTAAATTAAATCTGGATAAGGTGAAAACAGAGACATTTATATAGTACGTAGTAGTCAATACTACATAACATATCCAAATTTGAGTTTAGTAGTCAAACTTCATCTCTGACAATGCAATTCCAAAATCAATGTAATATTAAAATTTTTGAACATTAACTTGGATGGTCCTGAATTTAATTTTCACCTTGTACTGTTCCCAATTCTCATGACAACACAACACTCTTCACCTCCCTAGAGAAACCGTAAATGGCAATTTAGTTCCCCTTATCTTTCTGCCCATTTTCACTTTTGGTTAAGGCCCACAGGCATGTGGTTATAACTTATATATCAGTGAGAGTGAACACGCACAAAATTGTACTTCGATCACAACCCGTACCACTACTAGTCTACTACTACAAAACACACAGAAATACAAAAGCTGGTAACTTAAGTTGGATGTAACAAGACATGGATCTATCTCTCTGCAAAACTGTACTGTTTTCTCTCAAGTTGCCCATCATTTTTCCACGGTTTGATCCAAAATGGCCAGGACCCAAAATTACATTAACCGCCCTACTCCTAAGTTTTGTGTGACAAAGCTAGTCTCTTTAGATGATCTAACCCATTTCTGTTCAGCAATCATAAGTTACGCAAATAAAATTGAAATAACAATTGTACCTTCAATTTCTCTCTACATTCGTAAGTCCTAATCCCAGAGGATTCTTGTTTTATTTTTTGTTTTTTTATTTTGCAAACTTTCAGTCTGTAAAGATATGGCACCTGGGCCTAACTCAACCCCAAAAGCTAGCTCACGAGGGGAGGATAGCCCAAGTCCATATAAGCAGACCGACAGTCCATTCCCCAACCAATGTGAGACTTTTACCCACTCGAACACCGCCCTACACGCCCAGGGCCCAAACTGGAGCGTGGACCGGGAACCCAAACCCAAACGGGGATGGAAATGGCTCTGATAACCATGTAAAGATATGGCACCTGGGCCTAACTCAACCCCAAAAACTAGCTTGAAGGGAGGAGGCTTGCTTGAGCCTTATAAGGAGACCACCCATCTCATTAACCACCAATGTGGGACTTTTTTCATTCTTTAACACCCCATCTCACGCCCAGGACTGGACATTTGGTGCGTGGGCAATTTTAATTTTGGGGCCCAACATTGGATGAGATGGGTCCTGCTCTCATACAATGTAAAGATATGGCACTTGCGCCTAACTCAACCCCAAAAGCTAACCATGAGTGGAGGATTCCCAAGTCCATATAAACAGACCGTCAGTCCATTCCCCAACTAATGTGGGACTTTTACCCACTCTAACACAGTCCAGCCGGTTGACATAGGTGATTGGTGAGATTCATAGAGAATCATATATTTATCTAAATTCTCTACTTTTTTATAGACATGATTTTCCCTAGTGAGGTTATAGAGAAAATGGACTATTAAAAAGTGGAAACTAGCTAAGTAAAAGTTCTATACAATCAACAGTTCAAAATAAAAACAATAGGCTTTTGATGAAAGTAGTCGCATTTACATATATGTACATAATAGTACAAAGACACGTCCAATAAACATGGTAGTTGAAGTTTTACAAACTCTTAGGGGTCGTTTGCTAGAGTGTATTAGAAAATCTAATGCATGCATTAGCTTTGTGTATTACTAATACCCTGTTTGGTAACTTTTTCAACCTATGTATAACTAATGCTTGCATTAGCTATATACTCTATTGTTTATTGAGCTATGTATAACTAATACCATGGATTTTCATGCATTAGTAATGCAATGGGTTCTAATGCATGCATTAGAATGGCTAAAGACACAATTATCCATCAAAACCCTTTCCACATCATTTCTACTATATTTGTGGAGGGTATTTCCGTAAACAATTTTTTTTCTTAGAAATTATGTAATGCATGTTATTTTTAATACACCAAACCAAACACTTGATAAGAAAAATCTCAGCATAACTATACCAGCATTACTAATGCAAGCATTACTAATACACCATATTCTGCACTATTCTTATACACTCTACCAAACGACCCTTAGGGTGATAAATTAAATAGTCTATAGGAGTTTTTACCCAAGTAAATCAGGTGCTTAATTGATGCAATGATATTGGCAATTCATGCAACTTTTTAAAAGAGGGTCAAGCATCCAGATGAATATTTAATGCATCAATTATGCACCCGGTAATCATTGTTAGCTAGAAACAGCACGATACCCATTCAAAAATACGATGATATAAAAGATTAGATAACTTTTACAAGTGCAGGCGAAATTACTTTGTGTAAACCATTCTTTTCATAGAAAGCACAAATGAGTCGTATAAATGTCTTGAAGCTATACCAACAATCTATATACTTGTGAGAGTAATTAGAGCATCTTGGAAGGTCACTCACAGTGTTTAGTTTATTCAATGTACCGTCAATTTGAACAAAGTATGCTTCTAGGAGCATTTCCAGCTCCTCTACGTCAAGATGCTTGCTTATGGCACTCCGAGTCGTGCTAGTATGTGTCCCACGACTACCTCGGCTAAGAGCATTAGGACCACCATACAAACGTTCCTGGTGGTTGTCAATATGTGGAATGTCTGCATCGTAACTGGTGGAACCTGCATTTGCGTCCATTGAGATTTCCACAGGAACCCTGACATATCAAATAGCTTGAAGTTCAGGAATAAAATAGAAACACTAATTGACATCACTGACACCTCCCAGCGTCGCGTAAGAGCTTTTATTAATATTTATAAATAGCATTGATCAGCAGTTGTCTCAGTATCCAGAACCAGATTTGAAGAAAAGTTTATCGTAATAGCATTGTTTTGACAGTCAAGAAAATCCTCCACACTAGTCCCATTTTCCCTGAATCTGGGATCCATTTGGTTTGACTGAAGTCCATAGAAGAGTAATAAGGCAGTAATATCTGCAGGGACACTCATTCACGGCGAAGGCATGACACATTATTCACAAGCTCAATGTGGTCAAATGTAGATGATGAAACAACAGAACAAAGAGAAATACAAACATAGTATAGAACCAATAGTATCTCTTTTTATTTTTTAGAAAATAAAGGACCAATAGTATCTCAGCAGGTGGAAGCAGCATTAACACCATCATGTGTACATACTCTGCTGGCACATTTACTTTATGCTGGCACATCAGATCAACTATAGATAGTAATGCAACTCAAGATTTTGTGAGCATCAAGAAATTGACAGTATGGAGCTCAAAAGATTTTCTTATTTAGTTCTTCATACAATTGCTCAAAATCTATAGAAGTAAAACGAAGCAGGGAAAAAGACTGCAGACTGGAGATCCAGATTGTGGTGAATATTTGAGATTCAGCTGCTCCAAAGATCTTTTATCATCTGTCAAGGTTATTTTTACTTGTGTACTTTTTGAAGGGCAGACAAGATGTGGATAAAGTAGCACTCTGGATAATATATTGCCATGACTGGCCATCCTGGCCTCTCCCAAATGCATTTAGTTATCTACAAATGCAACTGTTTTCCAAGAATAGCTTTGAAATTGTACTGCTTAGGCTCGACATGTTAATGACAGACTAAGGGAGATCCTTCTAATTTACAAATAAATAGGAGGTTCTAAAACACAAAGGAAAGGAAAAGACATCACAGTATCAGCAATATATGACAAACCTATCATCCATGTTCGACTGAATAACTTCCTCATCGATGCCATCTTGCCCGCTTATAGAGGAAACAGAAGAATTTTCAAGTTGTTCCATCAGCTTGTCAGTCAAATACATCTCCGCCATATCTTCATCATCATCTAGTAGATGCTCCAGTTCATCTCTGACCTAACAATTAAGAAATGCCTATTTGAGTACCAAAAAATTTGTAGATAGCACATTTCAGAGCAACCACTCAAAAAAAAAAAAAAGGAATACAGTAAGTAGTTCATTTTGTAACCCTTTGTCTATCAAAGTGCTCAACGATATTAAAAGGAAAAAGAAACAAACTACAGCATTTCCTTAATTTTGTGAAATCAGCAAATGAGAGAATTCTCTTAAGAGTGATGCTAGAGATCAATTTTGAGGCTTTAATCTACCAGTAATTTGCAGACTATAACAGCAGTGCCTCAAAACTGAACCTTTCTAACAGATCGTAAGTGTGGAACACTTGCTAGAAGACTATATCAGTGCATGTTGACCTCCTAACAGGGAAAAGTTATTTTTCCTGAGTATCAGCCTTTTTAATGAAATATACACATAGATAAACTTCAATTGAATGGCATTCCTTAAATAAATATGTCAACAATGTTGTCATTTACCGTGCAAATTTTCATGCCTTGAGGTTCGTATGGAATTGTAGAAAAAGAAAAAGATTGAATAGACTGTTTGAATGTCAAAAGCATAAAATATACAGACAACGTTAGCATCTCAAGTATTTGACTCCACCCGCTAGTCTACCGAGAAATACAGAAACTTTATCTAATGTATACCTTCTGAACACGTCCTGTAATAGCAACCAAACGGCTTTTGATTTGACGAACACGTTCCAAGTTGAGAGTACTAATCTTTGATGTCAGCTTATCTAAAGCAGGATGAGCTTCTTGTTCCAGTGTCCTTGCCTGCTTGAAATAGAACCACACAAACAAAGATCAGAAAGAGAAAAAAAGTGAGCAACAACGACAGTGAAAAGTAACCAACTCAAACAGAGCAATTAAGCCCTGTAATAGTGTTCAGCACATTTGAGTAAAGCAATAGAATTATTCTTCACCTCATTATCCAAGCAACTGCAAGCAGCCTCCAGACATGCTTCCAAAGCAACAAACTCAAAAGGGAGAAGCTTCGGCCCATCTCGATTCTCACCCGCTTGCTGCTTCCCATCAGCCTTGTTCTCATCCTTTGCTCGGAAGCTTGCAGAGAAGTTTGGAGGTGAAACTGCTTCAGATTGTGGCTCTTCCAGATCATACAGATTTGTCCAGTCTGCATTATTGCCACCCCCTCCAGCTTCCTTATTCACAATTACAACATTTTATCAGATCAATTGACATCACACCCCCTTGCCCCCCTCTCGCCAGATCAAAGCAGATATAAGCACAAAGTTAAGTTTGAGCACAATAAGTTATCCAAATTGAGATAGGTCATAAAATCGAAAATATTAAGCATTAAACCTGAAGTTGCAAAAAGAAGTCTATTATAAACCAAAGTGAGAAAGAAAAAGGGTTAAACTTGAAGCTTCCATTTAGACGGTCTAGATACATATGGATCCCCAGGGATGATTGAGCAGTTGAAGCATAGGTGTAAGTTGTAACAACCTAGAGATCCCAAGAATCCCACTCAGGTCTTACCCGGGACATATGCTTGTAAGCAGTAACAGTTGTGTGTATGTATACCTTTTTTCTCAATGATGGTGATGTTTGGGTCCTCTTACACGCTCCTGATCGAATCATCATCAAAAATACATACATTCCATAGAATGGGTATAATGCAACTTTTTTACCGCAGCACTAATCATGAAACTAGAAAACTGAAATTCCGAATAAAGATCTTCAAACATGATAACATCCAAGAACCTACAACAGCAACACTAGCAATGCACAAACTACTAGTATAAAAGCTAAGATTGGACATTTTACAATATCATCAACTAAAGTCTAAGAAGAGTAACACATATCATCGATCAAACACCCCCAAAGCATCAAATTGAGAAAAAAAAATCATTCTAAGTTGGATTGGTTATATGCATCTTCTACATCCACTCCCTCTGTTGAGTACAAAAGCATTAGAATAAAAAAATTCATATAACTATAATCCATACATTTTATTGGGGTTGGTTATACGATTCTTATACATATCTATTCCGCTATACTCAGATATTAAAGCATCAAAAATTGATCATTTCTCAGAATAATATATTAACAAAGACAATAACCTGGGACTTGGTAGCTTGATGATGACGCAAAATTCTCCGTTGAAGCTCTTCAACAAAAGGAGCAACAGAAGGATCCCTAGCGTTGAGCAAGAGGACTTCCTGGGCGGTAATAATAGCCTTTATATGCTCCAAATTGATGACGATAGCCCGTTCACGACCCAATACAGTAGATGGATACGAAAGAAGTGGGTCCAATATCCGAAGATCACGGGCCGGAAGTCCAGTTCGACGCATAATTGCATGTTTACCGGCTTCCACAACTTGGGTCTGTCCAGTTGAATCCAGCAGAAGCCATGAACGTACGCCGGTGGCCTTCTTTCGCAAACCAGCGCCGACGTTTACGCCGCCGGAGATGGCGGTGTTGGGTCGGAGTATATCGGCGTCATCGTCCGGCGACGGAACAGAGAACTTCGGCGGCGGAGTAACGCCCCTCATAATTTTCGTCGATTTTCCGAGAAAATGTAAATCGGTGAATAAATGATTGTGCTCCCAACGCCGGTTGATTTCAATCCCCTCATATTTTTGTCTAATATTAGTTTCATTTTAATTTTAATTTTATTATGTATTTATTTTTCGTGTATTATGAATTTAATGTTATACAATTTTCACTGTTGTAGATAAATATATTTGTTAAATAATAATTATAATTTAGTTACATAATAAGTTTTCAATGCTTTCTGAATGTCTTAAACATAAAAATTAAATTCTGATTTGAAATATAATAGAGGATAATTTCAAAATAAAATAAAAGTATGTGAATAAATTCACATCTTTTCCTGAAATATTATAATTTGTAAAATTTATAGTGTGAATATTTAATCGAGTTGATAGTCTCTTATTTTATGCTGAAACTTTGTTGGAATTAAGGATTACTACGAGACGATCATTTGAACCCTCCAATCATTGTGACCCACCACATCCTCATAAGTCATACTAATAACTAATCCTCCAAGAATTTGTGATGTGGTCTTTTCTATTCAATCCTCTACGTCCATTTTTACTTGTCACTGATTTACTTTTTGAGGTCAAATTGCATGAATTTTGATCAATATTCTAAAATATATTTTTTCATCATATTAATATGAGAGGGATTGCAATTTATAGTATTTTTCGTATAGTTTTCGACTATTTAAATTTTAAATATTAAATTAATTTAATTTTAAAATTTAATCAAATTGACTTTCGTAAAGCGAAATGTGACAAGTAAAAATAAACGGGGAAAATATTTTTCTTACACTACATTCAGTTGACTTTTTTCTTCCAATAAATGATATATTAACAGCAATGATAATGACAAAAATGGTGTGATCTAGTTACAATAAGAGCACTTTTCTTTCCTTAAATTAGTCTTTGTAATATTTCATAAAATATATTTATGAAATCATGTTGATTGAAATATGTGTTTTTGTCTCTATGTTATAAAAATATATATTATATTTAAATTATTTTAGACCTTTTTACTCGTGTATCGAGAACAATCTTGTTTTGTCCTTTATTTTTAATCGGTTATATATTTGAAAATCATGTAAAAGTATTATAAATCACAATAAGTAATAACTAAAAATATTATAAATCATATAAAAGATTGATTGACTCTCCAAATTTCATTTGTGTCACATAAATTGAAATAAAAAATATAACATATAATATTGGCTCATGCTAATACAACTGAGGTAATCAAGCATCAATCGAGAGTCGATGGTCTGATTCCACCTAGTGGTGAGTTAAACCATGACTTCTATATCTAGTATCATTACATACATTTATCCTTTTCTTTTTCCTTCCTTTTCTTCCATTGCCAATTAAGTCATCATGTTTGTAATTATAACCAAACAAAATAAATGAAAATGAACATACATAGGAAAAATAACTGATTCATCAGGACAAAGTGTTGCTCTTGACATTAATTCTAAATCTTGGACAAACAAAACTACTTATATCAAGGTTCATTTCATTATTTGGAAGATTAACCTCAAAATTCTTGCATAAAATTAACTGGTCGAATGCGACGCCTCGCATAATCTTCACCACTACTGCTAAATTTCATGGGAAGCTGAGGGATTTGATGAGGAATAATTATCATAAAGCCTTGAGCAGCAGTATCATTAATCATGTTGTTCTTATAGAATTCTCTAGCCACTTTGCCCAGAAACCTAAATGGTGCAAGAATAAATACGACCACTTTCTTCTTGGATTTGGTATTCATTTTCTTTTTTAGGTTGAGTAGTGAATATATTGAAATGATCAGAAACTTTGGGATATAATATATGTAGAAAGTGGTGTTGGTAGAGTCGAAGATGCATGTATTTATAAATTATAAGTGTGTGAGGATCGGTGAGTTTAATGTGTAAAACTTATTACGTGTGATAATTATTAGGCTTATTAAAAAAATAGTTAAATCTAACATGGAAAAACAAGGTTAAATAATTTGTTATAACTAGCAAGCTAGTTAATTACACTGAGAGCATAAGAATTCATTACATAAGAATGTGTAAAATAAAAAAAATTCACACTCCTAGCATGATTTAATTTGCTATGACAAATTACGTACTTATCGTCATTTTTCTTTATAACATAAAGAGCTATGTGCTACTACTTCTTGGTAAATATTCTGGCTTAAACACATAGTCAGCCGTACAAACTCATATTTCAATTAAATATTTTAACTCCTCATATAGTGTTCTAAAATAATATAGCCTCCTAATCTTTCTTTTCTGTTTTCATTTTCATTTAATTTATCGAACTGTTCTGAAAAAACAAAGTAAAAGAAGTTACTGTAATAATCTGTATATCAAGGATGTAGTTTACTAGAAGGTTGTGATTAAAAAAAAATATGAGGTTGTGATACAAAGGGCATAGCCGGACAAAATATTCTATTTCAGTACTAGTTGAAGCCTGAAGGAATACAAAAATCCCCTACTTGTTTATTAGAATTTATTAGTACAGACAGCTAAACGAAAAAAAGGGGGGGGGGGGGGGGGAGAAAAGGAATTTTGGTATATAGCAATAGTTTCGCCCCTAATTTTTATAAAATATAGTTATGGTTTGTGTATTTATGAAACGTAGCAATAATTTTTCTCAAAATGTAGCAGAATGCACTGTAATCACGCACAAGAAAATACATTGTATACATGTTACCATATGACACTTTTATTTTATAAAATGCACTTATATCATCACCAGAAACCATTCCAACTCCCACCAAAAATCACTTGTATGTAATTATATCTTATGAGATGCACTTGTATTTCAAGTTTGAGATAAAGAAACATGCGCATTGAATGTATTTGCTACTAAATTCAAAGTCTCGCTATGTATTTCATTTTTTTTTTTTGAAGTGTCACTATTTTAAGTAAATACAGAGGATATGTTTGTTGTGTCGTATAATTTTTTCTTAAAAAGGTACTACTAGTTTTAGCTCAGCCCATTACTCATTGTCACCCGCTTGGCCCATTACTATTGCACACAAGGCCGTTGTGACTTGTGTCCATTGACCACTTTTTTATCCTATCTTTCGAGAAATAATTATTATCATAGAGTTTTAAATTTCACGTGTAAAATTTTATGATCATGATAATGTCCTTAATTCATCTGAAAAATATGAAATTTCATAATATAGTAACTATTTTTCAGACTAAAAATTGCCCACTGGGCTAGTCCAATTCAATCTATTTTCTTCGAAAGGGCTAAAAAAACAATCTAACTTTCCTCGAGTACTATGGACAATCTATTTTCAATAAGGATGACAAGTATTTTGAGATGAATCGTCCAAGTTTATCATGAATAACAAATTATTTATGAGTTTAGGTTTTATGTGGTAACGTTAGACTCCATTTATTGACCAAATCAATGCCATATTAAATCAAGCACTATATATAAATCATTATTTGGATTCTTGACGACTCAATGGACAATGTGCCACAATTAATTAATGAGGATTGACTATTGAGGGGTATTGGAATTTGAAGGTGGAAGTCAGTATTATAAATTAATGCCTCTCTGAAATTTGAAGTAGTTGATGGATACGTACACACCTCTATTTATGACATTGTCTACATTCTAACGTCAACATAATCCATATCACATCAATAACTATAAAGTCCACCTCAATGAAAAATTTAGGGTCGTTTGGTAGCTGATTAGAGTTATGCATGTATTAGTTATGCGGGTATTAGTTATGCAGGTATTAGTTATGCGGGTATTAGTTATACCAGTATTAATTATTCCATCTTCTACTCTGCATAAATAATACACTAATTTTCTCATAACTTATACATGTATTAGCTATGCGGATTTTAAATTACAAACCAAACGTCGTACTAATTTTATACTTGAATAACTTATTTCTTATCCATCTACCAAACGTCGTACTAATTTTATACCTGAATAACTTATTTCTTATTCATCTACCAAACGTCGTATAAGTTATACATAGTTTAATACATGGATAACTTTGTTCTTATCCAGCTACCAAACGACCCCTTAAGGTGTTTGATTAATTTGCATTACTCCGGTGTACTTACTCGATCGTCACAACTCTTGGGTTACGATCTTTTTTCAAATCTTGCTAGCGCGAAATGCTTTATGCATCAGAACTATTTTATTTTTTACTAGTATATATCTTAGACGTTTTCAAGTTCCTTATACTTCAGAAGGTGGCAATTACTTAATAATCTACTCCTAAATGAACTAAGAGATGCTATAAGAAGAGCCCAAGTTTTCCTTCACTAGCCATTTTGAAGTGAAGTAATTCATACACGTTGTATAAGGACAGTAATATGGACTTCAAATGGCTTAATTAATTACTTAATTTCATCAAAATCAAAAGATTGGAAAATATGGAGTTTGACCTCTTACCAGAATAGCGCCGTCGTAATTAACTTTTCACTTTCATAGAAAATTTGCACAAACAAATGCATGCTTTCATAAATTCAATTGTGAAATTTGTCAAACTAGGTATATAAGTTACTCCCCATTCTCAAATAAGTGATCATTTTGTATTTTTATTTTGTTCCTAAATAAGTGATCATTTTGATGCTTAACTACTACTCTGATCCAAAAACAGCACTATAAGTCATGCAAGAATTAACTCTCTTCGATTTTTTTTAATGTCGCACAGTTTATGCAGCCTATTACATTATAAACATTTTCCTATGTTATAGCATATAGAAGTGGATTCGGGTTTTGATTACCTACGAGCTTTTATAACGATCTCAAATTAATATTTAATAATAAACTAAAGTTACAATCAAACATTTAAACTTTAAAGTATTATAAACAAATATTTTGATATATAGAGGGTATAGACAAAATTTATTGAGTTCCCGTAAATCTATACCTAATACATTGGATCCGCCAATGATCATATGAACCCGGATTAGCTAATTGTAAATAGCTAATAAATTTTAAGTGATGAAACTAATTTTATAAATAAACAGTTATGTGTTTGGCTAGAAGTTTTAAAACTATATTAACTGATGTGTTTGGTTAAAAAAAACACCAATTTATAAGTTTGTTCTTTTGCTTGAATGACTAAAAAACTCTTAAAAAAGTATCCGTATTAAAAAAGAAAGAGAATACGACCAAGTAGAGTGAAGAGGAAGTTAGAATACGACCACGTTGTGGGAATATACTGGGTATGTTGTTGTTATTGTTGTTGTAAGGGATAAAATATTAAAAGATTTGTCAAATCAAAAGTATTTTTAAGCTAAAAACCATAAATTAGAGATTGCTATGGGCTCTTCCTTTTATCCATATCTAATATATGAATTGAAAATTTTATTATGTGAATTCAATTATCTATCACACAAAAATATATATTAACGAGTAAATATACCAGCGAAATATTCGAATTACAAAGAATAATAAAAGATAGAGATGACGGAATTGAAGAACTATCATTTTTACTTGTTCGTGTTGACTTGAAGCACTCAAAAAAAATAACAAATAAAATGAATTAGCTCTGGATTTTTTTAAATTAAGCAAATTTATTATTAGTAATTGTTCAGTATAGTGAACACTCGAATTACTGATAAGAGTAACTCCTGCTATTACACTTCAATAAGCACTCGAATTACTGATAAGAGATTAACGTTAGGAAATCATTCAAAGAAAAGTAACCCAACATTTAATCCTTTTTTCCTCATTAATTAATAGCTATGGAATAATCAATAGAAAATTAAAGGAAGAAAAGACCGAAACGGTTCCCATCGGAAAATGGAGATCATCGCCGTCGAGGAACACAGAAACGGCCAATTTTTCTATTTTATATACATAAATTCAAACAAAGAGAAACTTTCATTTCTACAAAACAACTATTAATTATTATTTTTCCGATGGAGAAGTACTAACTACTAAGAGAGACTACTCTTGCCGGGACGATCAGCAGCTTGAAGAGTTTTGTCGATGAGCTTACGAGCCTTTTTGCTGCGGATCTCAACTCTAACGCTGGAACTTTTGTCCATTTTGATGTACGGTTTCTTCGATTTCTTCAATTTCCTCACCTTCGATTTTATCGATTCCACCAAATTCTCCAATTGAATCGCCATTCCCAAAAAGAAGAAGGGAAAATGGAGGAGAAAAGTGAGTTTGCTGATATAGGAAAATATTGAATGAGTCACCAAGTGGATCTCTGGTATTTATGGATTTTGTGATGTGTAGTTGAATTTTCCGTTTCCGTTTCTGTTTTGCGTGCAAGTATATGACTTGACTATACAAACCCTACTTAAATACCCCCTCCCTCCGTCCTTACTTATCCAATATACTAAAATAAATATTTAATAATACTTATCCAGTTTAAAAAATCAACGGATAATTTATGATTATATATCTATTTGCCCTTACTATTATCCAATACATTTCTCAAAATATGAAATTTATTCTTTGTTGTTAATAGAATTGGTGAATTAACTAAAGGTATGGAAAGAGAGGAATTTGAACCCTCGATAAATAAATCGTATTCAAAGGGTGATATGTTAAAATTATTTCATAATTTATTATTTCTTAAAGTATATGTAGAATCAATAGTGGACAAATTACTCCATCCGTCCATCTTTACTTGTTCACTACTAAAAATAGATGTCAAATTGTCCATTTTTACTTGTCCAATTTGAAAAATCAAGGTATAATTTGACACTTATTCTTAATTTACCCTTATCATTAACTATAGTCATTTCTCCGATGCATTTCCCAAGACATTATATTTATTATATTTAAAAAGTGATATGATAAAATTGACGTTCTATTTATCGGTTCTCCCATCATTTCAAGTAAAAATAACAAGTTTGATATATTTAGTTATTTACTCCAGACTACAATTGGATAAAGATTACAACTCACATTCAAAGATGGTAATAACTTTACAGGATCGTCCCTGTTATTCTTTCTAATTTAGCAATTGATTTCGATATTATCCAATCCAGTGTAGCAGTAACAAATTTACTCAATTAATAAAAACTATTATAAAAAAAAAAATTGGTTTCTCACACAGTGTCCGGTACCAACATTGAATCCCCGACACATTTGGATCACGCACTGCAAAGCCCATTCTGGGACATGACGCTCCCAACATGATTTTTTCCATACTCAAGGCCCGAATCCAAAACCTCTTGTTAAGGGGAGAGCAGTCCCACAACATGCAGTAAGTGCTGAATATTTAATTTACACAGCACAATCATGAAAATGTGAAAAAGCTTTGAAGTGCCAATTGTACATTTAAATAGTAAATGTGTAACAGACAAGTTAATGAAGAACGTACGTGGTGTTTTTGCTATTTGACTTAATGGCTAGATATTAATTCAATTGATGTGAATGCTTCTATTGGCTCAAGGGATGCAGCAATATGGTCAATTTTGGCTTTCCACAAAGAAAATTCCACACTAATTTAATAATAAAGATTGTTACAAATTTCAGTAAATGGGTAAATTACTTGTAAAGCAAGTGGCTTAACAAACCATGATCCACCAAATGCATGGACAATGTACAATCAAACAAATAAAGTTCCACATGCTTCTGTTGTCTAGATACTTGACAATTCCTAGCAAAAACATCCAAAATGAAACTCATTTGGAAACAGCTACGAACCTTCATTCAGACATAAATGCTGACAACTCTTCAAAGTTTCATGCAATTAAGTGAATGTCTCTAAGCACAAAATAATGAAATGACACGAATGATCACATGGTCATTTACTATATAATTAGAATTAGAAGTCAACACACAGGTCAGGCATGCAAAACACATTCCATCCATGGCATAGTTTTTTTAACTTAAAAGTGAACAACCAGCAACCAAATGCAATCCAGATTTAATAGTATTAAAATAAAAATCTTCCCAAGAGTAATTGACTAATGACTGTATCTACACTTCACCACTAATCATGTTCCCCTTCATTAAATTAAACATTGAGAATAAACCTCCCCTAGTTATAGTCATTCTTACATCAGAACTGCAGAATAGTTTAGTATTGAAGAAAAGTTTAGACAGCGAACTGCAGAAAAGTAAGCACGAAAACAAACTTAAAAAAGGAGGACTTAAATGTCATCACTCACCGCTCATTTCAATTTTCAAAACTGGCCAAAAGTTGACAAAAATAATTTGTGGAATTCAATATCACTAGACTTCACTTTGGCCTTACAGAGAAAAGTCAGCTGGGCAAGTTCAGAAGTATTGTGTCATCCTGACACAACAATGATGGATCATTATCCTGATCGTTCTCTTCTGAATTCCCTTAATAGTGCTAAATTGCAGCTTTCTCAGGACCCCTCAACATATGAACCACAACCTAAAACAAAACGATTCATCTACATAAGTATCTAAATTGGTGAGCATGTAACTCTGTTATACAACTCAGACTCTTCAGCTAATGATCAGCCGTTAATCAGGAGTGGGGATCAGGAGGAAACTTAATTCTCAGTAACCAAAGCACTAAATCAGAAATCCTGTAACTTTTGTCTTTTTTTCATGTAGCAAAGATAAGAAGATTCATCATTGTTAGCATACTGCTCTTCCCTTTTCACGTTTCTCTCAAAATTTTTGGTGCCATAGGTATATAATCATGTGGAGATAAAAGAACCATAACCGTATATTGATAGAAATCTTGAGAGATCTATGAAACCTTTTTCTTTTTTCCAGTGTAAGTTAAAGATGTTTGGATCCACAAAGAATGAACGAAATCTTAACTGAAAAACTTATTGAACCCTTTCAAACAAGACCATCAAACTGAATTTGACCGAATCACTACAGAGATTTTAAAGCAGCACAAACAATACTTGCCTGCCAGCATGCTAGACCTTGAATATCTCCTGGTCGTCACACCACAGCATTAATGCTGACAAAAGAGCCACTGTAGCAGTTTCAACTCGTAGACGATGTGGTCCAAGACCAACAGCAGTAGCCCCAGCCTCCAGAATCACGTTTAACTCTCTCTCTGTGAAGTCTACAATGGAATGTGTGCACAATAATTACACACAGCAGAAAACAAAATTAACAATCTGTATCTGAATGTTTTATATAAGATTGTCTAATATCCACAGTCTTTTCTTTATTTTTGGTTCCAAATGCTTTTAACATAATTGTTGTCCACTACTCTTGAAGGACTTTTACTTCAGGATAATGAGGACAAAGTAAGAGGGTCTAGACCCACTACACTTGCAAGATCGGACAGGTGCACCCATAGGCTGTGGGTATAAGCATCACAGCATGTGAAGCCAAATCATAATAAAACAAACACTGTGTTGTACAAAGTACTTCCTGCAGTGCGAGAAAGATAAATAGAGTTTGTGGTTAGAGTAAGAGCGGTGTAGGGTTGGAGAGTGTTGTTCTAGCCTAGAAAAGTGGATAATGGAGAACGAGGCAGGAGGTTGCAGGGTTAGGAGGGTTGCATGGCTTGCTGAAGCGAAAGGGTTAGCATTTGTGATCTCTTTGTTTCGTTTCAATTATTGTCTTTCTTCTTCTTTCCTTTATACTACTTCTTTTCCTTTCCCTCTTTTAATAATTTATATAGAATCAACATTATGGGTATTCTGCTAACTTTTTTGATAAAGATGAGTATTATGCTAGCTTCAAAGGATTCTCCTATTTCTTGGAATAAAAGAACCACTTTTAGAAGTTAAACGCCAAATAGCATCGACACATAAATTATCCAAAACTGGAGCTTCACATTAAAACAGAACCTAGTTTAATATGTGATTTACCCAAAGATGACTACTTATATCCTGTAAGAATGTTCTGGCATATAAGAATTCCTTACACTCGTCATCACGATCCAGGACAATTGACGTACGACCAACAAAAATATCATCCGCATAAAGGCACAAAACCTTGGGCATAGACTGGAAGAGAAAGGAAGCTGCAAAAAGATACTAACCTCCTTCTGGTCCAATTATCATCAGTCCAGCTGATTCTTTTTTTATGGAACTTAAAGCACTAAAAACTGGTTTAGCTTCTGCCGTGGCAATAAACGAAAGCTTTGATTTGTTTACCTAGAGCATAAGTGGCACCACAAAACAAAGAAAGAAAAATGAGTAAGTGCTGCAGAAAGAAAGACGAGCAAATAGTCTTAGAGCCTCCTACATGTTGTTCGCAAAGCTTGAAAAAGATTTTACTTTGTGGGAGGAAATTAGAAAAACCAACTTACAAGAGGTAAAAGTCCACCAACTTTTATAGGAGGATTTAGAACCATTTCATGAAGCCGTTGGGCTAAAACAAAATATTGTTAATGTCAAACACATCACACAAACACCTAGAAAGAAAATTAGAGCACAAAATACATTTTGTATCAGAGTGAAAAAGTTTACATTGTTTAGCAGCAGCAAAACTGACACGTTGTAATCTGTCTACACGATTTTCTGATATTGAAGGAGACCGTTCCGTCAACAAGGGAGTCACACTACAGGCTCCTAGCTCCTGCGACCACCGGACAAAGAGAGTGAACAAATAAGTTGCTGAAAGCTTCTGAAGAGATACAATATTCACATGAGCAATTCAGACATACTGTACATTTCTCCACAAGCCAATCAGCCCGGCCTCCCTTCAGAGTACCTATATTACAGGAACTTAGTGCACATTATGCAAGACAAAAAAATGATCTACACATAACACCACTAACAATGCTCATAAACACTAACCAAATGCAGCATAGACATGCCACTGTGTGTTATGAGGACATACTGACTTTGGATTCTCGAGAGCCACAATATCCAATCCTGTCGGATCAATGTTCTGTATACAGCCTTCAACTAAGCCTCCTTTTCCATCAAATAGTTCTACCCTTGCAAATTGGGCATCATGAATAGGTGAAATTAACTCAGTACCATTGTTCAAGGCTATTTAGCACCCCAGCTACCAACGATATATCTTATTCTAGGACAACTTATCTGGCCTATGTTAAGACGGAAATCAACAACTATCTGTTGAGAATCATATCCTTCATAGAATTATCGGATCTGAAATCCACATTACGAACACCAAAAGTGGACAACCAGATCGAGAATTGGGAAAGGGAGTATATAAAAGGCTTATAGAAATAGTAGGGCGTTGGAGTAGTAAACTAAAGGCACTACTCACATCCCTTATTCAAAGCATAGCAGCAATGCAGATAATACTTATGAGCAAGCCGTTCTCATAGTTCCTAACTATTGCGTAGTTTTAACCATGCACATTAAGACAGAAAGATACTACTCGTGGACAATGAAAATTAGCTTTACGCATAAGACTTCTTGGACACATAATTGTGCTATAAGGCTGTACCTATCATGAACTGTCAACCTTAAGACCCTAGTCATGTGCCAGAATTCATCACCTTTAACACGAACAACGCCATCCTGCATTCCCAAAAACCATAAATACACCATAGCTGAGCCGCTTAAACAATCTAGTCTGAATACATTAACAATAAAGCTTAAAAGTAGAGCCAAAACAATAATACAACAACTTCCCTCAAGTCTAAACTAGTTGGGGTCGGGTATAAGTATTCGAATAACCAGTTTTCAGTATGATAAAGGAGAAAGGTTGCAGCTTATATACAGTTATAACATCAAGAATCCTCTAAATTGTGCGCACACACAAAAAAAGAAAACGATACTAAAAAAGACTTTCAATTTATCGATTGCCAACGGTCAAATGACAAGCAAGAAAGTACGAATATTTCTTGCAGAATCAAATGGTTGTATAACAAAGCCAACCCTGTTTCTATTCTCAATAAAATCAAGACCCCGTACTTGAGAGAAAAAAAACTAAAGAAAAGTAGGAGGGAGAGAAGAAAATGGAGATGCCTTGGAAGGAGGGAGATTATCGGAGTAGAAGCGGGGAAGGCCACCGCGAGACTGGTTAGAAAAAGCTGATGATGAGAATGCCCGTAAACTGTTTGTTGTTTTGCTTGAACGAGTGAACAGACTGACTAGCCGAGGACTCCAAACTTGGACTTGCATTTTGCTCTCAAATAATAAAATCTTGGCTTGTGAGATTACCTTTATATTTTTCTTTTCTCTAATGATAGTTGCGGAGAAATAATGAAATTCTTTTTATTGAACCATATTTTTCTTTTTCTGCATACCTCGACCTAACATAAACATGAAAGGGGGTTCAAGAGTCAATTTTCTTTTCATAGGGCTAAAATTACTATTTTGACTTTTTTACCTCATATTGTAGCCTGTTGTGTGAATCTCAAAAGATATGAAAGATATTCCCCCAAACTGTACATACGACGTTCATCGAATACGACTTTCTGCAGAATTCTATATGTATCTATGAGATCGAGTATGAAATTCTGTTTACTCACTTTAAATTGAGTATTCATTTTCCTCCCTTTCCTGCTAGGATTGGAAATCATGTACTTTACATATCCATACGATTGAGTCCTTGAGTTTCCGAAATAGTGTGAAAAGAAGTGCTTCGAATCATTGTTATTTAACTCGGACTTGTTTTAAAAAAGTCGAGGTATTTCGAATTGTTAGTTGACACGGACAAAGTCAGGAAAAACCTCTGGAATTATTTCAATATTGAACCTTAGAACATATAAGACTTGAAGCATAGTTATTATTGTTGTATTCCTTTCACATTTTAACATTATTAGTCATAACTATAAGATTGCCTCAACTATTAATATAAACCATTTTCTCATTTTCTGATCAATGAAGCAGTTGATACAAAAGTAAAAAGGCTACAACAAGTCAACAACATTAAGTATATTTATTCGAATCTCGAAATATGCATCTTCGAGTATTTCATCCTATTCCCAATCTCCTAATATCAATATCTAGGCTTTGCCACTTGTACTGTGGTACTAATAGCCTCCATATTACTAGTAGTTACCATCCATCCCCCCTCCCCCCTCCTTTTTTTTAACGCAATCCAAATTGGTTTATAAGAAAAATTTAAGTTACGTTAAATCTACCCTTCATTAGACATATTCCTAGCGTAGAAGTTGGATGTGTTAAACTCTATGCTATGTGTTCATACAAGAGAGAATTGTGTGAGTAGTAACTTTCCATTACTAGATCTCATTGAAGAGAGAAAGCTTCTAAGTAGAAGATGAAGTTTTACAAATGAATTCTCTAACTATACAAGGACTGCACACTTGTCTATATATACATGATGCTAACCAACCTAATGGAAAATATCTTCCATCCTAACTGCCTAACAAACCAGCTAACTGATTACAGTTCTGCCCTATAACAGCATATCTTAACTAACTAACATCGACAGCTGGCAGCCAACTCAGCTCTTTGCAATCTCTTTATTATATTCTCTAATAGCCCCCTTCAAGCTAGGTGATAAGAAAATGTTCTTCATCCCTAGCTTGGATATCAAATAAGCATGCTGCACCCTGCCTAGTCCTTTAGTAAGTACATCAGCAGGCTGCTCAGAAGAGCACAGATAATGAATAATCACATGACCACTTAGCACCTTTTCCCTGATGAAGTGACAATCGATGTCAATGTGTTTGGTTCTCTCGTGAAAAACAGGATTAGCTGCAATCTGGATAGCAGCTTTGCTGTCGCAATGCAAAGGAACAGGTAGTATCAAGGGTGTTTCCAAGGTGTGGAAAAGACCAATGATCCAAGTAATCTCTGCCACAGTGGAGGCAAGGCTCCTGTATTCTGCTTCAGCTGAACTTCTAGAGATAGTGGACTGTTTCTTGGACTTCCATGAAATCAAGGAATTTCCATACTTGATCATGTAACCAGTGATGGACCTCCTAGTGTTAACACATGAACCCCAGTCTGCATCACAATAAGCTTGAAGATATCCTGTGGAGTTGGCATCCAAAAGAATTCCTAGTCCCGGAGCTTGTTTAACATATTTCACCATTCTAATAGCAGCATTCATATGAGAAACTTTAGGAGCCTGCATGAACTGACTTAAACTCTGAACTGCATATGAGATGTCTGGTCTGGTGAGTGTGAGATACAACAATCTCCCTATCAGTCTTTGATACTCACTAGCATCCAACAGGAGTGAATCAGAAGTATCCCCAACCAAATCATCAAATTCAGTAGTAATAAGTTTCTGATTCAACTCTATAGGTGTGATCATTGGCTTAGATCCTCCCAATCCTAAATCTGAGATTAGCTCCAAAGCATACTTTCTCTGATGCATGAGAATCCCAGCTGGACTTCTGGCAAATTCAATCCCTAAGAAGAATCTAAGAGCTCCCAGATCTTTGATCTTGAATTGATCCTTCAAGACCTGTTTTGCATCTTCTATCAGTTGAGTGCTGCTACCTGTTATGAGAAGATCATCGACATATATGAGTATCACTGCAATACCATCTCCACTCTTTCTGGTCATGAGAGAGTAGTCTAGATGACTTTGTTGGAATCCTGCTGAAAGCAAGGCACTAATTAACTTCACATTCCATTGTCTTGAAGCTTGCTTGAGCCCATAAAGGGATTTGAGCAGCTTGCAGACCTGATTTTCTCCCCTTTTCTCATGTTGAAAACCCTGAGGAACTTGCATATAAACTTCCTCTGTCAAATCTCCTTGTAAGAAAGCATTATACACATCCATTTGTTGGATGTCCCAACCTTTGGTAGCTGCAATGGACAACACTGTCCTTACTGTAACCATCTTTACTACAGGAGAAAAAGTTTCCTGATAGTCTAGTCCTTCTCTCTGGTTGTACCCCTTGGCCACTAATCTTGCCTTAAATCTTTCAACTTGTCCATCTGCCTTGTATTTAATCTTATACACCCACTTGCACCCAATAGCTTTCTTCCCGCTAGGTAATGATACAAGTTCCCATGTCTTGTTGTCCTCCAAGGCCTTGATCTCCTCCTTCATAGCCTGAACCCATCTATCATCATGCATTGCTTGATGATAAGTGGTTGGTTCAGTTTCTATTGAGGAATTAGCAATACAGCACTGGTATGACTTTGATAGACAGCTATAATCAACACTGTCTGAAATGGAATAGAGGCAGCTAGACTGCTTAACCTTTCCTGAAGTGATAAAATCCTTTTGCCAAAGTGGAGTCTTGCTTGCTCTGGTTGATCTTCTCTGAGCCACTTGTGAAGACTCATCAGTGCAATGTACTTGATCAACATTACTTGCTCTAGTTGACCTCCTTAAAGCAACCTGGGAAGGTTCTGCAGGAGCAACTGAATCAGCAATCATTGATGGCTCCTCAGGTACTGTCTCAGCTTCTGAAATCTCTAATGAAATAGCTGGTTCATCATCTTGTGGTGGTGCACTGGCAAGTGTGCCACCTTCTTCAAGAAGATCAGGTGAAGGTGGGCATGCAACACTAGATTCTATCCCAAAATCTGACATCACAACCTTATTTTCCTGCAAAGCATCTAAAGTATGAGTTTGAAAAGGAAATATTGTCTCAGTGAATATGACATCTCTGCTGATAAGAAATCTATGATGTTCAAGATCATATAGTTTGTATCCCTTCTGTGTAGATCCATAACCCATTAAGACTGCTCTAATAGCCCTTGGACCAAACTTATCTGTGTTATGTAAAATTGTAGCATGACATAAACATCCTATAACTCTCATATAAGATATATCAGGTTGTTTTCCAAACATAACTTCAAAAGGTGAAACATTGTGTAAGACAGACAGAGGAATCCTATTAATGATATGCACAGCTGCTAGTATGCACTCTCCCCAGAACCTGATTGGTAAATGCCCTTGAAATCTGATTGCTCTGGCTGTCTCTAGGATATGTCTGTGTTTCCTTTCCACCACACCATTCTGTTGAGGTGTGTGTGGACAGGAACTCTGATGTACTATGCCATGACTCTTGAACAACTCATCACATTGAGAATTAAAAAATTCTCCTCCATTATCTGATCTGAAAGCCTTGACCTGCAGGCCAAACTGAGTTCTAATCATCAGGACAAATTGTTTCAATATAGTGGAAACATCTGACTTTAGATGCATCAAGAAAACCCAAGTCCATCTCGAATAATCATCAACCATAGTAAGAAAAAACTTCATTTTATTATATGTAGCAGCTTTATATGGTCCCCATACATCTAAGTGAATCAAAACAGTTTGCACTTCTGCTGCCATTAGTTGAAAAAAGAAGTCTAATCTGTCTTGCTAATGGACATATATCACAATGAGACAATGTAAGACTACTGCTATTGGTCTTTAGCATGTTGATCTTCCTAATCACACTCATGGGCACATGCCCCAGCCTTCTATGCCATATGTCACCATCATCACAACCTTTAGCTGCTATCAATGATCTTGTTTCTTGCTTCTTATGTTGCTCCTGTGTTCTCATCCAATATAATCCCTCTTCTTCTTCACCAATCCCCTTCACTCTCCCAGTGAAGAGATCCTGTAGAATGAAGAAGTCAGGGAAAAATAGAGCACAACAATGCAGTTCTCTAGTCAGTTTAGATACTGATAGTAAGTTGAATTTAAACTCAGGTACACATAACACATCTTTAACCACATCACCTCCTGTTAGTTTGGAGTTTCCTGAGTGTGTAACATTTGCTGAATCACCTGTAGCTAGTTGGACCTTGCCTGGATTGTTCACTGTCAATCCATGATTTAGCAAGGTTTTAGTACCAACCATGTGATTAGTAGCACCACTATCAACTATCCAATCAGGACAACAGCTATCTGCAGTATTACATAATGAAGTACCTGCAAATATACCTGCCACATTTGCGCTAGATTCATTCATCTTGGGCTTGTTCAACATCTGTAAAATCTGATTATACTGACTAGGTGTAAAATAGGGCACTCCTCCATTGCTGGTTCCAGGCTGTGGACAATAGTACTGCTCATTTCCATATCTCTGAAAGTTGGGCATCTGTGGGTTAGGATATGAATTATTATCCTTATGGTGCTCTAGTTGTAATCCATTTGGTGCCTGAACCATATTAACCTTCTTTTTTCCTTTCCAATCAACAGGGTACCCAATCAGCTGAAAACAAATTTCTTTGGTGTGTCCCTGCATGTTACAATGAGTACAATGTTTCAACTTGTTGCAATCTTCTCTGGTATGTCCTTTCATATCACAGTAGTCACAGTACTTCTGATTCTGTTGCCTTTGTGAATGTCCAGATCCTCTACCTCCCCTACCTCTAATCCAGAACCATTAGGTTTACTGATGAATAATGCAGTAGGTTCAATACTTCCACCTCCACTATGGTGATCATCTCCCAATGCACGTTGACTCTCATCCTGCACTATCATGGCGTAACACTGATTCACGCTGGGTGAAGGATTCATCATAAGGATTTGACTTCTGGCCTGCGTATAACCTTCATTCAATCCCATGAGGAATTGTAATAGCTTCTGTCTAGCCATGCTTTCAGTATATTCCTTCGATCTGTCACAATCACACGATGGAGGTGGGATAATCGAATCAAATTCGTCCCATAAATCCTTCAATCTCGAATAGTACACAGAAACAGAGGAGACTCCTTGAGTGTGTGTAACAATGGTTTTGTGCAAGTGAAAAATCCTAGACATATTCACCTTATCAAATTGTTCCTTCAGATCAGCCCATACCAGAGATGCATCTGATCGAAACAAAATTCCACTAACTAACTCTTTACTTACATTGCTCATCAACCATGAGATAACCATGGCATTGCATCTATCCCACTGTTTCTTCTCTGCGTCCTCCTTGAATTTGTCTCTTCTAATACTTCCATCAATAAACCCCAATTTGTTCTTCGTAAGCAGATTCAGCTCCATTGCACGACTCCACAATGTATAATTCTCCATTCCAACCAGTTGTATCCCAATTTGTACAGCTCCTGGGACATCGGAGGAGGAGAGATACAGAGGATGGTCATGATCGATCTTCGTCGCCATGAATTTTCGAAACAAAAAACTACAGGAATCGTAAACTACAAACTAAGAAATGAAACAGAAATTCAGTTCCTAGAATCGCTTGATCCGCTCTGATACCATGTTAAACTCTATGCTATGTGTTCATACAAGAGAGAATTGTGTGAGTAGTAACTTTCCATTACTAGATCTCATTGAAGAGAGAAAGCTTCTAAGTAGAAGATGAAGTTTTACAAATGAATTCTCTAACTATACAAGGACTGCACACTTGTCTATATATACATGATGCTAACCAACCTAATGGAAAATATCTTCCATCCTAACTGCCTAACAAACCAGCTAACTGATTACAGTTCTGCCCTATAACAGCATATCTTAACTAACTAACATCGACAGCTGGCAGCCAACTCAGCTCTTTGCAATCTCTTTATTATATTCTCTAATAGGATGAACTACATGTCACAAAATTTAGCGGGCCTTAACCCAATTACTTGGTCAGATCCACCAAAAGATATGACCAAAGTGCAGTATACAACCTTTTTTAGAGCCTTACTTAAAGAATAACCGAAACTTGTAACATTTTTAAAGTTTAGCCGCCTCAAAAGAGACTTTAGACATTCAAGTTTGAGTTGAAATTGCAGCTCTGAATTTTCTTAATTCATACCGTCATGTTTGAAGTTGGGCTCTGGCAGAGTTTAACTTCAAACCCAGAGATCTAAATTTGAACTTTGACTTTTGAGTATGAAGTTAGATTTTGATGGAACGTACTACTAGGATTATAAGTATACAAGTTAACTAAATGCAAAAAGTTGGTAATCTGTTAGATTTCTTTTTGTTAGGTCTTAATCCAACCAACATATTACAAGCATCCTTACGTTGAGAAAATGAATCGTGGGGGTATTTGACCCTTGTAGATTCACGTTTTTAGTATTTAATAATCACGCTTTATATGTTAAGATTAAGATACGTTGCCCTTTCTAGATTATCCACCAAACATTTAATTATCTATATGCATGGGTAATCAAGATGTAATTTATTCACACCTAACTGGAGTATTATAATATCTAGAGTATGCAAAAGTAATGAAACAACCAGTAATATAGAATACCAAATATATAGTGGAGTACTCTCTATATCAACAACTCTTTTCTCCAAAAATCACCCTTTCCCAATTAATTAACAAGCCCGGTAATTGATTTTATAACATCAACTAATTCAAAAGGGTTAAACCGATCCGAAATTATAATACCAAATCACACGATTACTTACTTAATTAGTTCATTGTTGTTTGAGTCTTTGTACTTTGCTCTTAACATTGTAAACTCACTCCTCTTCAAGAGGCTTGTGTGAGTGGTTTTCTATCTATTCTCTCTTCAGGTAGATTGGAGTCTGTAGCTAGAGTTAGCTGCAGTAACACACAATAGAGTTATTGTGGTGTGTACTTGCAATAGAGTTATTGTAAGTTAGAGGAATTAAGAAGTTAATTCCTAGATTGCAATAGGTTGTAATCTGAAAGTTGCTCAGATTTTAGTAAAGTTGTTTGGTTGAAAATCCTACGAGGTAGGTCGTGGTTTTACTCCCTTGAGCAAGGAGGTTTTCACGTAAACATCCTGTGTTATTACTTTACTGCTTCTTGTGTGTGTTGATCGTGTTCTTATTTAGTGTTTGAGGACCAAGTAAGGAACCTAGTTCCTAACTTGGCAGTGGGTCATACAATCCTTCAGTTAGGGTCTTAATCCAACCAATATATTACAAGCATCCTTAATTACGTTGAGAAAATGAATCATGGGGGTATTTGACCCTTGTAGACTCACGTTTTCAGTCTTTAATCACGCTTAAGAATATATTAAGATTAAGATACGTTGCTCTTTCTAGATTATCCACCAAACATTTAATTATATATATATATATATAATATATATATGTATGTGTAATCAATAAGTAATTGAATCATACCTAAACGGAGTATTATATAATATCTCTAGAGTATGCAAAAGTAATGAAACAACCAGTAATATAGAATACCAAATAGTGGAATCTTATATATCAACAACTATTTTCTCAAAAAATCACCCTTTCCCACTTAATTAACCAGCCGGATAATTGATTTTGTAAGATCAGTTAATTCAAAAGGGTGAAATCGATCCGAAAATATAATACCAAATCGCAGGATTACTTACTTAATTATAAACCATTTTTTTTAAAAAATAAGAGTAGTTTTATATGGATTTTTGGTTTGTTCACTATTTGCCACTGTTACCGTTTGTGTTGATCAGAATTTAATCCCAGATCAAAAAATAGAAATTGAAAAGAAAAACGAAAGCATCTTCTTGAAGACACAAATTAAATAAGCACTGGCTTGTGAATTATATATATTATTATGATTAAATAACGCAAGAATGAATAACATATATAACTAGATTTAGCGGCGGAGCCATGAATTTTAATGAACTGATATATCTAGCTATATCAAATTACAAAGAAAAAAAGAAGAAGGAAGAATAAAACTATATAATGAAGAGATGGATGAATTAATTAAGGGTGCTTATGTCTCTGGGTATAGATATAATCAAGGTGAGCCTCTAATGTTCTTCTCATCAAACATTCTTCTTCTCCAACACCTTCACATCTATCCTCCACTTCTTCTTTCATTGCTCCCTTATCCTGTAAAGGCATATTAAAATATCTCGATTTAGTGCCAGAATCAGGAATTTTAACAAGAAATTTCAAAGAAAATCTTTAAAAAAATATATATATCTAGAATTTGAACTTATGATATCTTGAACAATAAACATACCTTACTATGCTCCATCGGAGTAACGTCGTGATAAGGCGCACTCATCGGACGGGAAGCAGCGCAATTTAGCGTGAGAAGGAGGAGGAATGCTATCATGTAAAAGGTGCAAAGTTTAGCCATATTGTTTATTTCTTCGTTTATTTGGAAGAGATTTTTTGGAGACGATGATGGATTTATATATATATAGAGTGGGGAACCAAGAAACCAAGGGACAAATGTTCTCTATTTAAAGACCTGTAAATAAATTTAGCAATTTCTAAATATAATAGTTCTATAATTATCTTGTTTGGAAAAAAAAAGAAAAAATTACGGAGGGGATGACGAAAAGCTAAGAAAAAGGGTGCCCAACGTTTCTAGATATTCATTACTTAACCAACGATTTCGGGTTCGAATCTCTTCTTATATTTGTTAGAAAATGTTTTATCCTGACTTTTCGACACGAATATAAATTTAATCAGAGTCACATTTATTAAGAAATGCTTTCCCCTCAATATGAAATTTTTTGGTGCAAATATAAATTTAATCAAAGCTCAATATAAATATGAGACATCGAATAATAAACTTCTAGATATTTGACGAAGACTTTGTAGAAAAAGTAATTGACGTGTGGTCAACAAAGAATGAAGCACGCAGTTGACTTCTTCCACTACTCGACATTTGGTCTACGTCAATTCCAATTTTTTGGTCTCCATCGACAAATTAAGCTTCTCTTTATATATTATGATAATTGATTACGAGGACTTACATAATATTATTTTTTTTGAAAAAATAATAATATAAGTCTATGCTACCAGTTTCAAATATTAATAAATTTGATATTTTTTAAAAAAAACATTTGATGTCTTAATTAAGTGATATTTAAGACAAACGGGTATTATTAAATCTTAGGAGTCATGTATTAGGTCTCCAACAATCTTTCGTGCCTAATTAATTTGATAAACTCCCACTCCAGTACTCTTAATCATATACACTTCAAATATATCCTCCACTTTGATTACTATTAAAATAACAATAATATATTTGAATGTAATTTAATAAATGAGATCTAGGGCGAGGGTGATCTGTGCATAGTCTTAACTCTATTATACAGATAAAAAAATTATTTTTGATGGACTCTCGTGATGGAGCAAATTAAAGAAGATGAGGGAGGGAATGGTCAACAATCAACATAGGTGGTGAAAGGGAAAGTAGATAGGTGTATGATTTGATTCACTATACATGGAAGGACTGCATGAGTAGTATTTCCATCGTCTCATACTCTCATTTTGCGTGATATTCTTTTTTTTTAATTCATTTTGAAAATCTATTGCTTTATTATAATTTTAAAATATTTTTTTTACTCTTAATGAAATGATTTACAATAACATAGTTATTATTTTAGATCATATATTTTAAAAATCTTTATTTTTATCTATTATGTAAGTCAAATGATATCACGTAAAATAAAAACGAAGGGAGTAATTAAATTAAAGTGTAAAAATTAGGCACGCTCCACGATGCACATATTAAATCATGAGTTCATCACTCAGTGTGTGATGATTAATTATACCATGCGCCTATCCACCAGGTGCCCAAGGACCACACACCACTACATAATTAAAGTTGCGCCGTAGCTTACGTACAATAAAAAATATCTACAATTTTCTTATATACATGACCGTACTCAATGTTTATATTATTTTTATTATAGTTAGATCATTAATTGAGATAAAATATACATTAATTAATTATACTTTAGTAATAAGAATAATATGTGAAGACATTTGTGCACGAATTGCATTGGTATTGGTATAATTTATAAATATGAGGTGTGACTAAATTTTCTATGATAACTGGATTAATTTGCACATACTATATCTTGACTAATATACTTTATGTCCGTAATATTTTATCGATATGTATATTAAGTAATTCTCTACACTAAAATGTAGATCAACAAAATGTACAAAATTTTAATTTTAAAGTCAATAAAGGTAGTCCGCGAATGCGAGCACATTATATCTCTATATATATATTATATAATTATACGTGTATTTTTTTTTTCTAAAAAAAAGTATGTAGATCTATGTTTGCTGTGTTGCACCAAGAAAATCGTACCGATCATTATTACTCCATGTTTGTTGGATATTAATTCTCCAACATATCATTATAACCCTCTAGCCTTTTCCAACATGATCAATGAAGCATCTTTTCTTTTTCATTTTTGGGTTTATATAGAAAAAGTAAAAACAAAAATAAAAACAACAACAAAACAAGGAAATAGCAAAACAAAATGATTTTGTTTTATTAACTGTCGTTGGTTAGATTAATAGGATATTTTTTATATAATTGTACTACGAGTCCAAAAAAGTTAATCCTATATATCAATTTTCTCGTTAACAAAGCAAATTAAGACAAAATGAGAGCTTAATTTTCAGAAAGGCATTAAAGCTTGAGCTAGAGCAATACTAAATAGTAAAGAAGGTGTATATTAGGTATGTATATTAGCTAGGGTGGTAGCTCAGGTATGAAATTGCTTAATTAGAATATACAATGTTTATTAATTTTCCGGTGGCTTAATTAAACTCTTTACATTATAACGTATGGCCTGTGGCTTGATAGTATAACAACAACACAACAACAACAACATATTATGTGTAATTTCATAAGTGAAGTCTAGGGTGGGTGATGTGTTCGCAAAATTTACCTTTGCATTGTGAAATGATTAAAGAAAAAAGGTAACCATCTAATTCTATCCATTAAAAGAACATATTAGGTTAATTACAACATGTATGCTAGCTGGATTAGTATTCACCAAAATCATCATAATACTCTTGCCTTACCAACATGATCAATGAACCATCTTTCTTTTCCTTTAATTTTTGTTTTTCCTTTAACAACCATTTAAAGAAAGTCACTCCTTTTTGCTGTTTCCATTTCCCTTTTCTTTGTCACGAGACTTACCACTTTCAAGGGCTACCACCACAAATGCTTTTGAATTTTTGATCAATTACATTTACACCAATTTAATTCGGGTGTAATCCGATTAATATTTCAACATATTAGGTTATGATTCGTTATTTGACTTATCTTGAGTCAATTCAATTTGACTCTAGCAAATTTTGAACAGGTTAAATTTTAATTCAATAATTAATTCAATCTGTTTTGACGAACTCAAATTTGACCCACGGCCCTTTGCCACACCTAGAAAGTTATACTTCTATTAAAGTTTTGCGTCAATGAAAATTTTGTAGCGATTAACTTAAGAGTACCATTGTACCAATAGGTTATTAATTCTTTTTGAAATAAATTGAACCTGAGCCATTAAAGAATGATATATAACGTGTGGATCGTTAAATGGTAATTATCAACGAAATCTGTGTTTATAAGAAAACAATAAATTAATATCCAATGTTAAACCAAAAATTAGTCATTTCAACTTTCATTAACCGAAACGGATTAATAATACTTAATTATAGCACGAGAAAAGAATTATCTAAACTTATTCCACAAGTAAAACTAATGCCTTGGATTAGGACAAAGTACTCTTCCCAATTAAGAGAAGTAAAAAAATTATTTAAACTTTTTTTTTATATGCTTTATTTGAGCCGAGTCTATCAGAAACAACCTTTTTATCTTCACAAGGTAGGGGTAACGCTGCGTACACACCACCCTAACCATACCCCACTTGTGAAATTAGTTGTTCTTGAATTAAGTACATGTGGTTTGGTATTGAATAAATATTGAAGGCACATAATTCCACTCAGAGATATAAAGAGTGCATCTATACATTAATATAGTAAAGAGAAAACACCTGATATTAACAACAAAAAAAATAGGCACTTTACAATACATTTGCTACACTAATAGTTACAGATCACCGCGGAAGTATGGATCACCAAAAAATGAACTGGAGAATGTGCCACCAAGGTTGGGGAAAAGTGTTAGGAAACACATCAAGAAGAGTACACAACCCCAGGCAAACCTTTCGTTTCCAAGGGGGGTGATCTCGTCTTGTGCAGGGACTTCCTCTCCACCGCGGAAGAAGGTTGCAAAGAGTCCCCATGCCAGACATAGCACACTTCCACTTAGACCACCTATCCCTAGCAACAGGGAAGTCGCGAAAGATAACAATGTAGCTGTGCTCCTGCCAAAAATAGCTTGTGCAATGCGCCCACCTTCTAGTCTTCCACATGGCAACAGGTTTAAGGAGGTAACAACCATCCCTGCAAAAGAGAATGACCGCAATGAGCAGGTGAGAACCTGGGGTTTCTTCGCCACTTAGCAGATGTCGTGGCACAATTTCATTCTCAGCAAGGTGTGAAGATCAGTGATTATCCATTAGTAAGTGATTATCCATTAGTAAATGCCTATCCATGAATAACCTATTCAAAGATACAGCTTTTATGTAGGTGCAACACTTGAATATTAAATCGAACACTCATTCCTTGTCCATCTTATTCCTCTTCTGCTGAATATCCCCCGTGAATTATCTATCTGTTGTCGTGATAAGCGCATGGATTTCACTAAATTGAAGCTCTTTGTTTATGGGTGAATGCTAAGAGGACTTCTTTTTAGGAACACAGCCATAAATTACTGTATGAAGTCAGCACAAAAAATAAAATAAAATAAATCGAGAAACACACCTAAAAGTCCAGCAAAAGCAAGGGGATCAACAGGAACTCCCACACCTTCAACAGCATAAGGCAGCACATTCCCAAGATCATCAGTATATGGCCCAACAACGTATTGAATGAAGGAGAACAAAGGATTATTATAAAAGAACTGAGGTCTTATGTACCTGAAAAAAGAAGAGAGGACAATAAGCAGAAGTAATATAGAAAAGACTGCAGAAGCAACAGGACAATCAAACTAATAAAATCCGTGCAGTAGAGGTTAGGCAGGAAGGAGACAAGTATGATATGCTTGAAAATTTCTCATAATGGCATATCAAATTTGCTCGTAATTCATGTCAATTCTGCAATAGTTTTCTTCATTAATTGTAATGTACACATAAAACATCACAAAGTTTGGGTCATCAAGCTATTTGTGCATGTTAGCTATTCCATGGTGGAAAAAGAATTCGGGGAAACCTTTACCTAGAATACTGATGACTTAAAAACACACACACATTCATACAAATTGATACATACGCAGATATTTAAGGGCAACGATTATGCAGAGGCAACACCAGAAAAGCCAGTAAGTGTTACAGGGAAATATTTGTTTTCACAACCACAGTTTCTAAATCATGTCGGTCAAATAAACAAGGGGAAGAACCAAAATATGCATTCCATATGCGAGTGTATGTGAGACAGAAATTACTCGAGTGCAAGGCACCAGTAAGGGAGGACAATATTAATCACTTACAGTGCATTGTCGCCTCCATTAAAGCTTCCATCAGCCACAAAAGCAGCAACTGCAAGTATTAGTGATGTCAAGTATGAACTTGCTGTACGAGCAACTGGAATATCAAATAGAGCCTTTTTATTTGGCAGCAGGGACTCATAGTTATTCATAACACCCAGGCATCCAGTCCAATTGGACGGAACAAGAAAAGATGGACTAAGCTTGACACCATAGCGCGCAGCAGTTACTCTTGTGGTTACCTGCCATGCATCAAGAAACATAACATTATTAAGCAAAACACAGACATCGGAAGTTTGTTGTTCATCATGATATAAAGCAATTGCATCGCAGTATGAAAATATAAAGATGCAACCACAAATAGCTACAATGCTTTCAACCACACAACTAATATTACATAATAGAAATTGAATCGTATCAAACAAACTGCTTATCAGAGGCTCAGAAACCCAAGTGAAATGATGCTTGTGCTGATAGGTCAAAACCACAGGTAGGATTCTACCACCTGGGCAGGGGACAAGGAGAAATATGGATAGAACAGATCCTTCTAAAATACGTGAAAGCATCCCTATTAAACCTATAGCGACAAAATCTATGTACATTATAAAGTTCACTAGTTCAGTACATCATGGCATCATATCGCAACTAACTTAAAGATATGTTCTAGAAAGCTAAGTGTAAGTTGCATCGATTTTAGATCTGTGTAATCAGCCCTTTTTATGATAAACCAGTTTTGCATATAAAATGTCTATTTTATAAAAATTCTGAATCCCTTGCAACACATCATGTCAATCCAATAGTATGAAACACGCCGCATAACCTACACTCAATTTATGCTTGAGTGTATCTAAAGGTCAAAAGAATTCCATTTACATGGCAAAAATAATTTCTAGGAAATCTAATATAACAAACATCTGACATTAACAAAAAGCAAACTTGAGAGATTTGATTTAAAGCTTTCATGAGATTTAGCCATCAACTCACACGATTTTAATGGAGAAATACAATGCATACCTCTGAAACTCCCAAAATGGTCAAGAAGCCACCAAAAAGAGGTACAACGTTAGCCAGGTAATCATCAATTGTAGCATCAGGCTTAAGGAAGAAACCACTAGTCAAAGCTATAGTGCCAAAAGTTGTTACGGCCAAAGCTACCGCACTGATATAACCCCAAGGAGTACTTAATTTGGTTGATTCAAATTCAAGATCCATCTCTGACTTGGGTTGTACCACACAAGCCTGAAGACAAAAAATAACCATCAACAATAATTGTCATTTACACAGGAAACCAAATGGAATATTTACTAAAAACATCTGAAATGACACAAGATAGTCTTTTGCCCCACACAAATAAATGAATCTCATGTGACTATCAAAGAATATATACTGTAATGAATGGAACTTATCAGGAGGTTCATTACAGAGAATTATTCTTCTAACAAATCAACTAGACCTTTCATTTTCATTTTTCTGGACTCCATTAGGTTGAGCTCTTCACCTACATCACTTTCCTCCTTCCTAAAGTTGATGTTTTCTCCACAATAAATACAACATGTGAAAAATCAAAAGCACTACATGCAAATTTAGAGTTATGTATGGCGCAATAGTTGCAAATTTCGGCTGATAGCTTCACAACTTCCTCAAACAAAGTAGCAAACATCCTCAACTAACCATAATGTAGTCCATTAGCAGAAGCATTAAGCTAATAGTGCATAACGAAACAGTCAAAATTATCTTTTTAAACATCTAAAGCTTACCTGCTTTACAATATCATTTGTCTTTTCCTCCATAAACCACAAGACGACCTCCCTTCCAGCAGCATCTGATAACTTCTTCTCCAATTTGGGTATTACTTCATCAATAGGCCTTCTCAAGTTTCCAATGAAAATTCCCCCATCTCCAAATCTCCTCACATCAGTCGCGAAGAACGTATCAAAGCCAAAGCAATTCCGTAGCTGCCAAAGAAAAGGTATATAAACATCAAGATACACAGAGAATATATCTGTAAGACAATCAAGTAGCTATCAACAAGTACAACATAAAGGCAGAGCAGACACTACAACCATGTATACAAGAACAACTAAACCTCAATACTAAGCAAGTTTGGGTCAATTATTTACTCCTCATTGGTAAGCCACTCCATTTAAGCTCATATTACACTCATATTATATTTGAGCCGAGGGTCTATCAGAAACAATCTCTTTACCTCACAAAGGAGGGGGGTAAGGTAAGGTCTGCGTACATCCTGCCCTCCTAGACCCCACTTATGAGATTACATGGGGTATGTTGTTGTTAGACTCATATTACACAACATAACAACACGAACAACAATTGCTAACCATGTATACATATGCAAAAGAAATTTTTTAAATGTATATATAAATTAGGCCGCACCCACTTTGAACTAACTGACTTTAAATTTCTGCATAAAAGGTCCCAAGAAAATAAACGTTTACACCATTTGAATAGAAAATTACCTTGTTAAGATCAAGAGCTACAAAAGCCTCCTCTGCTTTTTCCAACCTCTCCTTCTCTCTGGACAAACTATCACGAACCAAATTTTTAAAGAAACCCACAAGTGGGTTGCTAGTGGTTTCACTATCAAGCTCTTTCAGCTTCCTATCAGCTCTCTTTTTCTCAAGCTTTATAGCAGCCTCAATTGAGGGATTCCCCATAAACTTCTTGAATTCCTCATCTGTCTTCCAATCCATTTCTTGTTGTTTCTCCCTCTCTATCCTCTCAGACTCAGACTCACCCTCTTGGATATGAGCATCATTCTTTGGAGAATCTTTTTCTTCTGAAGCTACAGCCACAGAAGAAGAAGATGAACCCTCATCTTCTTCAGCAGCTTTAACATAAAAATTCAATCTTTTTCTATAAGGAACATAAAGATTCAATCTTTTTGTGTTGTACGAGAAGAGGGTGTTTTGGCAAATTGAAGAAATAGGAGGTAGGTGATGGGGTTTCCTGTTTGTGAGTGACCAAGAAGAAGAGGAAGAAGATGAAGCAGCACAAAGAGTTTCCATTTGGAGTGATGAAAAATGCTCTGAATTGAAGAGAAAACATCGTGGAACCCATTTAAGGAAAAGAAGATTTCGAGTTGAAAGAGATAGAGAGACGTCTAGAAAGTTGGAGAAGAAGTACAGGTGCAATGTGTTCTACACAAAGTGACAATGAAATTGGATACATAAGATTTTGTGGTGTACTGAGAGTGGATTATTATATATTGTGCATCATATAATTCGTGCAAGTCCAAAGAAGAGAGGACAAGTGTCCTTGTTGAATTTAACTTTGTTTCAGTTTGGATATCCGTATAATTCCACAAGTGGGGTTTGGGGAGAGTAAGAAGTACGCAACCTTACCATAACCTTTGAGGGATAGATGCTGTTTTAGATGGACCCTCAGCTCAAAAGAAAGAAAAAACGAAGCATGCTTGCAAGAAAATATGATAGTACCCTAGCAAGAGACAAAGCAACTATGCCTCAACCACAAATTAGTTGGGATCGAGTATCGACTATCAGTGGCGTATGCAAAAAATTTTGAAGCGGTGTCAATTAAATTAATTTTTTATTTTTTCGATTTACATTTCTTTCGACTCAAGGGTCTATTCAAAACAACCTTTCAAAAAAGGTAGGAATAAGGTTAATTAGTACATTCTATCCTCTCCAAATTCATTTGTAAAATTAAACCTAGCTAGTATGTTGTCGTTGTCGTTTTATAGCTTCAATTTTTGTAATCAAGTTAATTACTCTTTAAAAGAAGAAACTATATAATCAAGTTATACATGTAGCTTTCTTTGAGAAAATAGAATTTAATCTCCTTTGAGGTCTTTTACGTTCGTACCATGTGAAAGGTTCTAATGCTTTATTTTACATGCCTCTATGGTCAAGTTGAATAAATAAAATTGTTCAACTTTATTTATGTTCAAAGGCAGTAAGCATTACACATACAATTGATCCTTCTTGTCTAACTCTAACTTCTCAAACTGCAATTCACAACAACAAAAAAGAAAGAGAAAACACAACAAACTACTACAATACATAGAGAGTAGAGAGATCAATATAAATCCCTGCCACCATGGAAATATTTTGCTGAGCCAGTTCACAGCCTATTCAAACACGATTTAAAAGCTCTTTCTATTGCCTTTTATCATCAGTACAACTGTATTTCAGTACTTTGAATGCGGCATCTTCCGAGGAGTAGTAAATATATTCGTTACAAGTGTTGAATCTGGGCAAAAAAACTGCATCATCCACATTTACGTTCATGCCACAGACAGCAACAGATGAGGCTTTGCTAGTGAAAAGAAGTCAATTTTTGACTTCTTTAACTAATCCAACCCTTTTGTTCCCTCCAACATCTAGTTCATAAACATGAACATTATGTTGCCGTGTCACAATCACTGAATATAGCACATTTTGATCTCGTTGAACTAAAAAAAGGACGGCAATCACCATAAATACGAGGTAAATATCGTAGACAAAATATTTCAAAATTGTTTCCTAGTCCCAACTCGCGTTAAGGAAACCTGTGTCGTATGTTCTTTTATTCCTTGGTCATGTCAAACTCCAATAAGGTAGACCGTCTCAATAATTCGGACCAAAAAAAAAACTGTGTCAAATAATCACTTTTTTTAAAAATAATCCGTAATTATAATTTAGGAAATATCACTAAAAGCAAGTCGAATCCTAGTTTTACTTCTAACCATAACTGTTACTCCAAATATTAAATCCAAATCCCATCACATCAAATCAATTAAATTGATTTTTCATACCTTTGATTTTTGATTAATTATATGTATGTAATTTATCTCATGAACGTTGATGTGATTAAATTAGGGAGAGACCTGATTAGGCTCTATAGGAGCGGAGCTACCATAGAAGTTTTGGGTTTAACACTATTTAATAATTTTTGCCTAAACTTTGTATGTGTAGATGTGAATAATTAATGCAAGTGTGAAATTGTTTTCTTAATCATTGGTAGTTGGGTCCTCTTTTGAGCTCTTTTATGTTCATATCATATTATACTCTCGCATGCCTCTGTGGTCAATGCTATATATGTTGTTTTACTGGTTTTATAGTGATTGAATTTTTATTTTTACACATGTGAATAAATGGAATTGGGATCCCTCCAGTACCTCTCCCTCAAGTTTTGTCCGGTGCATCACTTGATAAGTAGTACAACAACATATCCAGTATATTTTCATAGGGATTTGGGGAAGGTAGAGTGTACGCAATCCGTAGCACTACCTCAGAAGTGAGGTAGAGAGGTTGTTTTTGATAAACCCCCGGGTTCAAGATAAACAGTCTAGAAAAGGACAATAATATAAGAACAAAAAACAAAAGGTAGTAATAAAACAAAGGATAATAACATAAACAAGATTACCACAAAATAATACTATAATCCATCAATTCGGAATAACAAACATCACCAAAACTCCAAGAACCAGATAGTACAAGCGTAGCACTACGACTACTAGCATGGAATCCAAGCAAGTGTGTAATATTTCAGAAGCTACGAAATGGTTGCAAAATGTAACAACTTGTTTGGATGGTTGTTAACTATTGTATTTTGTACTGTGTTAGTTTATATATAATGTTATTTTGATTGATATTTAAAATTTATTGAATTGCATCGTTAAGTAACGATAAAAAGTCTCATTTTGTGTAACGATCAATTTGGTGTGACCACGTCGCTATCTCATTTCTTTTTCTCACTTTGGTTGCCGTTTGTTCCGGTATAAATAGTCATTATCTGCTCTTCTACCGTGAGAGGAGCTGATTGGGATTGTTTAAGCAATTCACGTAATCGTTCGTTTATTATTTAATAATTCTATTTTACCTTTTACCCTATACTTTTTAATAGTAGCTCTACTTCATACCCTATTTTTTTGTGTAGATTTAATATCCTTTAATTTGTTGACGTGTGACATTATTTAATGACGGAAAATGATTCAATATATTTGAATGTTGTATTTATTAAAATAACACAATATGATATAATACAATACAATATGATACATTACGAAACAATACGTAATAACCATTCAAATGAAGTTTTGTTCTAAATCATAATTTTCTGTATTTTGTTGAAATTTAGGTTTTCCTTGTGTTGTGTTGCAGATGAAATCATCCTTTAAGATTATTAATCTCATCGAAGGGTCGTTCCTTTTCTTAGGAGGTGGGGCTATAATAAGTAGGGGTGGGCATAAATACCAAAAAACCGAAAAACCAAAAAATCGAAAAACCGAACCGAATCGAACTAATTTGATTTTTTGGTTCGGTTTCGGTTCTATTTTAAAAAAAAAATTGGTATTCGGTTCGATTTTTGATTTTAGGATACCAGTTTTTCGGTTTAACCGAAATGTTTTTAATTTCAATATTTTTTTAATTTTTTTTTCCAGACAACCAAAAACAGAAAATGATTTATTTTCATCCTACCAAACCCACTCTTTTAAGTTTCTGAAAACTCTAAATTAAACTCTTGCATTGTTACTCATTTTCTTTTGGGCCTCAGGTAGGCCCAGCTCTCCTTGGGCCTGTTTTTCTGCATTCTGTCTCTTAGTGGACTTGTAATACATCACGTGAAGTAGCAGTTGGGCTAGTCCAAGAGCAGTTCCCATAGAATTTGGTACCTAAACAAAGAACAGAAAACCGACCCATTAAGAAGTCCCAGAACCGAAAAAACCGAATTCGATAAATCGAACCGAACCAAATTTGGAAAAATCGAACCGAACCAAATTAATTTTGGTTCGATTTTCGGTACCCCTTTCTCATAATCGAAAACCGAAAAAATCGAATTGAAATTTTGAAAAACCGAACCGAATAACCGAATGCCCACCCCTAATAATAAGCACTAAAGCATGATTTTACAGAGAATTGGTCGTCGTTTTAGCGGAAAGTGATTTTTATTCGTCATAAAGTGTTTCAATAAAGTGTTTATCGGGCGGAGAGAATGGATTAAATTGGTAGCCTTCTAAAATAATCGATTCCTAATAAAGTGTTTCAATCAGATACTTTTGACGCAAATTTTAAAAAAAATATATGTATTTTTATTCGTCTATTAGGTAATCAAGTTAATCACACAACATATGTCATCCCTTTTAATCATGCATCAACCTCAAGTAGAAAACGTTTGAAATTTTATGATTTATTGAGGCAAATGCGTATAATTAAAGAAGATGTCATATTTTATGTGATTAAGTTAACTCTAAAATAGACGAACGAGAACACAAAAAAAAATATATCAAAATTTGAGTGAAAATGTTCAATTGAAACATTTTATTAGAAGTTGGAGTGCTCAATTCAAACAAGACTTAGACCGAATATCTAAATTGAATATCCTGACAAGATTTAAAAACTAGCTATCTAGTAAACCAAAAGAAACACATGTTTGTACATGTATTAATACATACTCCCTCCGTTTCAATATTATCTGACCCCCGTATTAAAAAAAATTGTTTCAATTTACTTATCCAATTTACGAAATCAAGAGAATTTTATTATTTCTGTCTTTAATATTAAATAACTAGATAAAATAGTAATAGTACTAAAATTTAAAGTTCTAAAATATAGATTAGTTTAATAAAATAAAACCTCTAATTAAAATTTACTTAAGGCGTTATCAGGTCAATAAAGGACCAATAATATGAAACAGACATACATATTTAACTCATGTAATATCATAAATAACATTAAATTTTGTGACAAATTAATTTCTAAAGAATTATTTCTACTTATAATGTTGATAAACTTAAATCAAATCATAAATACTTAGGTTAAAAAAATCTTATATATAGTATAATAATATTACATAAATAGCCCACAAGGACATGATTGAGTGGTTGAGAGGTGGATCTCCCATGTGGGAGACCTGAGATTGAATCATGCCTCCGTCTGTTGTTCAGTCATGAACTCATCGCATGGTGATTGCCTAGTGCAGTTTACATCTCCTGAATGGTATACGAGCTATTGTACAATGAATAGGTTTCCACGGAGTGCTCACCCGAAGGTAAAAGTTGTGAATTTTCCTGGAAATTCCAAAAAAAATATTACATAAATAAAGGATTGAAAATGTCAAGAGTAAAATAAATATTACATAAAATAATGAGGTGAATATGTATTATTTATACTTGAAGAGGGAATAAAGTAAAGTGGGGAGGTTTTTCACCCGAAAAATAAATAAATCATCACTATAAATAAAGATGAATGTGAAATTTGGATCTCATTTCATGGAAGGGGAAGAAATAAGAAGCTAGTACTCCTCTTCACCCAAAAGCCAAGTATATCACCATCTTCAATTAAGATTTTTACTTTGATTCACATCGATAATGTCGTTTTTTATCACTAATCATGTTGAAATTTGATATGTTTGGGTTTTCCTTTTATTCACATGAAGATTTGTCTTTTTGTATCTCATTAATCCTTTGAAATTTGATAAAATTGCTCGATTTCATCATATCAACATTTGTCTTTTTGAATATTTAATGCCTTTGAAATTTGATAAAATTGCTCGATTTCAGTACTGTCAAATTAATATTTGTCTTCTTGTAACACTAATCCCTTTTAAGTTTGATAAAATTGGTCGATTTTGATAATATCACATCGGCATTTGTCTTTTTGTATCAATAATTCTTCTGAAATTTTGATATAATTGCTACAGTAATGTGACTAATCAGAATGTTAAAAAGGATTATTTAATTGGCTAAAATGTTATGTTTTAATTGTTGTTTGATATGAACTATTTAATTTAGATAACTCTACAAGATTTTTGACATTTACATTTGGTATTTCATGTTAGATCCATTTCTATAAAACTACGTACATAAATATGTTTAGTTGTCATATATTTTATTGAGAAACACAAATCAAGACAACTTGAGAGAAAAATCCCATCTCAAGCCGGAGCTTTTTCGTAACCATATTTTATGAATGGGAAAATGACGATTTTGGTCTCTGTGTTATAAGCTTATTTCAGTTTTGACTTTTGTTAGTTTGAGGAATCAAAATTACACGTTTATATAAATTGAAGATTAATTATGCTTACTCGAATTATACAAGCACCAAAAGTGGAATAAGCTTATAATGCAGGGACCAAAATTGTCATTTCCCCTTTATGAATTAAGTAGCTGGAGAACCAATTTGATTTATCACACGCACACAATAAATTAGACATTCTATGGCCGAAAAAGGATTCAAATCACAGGCTCGTTTTTTGTTCTTTCAAAAGAAAAGAGGTTTTATTTACAAATTTAAAATAAAATCTATAGACTCATTCAAGCAACACCCGGAGGTAAAGCAAATTTCTTGATATAATTCCAACAAAATTAAATATGAGCAATATAAATAAGATAAGAGACGAAAAGCATAATCAAAAAGAATATATGAAGTTAACCTGAATGTAGGGATGATAATGAAGTGGTGCGAATGCGTCACATGCAAGTTTAAAGTTATGCGGTGGGTCAGTGAGATTTAAAGCTATACGGTGCAGGGCGAGTGCAAGACAAGTTCAAATAATAATTTTTTCAATAATGATGCAGGATGCAGGGGCGGGGCGAGTGACTGGTCTATGCGGGGCTAAACAAATAAAATACTAAAAAAAGGTACTAGTAAACTTTCTTATGCGGGGCTAAACAAATAAAATACTAAAAAATGGTACTAGTAAACTTTCTTAGGCCTACGACGACCAACCCATACTCATTAGAGAAATATTTTGAAAAAACAAATTGGAAAAAAAGAAGTGTGGGTTGGGAGTAGGAGGGGGTGGAGGGGGTGGGGGTGGAGTGCGTGGAGTGTGGGTTTGGATGATTGTGAGGGTATATGTCTTAAATGTTTCTATAAGCATCTCGATCTGTCAAATATCTTTATCTGCTTTCTGTGATGTATTCATACGAAAAGAAAGATATCGAATTGAAAGTTGGAGAAACTAGAAAAAGCAAATATGTGAGGATTTGTTTAGTGAATTTGGATGAGAGAGGAAACGAATATGCGGGAGAAAGGGACACCAATTAGAAAATAATACTATAAAAGTATAGGAGTTAGTATATATTATTTAGCAAAATTCAAGATTTCTCAAGCTGTACTTAAATAATGAAACATTGTTATTTTCGTTTGTAATGAAGTAAGTCCTAAAAACGATTTAAAGTCCTAGATTAGCAAAAATATTGAAAAGGAAATGGGCGAAATTATTTGTCTCTGTCAATAATATGTGAAAAGCATCTATAAATAAACTTTGATTACCTCCAGTTTGAATTTTTAAGTGGATCGATTATACATATTATTATGATTTGCTAAAGCACGTGGATAGTAAAATTGCAATGAAATTTACTACTGCTTTTTTTATTTTTTTATTTTTATCTTGGGACTGAAAAAAAATAACTAGAAATAGGCGGGGGAGAAATGGGGAGGGAATTACAAGGTGGAACTTACATCAGTCAAATTTTTAATTTTTTTTCGTGTCAAATAATTTCATAAATAGTGGATCATTCGCTTTGTTTTTGTTAATAGAAACGCAATATACTAAGTGAAATATATTATTCAATAAGAAAATGGAAGATATTATCCTCTTTTAATTCTTTCGTCTACTCTTTTGTTTTATAATCACTGGTTCTTAATTAATACTAAACTTTCTTAGGCGTACAAAGACCAATCCACACTCATTAGAGAAATATTTTTTAAAAACAAATTAAAAAAAAATTTGTGGGTTGGGGGTGGGAGTGGGGTGGGGGAGTAGGGGGTGGTGGGTGGGGTGGAATGGGTGGGGGTGGAGTGTGGGGTTGGGTGATTGTGAGGGTGGGGAAGAGACAATGCTACTTGTTTTTCCTACTTTCATTAGATAAGTCATTTTTTTTATTCTTAAGGAATTTGTTTTTTTAAAAAAATATTTTCTAATTTTTTGACCAACCAAACACGAAAAAACAGGAAAATATTTTTCGTCCTACCAAACACAAGCTAAGTGCTTATATATTTGAGATGGGAAGTTTCCCTCAAGTAGTCTTGATTTGTGTTTCTCAATAAAATATATCACAACTTAACATATTTATGTATGTAGTTTTATAAAAATGGATCTAATGTGAAATATCAAAAATCTTGTAGAGTTGTTCTCTAAATATATAATTCATATCTCTGGAGTATAATAATGCATCTTTATTGCAGGGAAAAAGTTGACTTTCAGAAAGAAGGTGCTTTTTGCAGTTTTATTAGTAAGTAAGCTTGTTTTATATCTCCTTAATAAGAAAAATCCCTCCTAAAAGCTTTTTTTATTCGTTTGACGAGGGAAGACCTTAAGTACTGAATTAATGAAATTACACCTATATAAAAAGGCGCTTAAAAGGTTCTGGATTTAATATATTTTGGGAATTTGAAGAGGACCGTTAACCTTTACCAAAAGAAAGAAGAGCTATTAGTCAGTTTCCTATAGTTTACCGATAGAGCTTGACTGATTGAGACAGGGCAGATGCGACCGATGGAAGGGATCTAATTTGAAGAAGGAAGTTTAAAGAGGTACTCTCTTCTTTGATGTGTGCTATATTATTGTGTCATATTCCTTAAGGAGTGATCTGAGATTAAGTCACCCTAATCTTGTGTTGGCTTTGCCAACTTATTGGGTTCCGGGCGGAGAAAAGCGAACATGGGGACTCGGGTCGTGGCGCAGCATAACTAAGAGAACCATTTCATTTAGGGCGAGACAAAATGGTCGGGCACGGGCGGTCTGGTGTTCGAGCCGATTGATCAGACGACGACTACTTTACTTATTATTTTAGTATTAGCCACCTATCCCGGAATAGATTTTGAGTTCCTCTCAAGTTGTTTTAGTTGGAGACTTCTTTGCCAGTTTGTTCATCCTTCTACATACATATGGTGTCAGTTCAGATTATTCCCAATAACAGAGAGAACTGCATAAACATAAGTAAATTAATAGAATCTCATAATTATCAAAGATTACAGAAATTACGAAGATAATTTTCACAATATAGGATTTCTACCAAAGCCGATGAAGAAAAATCGATACACACTAATACTAAAGCCTTGAGAGAAAATTCATCAAACCTTGGAAGCAAACAAGTGTGGGTATTCGAATTACTCTTCTCACGATCAAATCATGATTTCTTTAATCGCTAAGTGAGAAGTGTCTCCTTGCCTAGGGCATTTGGCCTATTTAAGTATTTAGACACTATGAATTTCCAACCCCGGCTCTCTCCGCCTAAATGTTTTCATATGATCCAAATAATCTTTTTTCAAATTGACCAATTTATTTGTGGAAAAATTATGTAACCGAGTAAACTAATTTATTAGGATTGTATTTTACTAAATTAATTTTAGTACTTATATTTTGAAAATTTAAACTTGATTAGTTATATTTTATGTAGTCATTTAATAATAAAGAAAATGATAAATTTCTCTTGATTTCATAAATTAGACAAGTAAATTGAAAAAATTAGGGGGTCGAGTAAAATGAAATGGAGGGAGTAGTTTGATTGGCCGCGGAGGAATTTGCAGTGTTTCAAATTATTCTTAAAATAAATAAATTTTCAAATAGACGAAAACACTTTTCGTGGACTTTTTACCAAATAAGTGGGATTCAATGTGGTAAAAAAATTGATAGTGTCATTAAATATTTGTCTAATAATAAAATGTGTCATTCATTTTTGCGATTGACTAAAAATGAAAGTGGATCATATAAATTGAGATTGTAGAATGATTCGGAATTTTATAACAGATACGTAAGAATATACTTATTATCAACGTGGATACAATTTGATATGGGATATTGTATACGCGTGTGATGCAATATATTTCACAATTGTGACGCGCTGGATATAATGTATTATACTACAAAGATATTGCATAGGGACAAATATATTTATTTTACATACAAATACAATATCTTTCACTATTATAATACATATGAATACAATGTCTTTTACTTATGCACGAATGCAAACTTCTGTTACATATCTTAAATCAGTTTTTAAATTTGCTACGTTCCGTAAATACAAAAATTATAGTTAGATTCCGTAATTAAAAATAAAACTATAGCTATATACAAAAATTTCTCTTTGTTTATTTAGTTTTTAAAACAATTGGTTTCTTTCAAGACTTTCTGCGTTTCCATGCCTAAATTTTGAGGTCAAATAATCGTTTCCACATGAATAGCTTTTTCACATGGTCAAATAATCTTGAAAAATTATATTTCCTTCGTTTTTAAATATTTATCACATTTTTTATTTATACACATCTTAAGAAAAACATTAAATAGAAGGTAATTTAGTTTTACTACTCTTTTATGTTTAATACTTCTCTCTTTTGCATTATATTAATATATATTCGTATTTATGACTAAGGATAAATATTGAAACAAATAATGTCTTGATTTTTTAAAATGATAAGTATTATAAAATATTTATTTTTAATAAAAATGACGAGTATTTAGGAATGGAAGGGGGAACTTCTCTCACCAAAATATGCGAGGGCCACTTGAAATATGCATTTCACACCGTGCATATAGAAGCCATTTTCTATTTACAATATTATACAAACTATTTTCTCTTGTAGAAGTGAATTATATCCAGGGTCATTTGAACACGATTTCAAATAAATTATTGATTTGAAGTTAAAATTTTAATTAGAATGTAATTTAAAAATTTTAACTTGTATTTTTTTCATAAATATGAAAATTTCATAATTTATGAAAACTATCAAACTTTTCTCATTCTTATGCAATTTTACCTAATGAGCAAATCATAATTTATAAATAAGGTATACGTTATTGTATTAATAAATCACATATCAGCATATTTTTTTAAAATTAATGTTTGCTATTAAATGCTTTCAATTTTACAAAGATTCACAGATATAATTGATCTACATGATACGGAAAATCTATTCAAGTTGAGCATTAGTTTTTTTTATTATAATTTTTTTAAAAAAAATCTAAAAAATATGTATTAATGAGTCAAGTTTTACATTTTAAAGAAATTAAAATTTGAATCCTATTTTTTTTTTGATTGTTTGAGAAATTGGTAGTGATATTCATAATTTGAAAATTAAATTGAAGTCTCAAATTCTATGGTTAAAGCCCCTTTTTACTATTACAGAATTAGAATGTTGGGTCTCTTTTGGTGCTGATTGATCTAGACTCCCTGTTTCTCTATGGCATCCAAGTATCAACTCAATAACAAGTAGACCACCTGCTCTTGTACACATAGTTAGCCATATTCCTCTCTTATTTCAATTTTGAGGTAATTTTTCCACTTGTTTTCTGTGATCGTGTGACATTTCACTTCATCAATTAAGTTACTTATATGTCAGATACATTCCCCTCACATTATAAGACAAGCATGTCAACTATGAAAAGCCATAACTCAAAATATGCAAATATCAATTGTTCATCGGACATAACTCATTGAAAGTAGATAAACTTTGAGCTTCTTGAGGGTAGAACTCTTGCCTACAAGAGTCTATGTTATTTGACTTGGACGTGATCTATTAGAGTTCTTTATCGGTCTAGTGTAATTAGAAGTGTTTATCATTCAACTCGATTCAATTTTGTAAGTGTCAAATATAATTTAAACAAATAGGTGATTATCTCTAATTACTTTTGATTAGCTAATTATATTGCATTTAGTCAAAACACAGTCTCACTCAAATTTTAGAGTAAATCCCACTTTACCCCCTTAACATTCAAGGTTTGGGAAACAATACCCCCTTCACATATTGAATGGGAACGATACCCTCCTTATGTAATATTTTCTGATGAGATTATATTTTTTTTCTTGAATAAAGATTTAAAAAAAGTTTTTTTTAAAAAAATTAACCCCTCCCCCCAACCCAATCCCTAAAAATACTGAAGAGAGGAAATTTTTTGGCGCAAAGATAAAAGGGAAAATTACACTCTATGAACATTGAGATAAAATTATTATACATTTTAACCCAAATCTTGTAATTGTATATAATTGTGTATAGTAAAGATATAATGTTGTATAAAGATGTATAAAGTTGTATAAATATGTATAATGATGTATAAAGATGTATATCGTGTAAAAATGGCTATTGCGGGTGTAATTATTTTTATGGGCTATGTAATTGTAATTTTTTTTTTAAATTGTTTATTTTTGAAATTATCCCAAGAAAAAATGTGTATATATTTTCTTAAGAAATAATAATCTTTTGGCGCAAAGATAAAATCTCATAAATAATTAATACTTCATAATAATAATTTCTTCATCTAATGTATATTTCATAAGAATTTCTAATATTTTCACATAAGATAGATTAGTTCTCCATATTTTCTTCAATATTGTATATAATGATATTAAAATAATAGAAAAAATGGTTAAACTTTTGAAGATCGCAAGAAAGACGACTACATATTGTTTTGAATGAAAATATTATACTTCACCTTTTAATAAAATACCATATTAAGCCTGAGAGACATCAGAAATCTCCAATAGAATATTTTTAAACAAATTTGCATCCATTTGAAGCAAATAAAAAGGAACCCAAGAATCTAAGATTGAGAGGACATGGACATTGAAGTAATACTTTAATATTTAATGAAAAAATTACTCACCTTCAAAAATAGGTGTCAACGGAGATTACATAGATTTTTCAAATGTCAAAGTCACATAAATATCAAGAACATTGCAAGATTAGCATAAAATAATTTCCTCAAAATTAGGTGTTTTAGCGCCAAAAAATTCCCTCTCTTCAACGTTTTTAGGGATTGGGTTGGGGGAGGGGGCTAATTTTTTTTAAAAAAAACTTTTTTAAAATCTTTATTCAAGAAAAAAAAATATAATCTCACCAAAAAATATTATATAAGGGGGGTATCGTTCCCATTCAATATATGGAGGGAGTATTGTTTCCCGAACCTTAAATGTTAGGGAGGTAAAGTGGGATTTACTCCAAATTTTATTTTGATCAAGTGTTTCGAAAATTGTTATTTTACTCGGACTTAATCTATACGAACACTACCTTCATGATCTGCTATTAATTTGAATTAGTTTATAATTATTGTAAATGAAATTAGAATTAGTTGAGCTAAAGATTAATAATTGAATATACTTGATATAAAAGTGTATCTTTACCATAATTTATACTCCCTATATTTCATATTGAGTGACCTATTTTGATTTGAGACAGAGTTTAAGAAAATAAAGAAGACTTTTGAATCTTATGGTCTTAAATTAAAAATATGTTAAATGTACTAAAATGCCCTTTAATCTTGTGGTTGTAAACATGTAATGTGAAAAGTTAAAATTAAAAAGTTGCTAAGAAAGGAAAGAGTCATTCTTTTTTAAATGAACTAAAAAAAAATAGGTCAAATAAATTAAAACGGGAGAAATATCTAATATGTATTAATTTTTTAAATAATATTTAATAATAAATAAGTTTGAGAACAATTAACCAAATAAAATTTCCTCTCAAACTATTTACCTCTAATTTTTTGTGCTTAAATTTTAATCTTTATTTTTAAGTTATTATATATTTAAAAATTACGTAAAAGTATTATCAATCACAGTTATGTTTTGGCATTTAATCAAAAGAAGAAAGGAAGAAGTAAGAAGGAAGAAAAAAAAGGAACAAGGGAGAGGGCAAGAAAGAGAAGAAAAAAGAAAATGGGGAAAAGGTGGCAACACAATTTAGATGCTCAACAATTGAATTGCTACTCATTTTCATGGCGTCCACCGTTAAATCTCTTCACTTTCCTCTCTTCAAAATTTACTATAAACCTTATCCCCAATTTACTCATCTTCATTGTAAGCTCCGCCCAATCTCTAGTTTTCACCTTCAAGCTTCAAGACGCATTTCCAATTTTCCTCGGGTATTCTTCTTTATTCCTTGCTACTCAATGAGTTTTTTTTTTTTTTTTTTTTTTTTTTTTTTTTTTAACAGAAATAACTACCTCGATTCCAAATTAATCAGTGCATTTCTTATTGCTCTTCAGTTGGATTTTTTTTTTCATTCAGCAGCAATAAATGTTATGATCCCAAATTAATCGGAGTCGGTTATATGTTCTTTAGGTCCATTGGGCTTTATTTGATTCTAATTCGGTTAATGCTTATTTCGGATTTGGAATTTGATTTTCTTAGGGAAGTGATGATTTGATCGGCGATTCTCGAAATTGGCGGCGTGATCGAGGCAGCATAGTGACTGGAGAGGATGAAGATGAAGATGAAGATGATGAAGAGGAAGAAGAGGAAGATAGAAGTTTAGATCTCCTGGTTAAATTCGTACAGAACGTTTTCAAGAAGCTTTCTCGAAAAGCTAGGAAAGCTGTTCGCTCTGTTTTGCCTGTTTCCATTTCCAGTCAATTGGTATTCTTCTCCTTAAAATCTCATTTTCACCGTTCGATTTAGCAAAATCAAGTGTTTTATCTCTAAATCATGCTTTCGATGAGTTCAGAATAATAGTGAGCTCATTTCTATATCAATTAATCAATCAATCAACTATACTCAAATTATTCGGGATCGGCTATATACATTCAGCTCATACTATTAAGATACATCATATTTCTTTTAGCAAATCCAAATGGAATGGACTTTGTTTTGTAACAAATAAGGAAAACTAATGGATTAGGTGTGTTAGCGTTGGACCTGTGACATTGTGAGAGGAAATGATAAAGGAAAACAAAAGCGTAGTAGCGAGATGATTACCTACTTCAGTATACATGTTAGGTGTTTAAAGTCTCTGTGAATCTTTCTTTTTCTCTCATGAGTGATGATTTGATTCGAGAACATTGTGATCAAAGTTGTTAACTTTTTTTAAGTCCACCTACAATGATGTTGTAGGATTTTATTGATTTGCTTTCTTGGATGTAATTCTTTCCATTGTCCTGGTACTATGCCCTTCATAATGGCTTGAATTACCTCCTTTTGGTTTTCTGTTGATCGGTGAAAGATTAGCTGATTAGATTGACAGCATCACAGAATTAAGATAGTGCTGCAAATAGTAGAAACAGAAATCACTACGTCCAGTCCTAAATGATGCTCAGAAAAAACCACAACGACATCCCTTATCTGTTCTGTATAGTGCTTCAAAAAGTGTTAAGTTTTTCACGTTATTCTATATATTCTTTAAAATGGAAGCAATCTAGACACCTGTGCATGATCCTACTGCTTGATTTCCCTTTAGTTTCAAAGTACCCTGAGTTCCTTTCTCTCCACTATGGCTAGAATTTTCTTTTTCCTCTCATTATTGAACCATGATAACATCAACGATAAACACCATTCATGCTTACACCTAATATCCTAGTAAGTTTAGCCTGTGAAGAGTGAAGCATCTTTAAATGCATATCATTAAAAATGACAGTGAATGGGTATTACATGTTTTATGGATCTTAATGCCTCAAAAGGTGTAAGATCTCAGGGATCCTGCTTGGAGTTCACATCACACTCTAGGCGTTGTGAATCCATTTGAAAATAAAATCCAAGTTTCTTATTTTCAACCGTACCTAACATGAAAAAGCCTCTTTTTACTATGACAAAATTGCAGTGTTAGCTAATTTTTTCAGCCTGATTAATGATCGAAGTGTGAATATCTGCTCCCTAAGGAAGTTTAGATAGTACTTATAATTTTTGTTTAGATGATATGAGGAAGTTGTCTTGAATATTGTTGGAGCGGATACTATTATGCTGTACAAGCATGTTAGTTTGGGGAAACTGAATGTTTTTTGTGTTTTCGCGTTCTTTGAAGTTTGATGACTGATGTAGCAAATGAAGTTACAGAGATAACATGATATTAGATGGTAATGAGCTTAAAGATGTATATAAATGGACTCTTACTTCATCATAATAAATTATCCGGGAGAAGTAATCTTAAAATCTGTTTGGTACGAATAGCTGTTTCAACAGAACCGCTGTCAAATTGATCCTCCATATGTGGATTTCTATTCCTCCCTTTTGTATCTATACACAGTTAATTTACTAGGTCTCGTTTGTGTATACAAAACAGTGCTTTGCTTTAAATGTATAAAATCTCCACTAACCTAACTTTTCTATAATTATAAAAACAATTCCTTTTTATGTTTTCTCTGATGTTTTTGGTTCTCATTGATCTAGAGTCCCTGTTTCTCTATGTCATCGAAGTATCAACTCAATATCAAGTACACCATATGCTTTTGTACCGCGTATCGCATAGTTAGCCATATTTATCTTGCAATTGAAGACTAGCTGATTAGCTCTCAGTAGACTAGGATTGACGAACAAGAAAATAAGAGAGTATTGCTTTATGAGGAATCAGAAGCAAGGAGTTGTGCTAGCTCACACTCCATGCAATTTTTCATTTTTCTCTTCATTCACAACTTCAGAATTTATTGGTTTCTCACTTTAAGCTGAAGAATTTATTAGCTTCTTATTCAATTTTCTTGTTCATGGTTTTTTGTTATTATTCCAATTTAGCAATCTTTGAAAGAGTGTCACTCTTCGAGAGAGTGAACATCAACCTTCATTTTCTGTTCTGATTTCTCCATGAGTATTTCCCCTTTGTATGATTATCTAGAGTTACATGTGCTTTCTACATTGGCTGGTTTTTTAAGTTAGTAACATGCTTTACTTGATGTAGGTGGCATTTTCTGTTAACGGAGTTATAATTTTGACATTTTTGTGGCTATCAAAGGCAGTTCTTGAGGTAATTCTTCCGCTCGTTTTTTGTGATCATGTGATATGTGGTAGTTTACTTTGTAATGTACTTTCTATTCTAATCTATCTTATTTCGATAACATCCGGTGGACATGTTGGGATTTAATTAATGCATTGAGCTCTTCTAATTTTTGAATGGTTCAGCTTCTTATTCTTTCAAACTGAATGGATCTTGTGCTTGCTGCATTATATGGTTTTGTACAAGCAGACAGGTTATGGGAAAATGATTAACTTATCTGTACTGCCAATAGCACCATAAAACGGTCTAGAAGACTCAAATTGTTGTTTGCTTATTATAACATAAAATCAATCTTGTGCTAGTTATTGTGCCTTTTTTTATAAGGTCAAGTTGTTAATTAATGTGCCTATCACCTGAGAGTGCTTTAAACCAAAATAAGAAGGATTCCTGCTACAAAATTGGATTTTATCTGATATTTCATTAGCTTATAGTACTGATTTTTGGTGGATTCTCTGACAGTTGAAAAACTTTGGAAGCTTTAATAGGTATTTACTTTCATCTTGGCCTCTGCATCATGAGAGTATTTTCGATTGTCTTCCTGCTTAGATCTATTAGTCGTTACTAATCAGTTCTTACTTCAACATTTTCTGCAGTAAGAATAGGTCCTTGTCTTTGTTGATTGATCAATTATTACAGTTCTCTCTGTGAATTGAGTTCGTTCGGTTATTAGTATGAAAATAAGTGTGCACCGCCTATCTTTTTTCTTTTCTGTCTTTGCTTCTTATATTCTTAGCATGGATGGCTTCCTCTTTGTAGTTAATATTCCCCTACTTTGGTCTCTATGGTTTCCAGGTATTTTGCACCCTTGGGAGTGTAGTTTTTGCTAGTATCTTACTTATTCGAGGAGTATGGACAGGCATATCATACGTACAAAATAATCACAACCTTAGGACAGATGATGATGATCGTCGTGCATGGAGTGGAGTGCAACCTGCAAGTTAACTTGCCGGACAGTAAAGCTTCAAGTGAGATCCCATAGTATTATCCGTGTTAGACTGGGAAGTAGCTCATGGAGATGATCAGTTGAGGAACTGCAACACCCAATTAGAGCTACTCTGATTCTATTCGGAAACAAATAGTACAGAATATCTCCCACCGCAATAATTGGCTTAAGGCCCTTTACCATCTACCGAATTAAATCACACAAAGATCGAAGCTGGATCTTTTGTCTTTTTTGGTCTCTGTGGCTATAATTAGGATGTCAAATTTACTTCACAAAATGTAAACCATCCAATTTATCTGTACACTATTAATATGGAGGCTACTAGCACTAGAGACAAGTAGCAGTGTGCGTTTATTTACTTTGGTATTACATGAAAAGGCCCCATATTTATTCTGCTTATAATGCCCAAGAAGCACCTGAGGTGTGCTAAAGAGCTTACATACTTTATCAAAGCTGATACATTACAATCACGTCCAGGAAACACTAGCACTGCTTGCCATGTTCAGTTTTATATTTATTCTTTGTCAACTACAGAAAGCAGAGGAACATCGAGGCCATTGCCACAATTCACGAACTGGTAATTGACAATAAGGTGGCCTCGCTGGTTTCCGACTCCATCAGTATCGAGTTGACGGAAAACATTGACGTCCAGATCTAGCCCTCTATTACTGCATCTGTCCACAATTCTCACTGTCACCTGAGCCCTTGTCCTAGTATTTGTCACCTGCACAATTTTAGCATGTATCATCTATAGAATTCATAGTTACTGCAAATTATAATGGACAAAAATTCATTTTAAGCTTAGGTCAAATTTCTGTTTTCTAGTGTTCATATCTTGAAAGTTAATCAATCAACCGTTTATGATTCAATCCCAACTGTTTGGAGTTGCGCTATAAATAATTATAATCTATTCAGAGGATTAATCATAAGTTAGATATTTTACGTCAAGCTACAATGTTTAGGGGGGGATATTGAAGGTTGTTTACGGGTTCACATGAACCCACTATGTAGTTTTTGCCCAGACCTTCTATAGACATTAAAAATCCACCAAATACCCATATACATTTACTATAGTCCAGTTTATTATTGTATCGTACTAACTTGAGGTCGTTGTAGAAAATCCTAAATTTCAAAAATCCTAAATCTACCTCCTACTTGGGACCAGCTATGTTTTCCAAGCTCATACACCAGAGTTAGACTTAAAATTAAAAGAAGTTTTAACTTCTATATAATATCAAATTCGTTCATAAGATGTGCTATGACATTAAAAAAAATAACGGAGGTTATCTGCTATAACAAATTAAAATAGTAGTAAGTGATCATTACCCGCAAGCACCTGCCACATGAAGGTTGGCCTTGAGGACCAGAGGGGCCACAGAAAGCAGTCCAGCCATACTTTTTCCTCCATGCCAATGGCTTATTAGCATCCCAAGTGGCACAGTAAACGCTAGCCCTTAGATAATCCCACCCAATATTCTGTGGATTATACAAATGATATGTTGCTCTCACATTATTTGCAGATTGTCCCACCACCATGACATTGCCACCACCACCACCATCTTCGCTGCCACACTGCTCTGCAAAACCTCCTGTAGTGGTCAGCCAGATGCTAATTAGTTGCACTAATAAGCAAAGACTCAACTTTCCCATCTTTTGGTTTCAAGAAAGTCAGTAAGGGTGATTTATGATCATTTGTGATAGTTTTTGGCTATTTATAATGCTTGTCATGACTTGTGATCAGTTTTACCTAATTAAGAATTTAAGTTATGTATATTGATAATGTAAAAAGTCATCGCACTATCAAGTTAACTAAAGAATTATCACATTATAAATCAGTACAAGTTAACTTGCAATGATACGACTATTATCTTAATTTTTCAGATTATTATATCAGGTTTGCTATGAAAAAATTCTATATTGTTAATGGTCAACTGTACATAATAGTATTAAAAAAATCTATACATTGGCAGTGCATATAGAGCTTAAATTCGAATATTAAAAAGGTAGGCTGATAGATAAGGTAATTAATCCCCCTTACCGCTACACTAAAATATTTACTTACATAAGAAAATTCAAAAGTTTTTATATGCAACAAAAACAATTTTATTTTATTTTATTCGTGCAGTACACTCTACTTTCCTCAAACCCCATGTTATGGGAATACACTATTTTCTGGTTAAGGGAATTTAGTTGAACCCTTTTGGCTCTCTTTTGCTCCGCCATTAAATATATCTAGCTAACTCTATCCATATTTACTTTCGATTTTATATATACCCTTTAATAAAAATGCAAATATATATATACTTCAGGCAATTAGTCTATGTTATCCAAGTTTTAGTCCACCTAATACAAAGATAATAGGGGATCTTTAGCTTCTACCATTGGTTAAAGCTTCTATAAATAATAACATCAAATGTATGGCGGCTCTTAATTAGCGTTTTGAGGCGGCTATTAGAAAAGAAGTCTGACTTCTTTGGCACTTTTTGATTTGTTAATTCCCATTCTTACTTTCTTAGTGCCCCAACATTACACTGATGTGTTTCTTAATTATGTTATTGTTGATTTTTTTATGCTCACCTTGAATTCTATTAAAAATTATAAGAAACTATCACAATTCATTTTTCATTCAAACATACCTAGTCAAACCTTCTTATAACCGCATTGTTTGTGTGGACATATATATATATATATATTTGGTTTGATTTAATTTTTATATCTATCTAATCGACTTAATTGATCTAATCTTTTCATACATATTTCCCTTTAATATTCTTTTTTTCTCCCCTCTCTCTTTTTATGGGGTGGGGGTAGCCTTCTGTTCAAGTACCCTTCATTCGTATTCTAAGGAATTCTAACGGACTCGAGGAATAGCAATATAGCATAGGATGCAAATTTGTAAGTTGTAAGAATTGGATCAATATTGGGTCAAGGCCCACAGCCCACTTAGACCTGGCTGAACTCCAGCTACAAGGCCCGAAGATTGTGTCCTTTTTGCTGGGCCACTGGGCTTAAATAGGAGTGATAGGCCCAAAAAAGAATGAGTTGTTAAATAAAAACAAAATAATAATAATAATAACAATAATAAAATCGAAACAACCACCACCACAACAATAACAATATCAACAACAACAACAATCACAACAACAACAACAATAATAGTAATAATAATAATAAGAAGATGATGATGATGATGATTTTAATTAAGGGATCGTTTGGGTGTACAGTGGACGAGGAGAACATCGTTTATAGAAAATATTCTTTAATAGAAATTATGTGTAAATATTTCTAATTTCTATGCAATTAACATAACAGAAAAGATTATCTTAAAATTTGATACTCCCTACGTCCCATATTAATTGAATTGTTGAGGCTTTTTTCACGGTTCAAAATAAGTGAATTGTTCAAATATCAAGATAATTATTGAATTCTTTTTTCATTTTTGCCCTTCCTTTAAAGAAAGAGTATTTTATATTTTTTATGTACTTACACTCTTTACAAAGTCATAATTATGACTTTACATTGAAATCACATTTTTAACAATGACTAACTCTACTTTTGAGAATAGTGTGAGAATAATGAAAAGGGTAGTAATGAAAAGTAATGCTCAAAATATGTACTAGAAGAGTTTGTTTAAGGGATGTGTATTATCTCAACAATTAAGTTAATATGGAACGGAGGGAGTAATAAGCAAATGGGTTTCCGATATGAAGTCTTAAAAGCAAAAGCAATTTCCAATACTCTAAATTTTAGCTTCATTTGAGAGTGTTCTACAAGTTAAAAGTAGTTACTTTTCAACATTACAAATTAAAACAATTAAACAAGTAACTGTTTGTGCCGAAAGCAGTTATATTAAATACACAGCGCTATCTAGGGGACATGTCCTTTATCAACTCAAAGTTTTACCCTGAGAAACCAAATGTTGAACTATTACTAACTGACAAAAAATTCATATAACTACCTACCGTCGGACTATTTTATGACAATCATTCTTTATAATAAAATTTCAGAATAACGATTATGCTTTCTTTGAAATTAGCTTTTCGTGTTAGTATATTTTATTATATGTTTCCACTTATCTATACAATGTTTTGCCATATATCGATCAAAAAATATCCAAACAAATAATATTGTTATAAAAGAGTTTGATTGTATATTGACATTTATAAAAATAAAAACAGAGGGAGAGAAAAACACAATCTTTAAAGTGCATGCAGGATTTTGTGCTTCTTATCCCTTTACTTTTCACATCAGATTACCTTTTAAATAAATTTGGGACTACATAAGAATATATATTAGCTCTTTTCTAATTGGAAATATTCTAAATTAAACTACATGCGCATGTCACGCACTTTTATAATACTCCTTTCGTTTTAATTTATTTATCTTACTTTTATTTTAGTCCATTTAAAAAAATATCTTTTTCCTCCTTTTATCAACTTTTTAATTCTAACTTTCCATATAACATGCTTAAGACCATAAGATTAAAAGATATTTTGATATATTCTACATATCTTTAGCTTACGGAGTGAGTAAGAACAAATTAAAGTAAAGATAAGAAGAAGAAAGTGAGCTTCTTTGTTGTTTCCCCCTGCAGAATTTGTGAAATAAAAGTTCAATTTGGGCATGCACACTTGTCGGTGGATATGATTCTAATTAAGACATATTACTTGTATTTTAAGGCATATGCTTTGACTTCACTCCTTTGCACCATTTAAGGAGACACCCCTAAGATGAAGGGTGAAATTGGATAAAAAGAAAAAATGTCGACTACGATACTAGATTAGGTACATTTGATGTTATATAGAATCTTTTTTAAAAAAATCAAATTGGATAATGGATTTGATATAGTAATAAATATTTGAGTTTTACATGACGGACAAGTATATTTTTTTTCTTGAAGAGATAGATTGGAGTAGGGGTGACAAATTAATTCATGAAAACATGATCGGTCAACCTCTCTAAGTTTTAACATGTCCAATTCATGTTCATCTAAATGTTGAGATGATACATAGTTCAAATTGACTAAGGAAAAACTTTATTTTTTAAGAAAATGTATAGTCATAATAAAGAAGAAAAAGTTGTATTAGGTATGCTTATAAAAAAAATATATAAAGAAATTAAAATTTAGTAAAAATTGAACGAATTGAATTGTAACTCACAATTTAATCTTCGTTCATTTCAGTCTAAATAACTTTTAATTAACACAGTTCATTTTGACTTATTCAAATTCAATACAACTCATCTGTTTGACACAACTAGATTGGAGTACGATTTATGAAGTTGGTTATAGAAGCCGATTCTTCAAAATTTGAGTCAAATACATTCGAAATCAAATTTTATATTTCTAATTAGACTATGGTTTAAAAGATCTAAACGTACGCAACATGGAAAGTAGCATCTATACAATTACTAAGTTTAACGTTAAATAAAAGAATTTGATAACTTGATTGTGATCTCTTGTCTCTGATACCATGTTAAATCGTATAAAAATTACGTTTAAGAACTTAAACGATTGAAAATGAGATACTTTTATTTATTTCATATCGTCTCAACAATTGTTTTCTTAGATAATAAAAGAAACATGTTTGCAGATGGGGCACAACATAATGAAGATATTCGTTTCATTTGGAACGAGACAAAATGGGCGGATTCGAGCGATCTAACTTGTTCTTTTCTCGAGCAGACTAACCGACAAAAATATTGATTGAAAAAAATATCGAAATGTAGCTAAAGGCAAATAAAGAAGAAAAAAAATCAGACACATGGTAGAACTTATTACTCCCTTCGTTTTAAAATAATTGTCATATTTTATTTTTCAAGAGTGATTAATTTGACTAATTTTTAAAGCTAAATTAAATTAAATTTTTTGATATTTTCATATTAAAATTTAGATATTTAAATACTATATGGAAAGTACTATAAATTTTAAATTTTCTTATCTCAATATGATAAAAAAATATATATCTTAAAATATTGATCAAAGTTCATATAATTTGACTCTAAAAAAAAGAATTTTGACAAGTATTTTAGAACGGAGAGAGTACTTTGTTTTTGCTTTTAAACATAGTGTAATTAATTACTTTAAATAATTAGCACTATCCTGATTATATAATATCTAATCCCCAAAGGAAATGTAGATTCTAAGTCTTAATAAGTAGCTATAGGGATAACAATGAATTAGCATCCATCAGTAAATGAGCTGTTCTTGGATTAGTTAATTAAAACATTGGTAAAGCATCTTAATTTAGACCAAGAACTTTGCTTAGTGCTTAACCCGCATTTTGGATGGCTCTTAATCATCGTGATAATTTGACCGGTTGTCCTTTTTCCAGAATAAACGGTCATAATCATGGTCTAATATCTTATATGTATGATTAAGTAATATATGAGCAAATATTAGATGAACTTGTGTTTGATGTTTTATTTTTGAAGGGAAGTATTTTTAGGGATATATTTACACAACTTTCAAAAATGGTTGAATGCACAATAACTTCTTAACCTTATCAGTAAATTTTATCAATAACTTGTTTGGTCAAACTTCTAAACTAAACTTATTTTGAAAAATATTTTTTTAAAAACATATGTGTTTGACTAATCAAATAAAAAGAATACTTTTCAGCAACAATAAGTGTTTGACCAAACTTTTTAGTTTATGAAAAAATAATTTTTATTACACTTATTTTCCTCCGAAAACTTGGCCAAATACCTCATTTTTTTTAAAAAAATAACACGTTTTGAAAAAGATAAACACTTAAGACCTTTGAAAAATTGGTCAAATAAGCTAGATACTCGAAATATAACATGTCCAGTTATGCAATCAAATACATGATAAATTATTTTATTATACACTTTCAGTTCATTTATGAATTTTTTTTACGTAGATAAGATCACATAAAATATGTCTGCTTATTTAACTATACACATCGGCATAAATCAACCCCTAATCATTATTAGATTGTTTGACATATTAAAGAAAAAAAAATACTTCCTCTAAATCACTTTACTTATCACATTATTTATATACACATCCTTTAAACAAATTATACGTTTTAACTATCATATTCTTATTTATTATCTTTAAATCATTTAAAATATATGTGTACGTGTTCTTCACTTAATTTTTTTATGCTAATTAGTCAATGCTATTATTTCCAAAGATAATTATTACTCCTTCTGTTCCTAAATAAGTGATCATTTAGGTTTTCAAGAATAAATTAATCATATTCTTCCAAATATGCTCTTGTCTACATAACCAAAAATCATTAATTAGATAAAATTATATTAAATGTATAATAAAATTTAATTAAGGGTAAAACAGTAAAAACACCTTTTATTTTCTAAGAGTGAACAATTTCTTAAGGGGTGTGCTCAACCTAAAATGATCATTTATTTAAAAACGGAGGAAGTGCTATAGGGCAAAATGGAAAGAATGTACGTACTTAATTGTGTCTTAAATTTTTAAAATGATAATTATTTTAAATCATCTATTTTAAATAAGAACAAAAATTAAATATTAGTCCTAAAGTAGTAAAAGAAGTATTGAATTCAACCGGAGTTAGTTGTCAATTTACAACATTTATAGAAAAACTTAAAAAACATGAGGCTCACGTCATAATTTCAATTTATTACATCACTAAAAAAAATTTAATCCCTTTTCAGTGTGTGAGTTGTCAGTCCAGTACTCCTTATAAATATATACCCATTGGCTTTGTCCATTTCTCCTTATGTGACCATTTTTCTACTTAGCATTCATAGAACAAAAAAGGGTGTAGAAATGGAGGGGAGTTTTAATGTTTCTATGGGCAGAGGCATAGATGATTCTTCCAAGTTTGATGATGATGGCCGCCCCAAAAGAACTGGTTTGTATATATATCCCTTATTAAACATTTTAGGTTGTACCTCCATGAGGTAGTGGTAAGGTCTGCGTACACGTTACTCTCCCCAGACCACACTTGTGGATTTCACTGGGTATGTTGTATCACTAGATCTCTATTCTTAGAGAAAATCTTGGAATTTCTAAAGTCATCTTTATATATCATGCAAATCTATGTTTTTCTTCTCATCATTTTTTCACATGCATTCATGAAAGGGCATCAAGAAGAATCTTCAAACACATGAAAGAACAAGGACAAGGAGATTTTCTTTTTAAGAAAAAAAGTAACTAAAAGGGTGTAGGTGAAGATTGTTTCAAAAAAGTAGAAGAGAAAAAAAAATCAAAAAAATGGGGATTGCGTATGTGAATTCTTTTTCATTTGTCTAAACCTTAGTGGTCATAACAAAAATCGAATAATCGGTGCATGTATACAAGTTAATTTAAACACCACTATTATAAAAAAAAACAAAGGCAAATGAAATGATGTGGGTGAAGATTGTTTCAAAAAAAGTAGAAGAGAAAACCCCCCAAAGAAATGGGAAAAAATTGGCTATATGTGTAAGCCTTGTTGAACAGTATCGAATTATCGGTGCTTGTCAATGAGTTGATTCAGACACCACCGTTATGAATAATTTCTTACAAGTGATTTTAATTTTGTGGCTAATTGTTTAAATTTGCAGGAACTGTGGTGACTACAAGTGCCCATATCATAACAGCAGTAATAGGTTCAGGAGTGTTATCTTTGGCATGGGCTACAGCCCAATTGGGATGGATAGCAGGACCAGTTGCTCTTGTTGCTTTCTCAGCCATAACATGGTTCAATTCTCTCCTCCTTGCCGATTGCTACCGCGCCCCAGATGGCTCTCGCAACTACACCTATATGGATGCTGTTCGAGCCCATCTAGGTACGAGTTTAAGTTCTATACATCGATTTTATAAAAATCAGATTACTTAGCTTGGTTGTGTTGTTTTCTCATTTCCAACACATCATAAATCTTATGTTGAACGTATTTAATTTTTGTGTGTTTGATGTGTGACATTTAAGTTTGTGATGTACGTTTCCCGAGGTAAATTTTTTTGTTGTACTACTTGTTACATTTTCGAGTTGAACTAGTCGTGATTTATGTTGTGTCCCTAAAGTATTCATTGATTAATTTAGTTTTTTTTTTTTTTTTGAGTTAAAACATCAATGTTTTCTTAAGTTAGATTCGTAACGGTTTGACCATATATTATTTGCAGGTCAAGTTGAATTGATTGTGGTCAACTATAAACTGTCACGTGTCTATAATATACCTCATGGTCATATATACACAGAATCTAATAATTTAAAGTGTTAAAAGACAAAAAAAAAATTATATTACTTTTATTTTATTTAAATGTGACGATATTTAAGCAAGATACAATTAAATTACCAAATTGCCCTTAATAATGGAGAAATTGAGGAGTGGTTACACTGATTTGTGTGAATATATATAATTCAGTTCACACCTTGGAGGTAATTGAAGAAAGGAAATATAGCTGTGTTCCATTTTCCTTTTGCCCATATATGTATGTACATAATTCGTAAAGCCAGAAATTTGGCACACGTCAATTATATTTCCCAGGAGAACAAAAGAACAGAAGGGGGTTGTTGTTGGTTGTGAATCATTAATGATTTCATTGTTTGTGATAGGGATGAAGATTTCATTAATGATTTACTTATCTTCTTGCGTTATGTTTCTCCCTAGATTTTGCCGCCCCAATTCTATTGATTTCTTTTTCCGGTTTCAATTTATGTGACAGTTTGAATTAACATGGAATATAAGGGTGGAAAATGAAGATATTAAATTTGTTGTCTTAATATGTTATAACACTAGTATGAAAGGGAAGTCTTGGAGCAACTGTAAAGTTGTGAGTTCGAGTCGTGAAAGCAGTCACTAATGCTTGTATTAGGTTAGATTGTCTACATCGGCCCTTCCTCGAACCTTGCTAACGTGGAATACTTTGTGCATCAGACTGTCCTTTTTTACTTGTATGACTAAAGTTATTGAAATTTGTGATTTTAGAGATGTCATAATATTTACATGACTAAAAGATACTTCTCATAAAGTATAAAATATGCAGAGTAAACTCAATTGTTTCTAGATATAAAAGTATTTTTTCTTTTTTGAACGGATTAATATTAAAAAACACATAGATTGAAATGAAAAAAGTACTATTTCTAACCACTATAGCCAAGGATGCACTTAGTTGGAACTTTTATTTTTATCTATTTTCTGACTTTGAATAATAATTTGCTATAGTTGAATGACCATATAAGTGATTATGTGAAGAAGGACAAAGTGTTTTTAGAGTCCAAGAATAACTAAAATTGAGTTCATATAACATAAAAATTAAAAATGCACATAATTATTTTATGGAGAAAAATAGCATGTGAACCTATTAAAATACATGTATAAGTTATAACTAGCAAAGAATAGAAGAAATACTTACTTTGTTCTATTATTTTCTATGAATGCAGGAGGAAGGAAAGTCCAGCTTTGTGGATTAGCTCAATATAGTAACCTTGTTGGTGTTACTATTGGATATGCAATCACCACATCCATTAGCATGGTGTAAGCAATTACTACTTAATTTTTATTAGTTACATTTTTTGTTTTGTGCACAATATATCCTAATTCTTCATGATTAATTTTTATGTTTTTTCTTTGTTTCTCTATTTATCAGGGCAATTAAAAGATCCAATTGCTTTCATAAGAAAGGTCATGATGCTGGTTGTCATGAGTCAAACAATCCTTTCATAATTATATTTGGGATTACGCAAATCCTTCTAAGCCAAATCCCAAATTTTCACAAGCTTTCATTTCTTTCCATCATTGCTGCTGTTATGTCCTTTGCTTATTCTTTCATTGGACTTGGTCTTTCCATTGCCAAGATTGCAAGTTAGTTTACCATTTTCCACATTTTTTCCCTTTTTAGGGTGTGTTTGGTACGTCGGAAAATGTTTTTCAATTTTTTCATGTTTGGTTAGTTAAAATGACTTCCCTAATGAAACTAGGAAAAACAAGTTTCACAAGTGGCATTCGACACTTATTGTCTCATCCCCCTCCAACACAACCAATCCCCACCCCACCCCATAGTCCCTATATACCCACCACCCCCACACCTTATCCCCCAACCCCGACCCTCATAGTGTTTGTCTAAATTATATATAACTTTTAGGACGATATTTTCTGCTTATGTAGCAAACACGAAAAGTGGAAAATGTTTTCCATGATACCAAACACACCCTTAATGCTTTTTCTTTTTTCCTTTTTTCCTTTTCCCTAATGGTTTTGTAATTTGATATGGGAAGAGGATGGAGTACATGCAAACACAAGCTTAACAGGGACAGCAGTTGGAAAAGATTTGTCAGGCACAGATAAGATGTGGAACACCTTCTCTGCTCTTGGAGATATTGCCTTTGCCTATGCTTTCTCTATTGTTCTTATTGAAATTCAGGCAAAAGCACCTTTCTTTTAACAACCACTTTTTTTCAGTTTGTTAAACTTTTCCAGTCCACTTAATACATGTATTTTTTTCAACTGAAATTTAACAGGACACTCTGAAATCCCATCCACCAGAAAATAAGACCATGAAGAAAGCTACCTTTACTGGTATCTCTGTGTCAACAATATTTTACACACTCTGTGGACTTCTAGGATATGCTGCATTTGGAAACAAAGCGCCTGGAAACTTTTTAACAGGATTCGGATTCTATGACCCTTTCTGGCTTGTTGATCTCGCTAATGTATGCATTGTGGTCCATCTTGTTGGAGCTTACCAGGTAACATCGAACATCACAAACATCCCCAGTAGTAGTTTGCTTTTGTTGTTCAATAATGCTGGTGTCCAGAATAGCTTATGGACACATCGACTATTCCACTGGCCCCTTTTACCTCAAAGCACAATCAATGAGTAACTCTATCTACTGAGGCCTAGTCTAATGATCTCTCATAGTTTTCATCCAACTTCGCTGACTGCTAGGTCATAACCTTGGGTGCACACGTCTAGTTTCACATAACAGATCAATTTAAATCCCAATGGCAAAGCTCAGTTTGATAATATGTTTGCAGGTGTTCTGTCAACCAATATTTGGATTTGTGGAGGGTTGGAGCAAACAGAAATGGCCAGAAAGTAAATTCATAACAAAAGAATACATGATTAACCTTTCACCCTTGGGGTTGTTCAATTTCAGTTTTTACAGGCTGGTGTGGAGAACTGCATATGTGGTATTCACAACCATATTAGCCATGTTATTCCCATTCTTCAACGATTTCGTCGGTCTTCTGGGAGCAGCCTCATTTTGGCCACTCACTGTCTATTTCCCTATTCAGATGTACATTGCACAAGCCAAGATTCCTAAATATTCATTTACCTGGATTTGGTTGAAGATATTGAGTTTTGTGTGCTTGATTATCTCACTTCTTGCTGCCGCTGGATCTGTTCAAGGCCTTATCAAATCTTTCCAGAAATTCGAGCCCTTCAGATCTCGGTCTTGAGGTTCCTGTGGCTAAGGTGTAGAGAACAAGAAAGGAAGACAAGAACCTCCCCTAAAGCCCCCTCCCCCCACCCTCCTCCAACCTTCCTTTTCTTTTACTGACATACAGAATGGTTTGCCTTCACTAATCAAAGGCATACACATTTCTACTATCTTGTAAGACTGATATCCAAGATTTGGAGATACAAAGTTGCTATAGGCATAAGCTTTTGTACTATCTTTAAGACTCATTTCCTGGATTTGGTGTTACAGAATTTCTGTAGTTTTCATACAGTTACTACTTATCATGAAAAGTTGCTATAGGTTTCATTTAGATCCAATGATATGAAATTCATGCTTTATTGCACACAGATACAATTATGTATGCATAGGTATGGGTAATGATTTATTGAAACATTTTACTCTTAGTCCTAATCATGCAATTAGGATGAGAGAAATATTATTTAAGGACTCTTTTAAACACCTTGAGTTGATTTTAGACTTTCTAAACTTAAATATCATTTGGATGCTCATTTGCTAGTACTTTTCTGTCACTTGCTAGATGGATTTAAAATCTATTCCATAGTAAAGTTTTGTCATTAATACTACAACTGTGACATTACGATTTCAAGTTCCATCAAGTACATAGAATCACTAAAATCATTGAAGCATATTGGATAAAATGAGAATGTCCTCTCAGACAATGAGAGATCTGCCTAGGTACACATAGAAAAAGACTGCATAAGCAGCTGGACCACTGGTTGTACAAACAACCCAGAGCTTAAATTTGCTAGTGATGTATCACAAGTTGTAACTTCACTTAAATTCACCTTTTTCTAATATGGTGTCAGCTTGAAACTAACAATATTTAACGTCACACTCTGATGAGATATATTCAAAGATCTAATTCTGGGAGGGGGAAGAAAAACACAACCTGAGACTTTCACGTCAAATATTCTTATTAGTGGCCATCATAACGTGCTTGACTTCTAAAGAATTTCTGGGGACTTCCCGTCAAAGGGATTAGGATCATATAAAGAATATACAATATAGGTTACCGAATGGGAAATCTTATCTCTTGCACATTTTTACAAATTTTACAGTCGTAGAAATAAGATTTCTCAGTCAACAAGAGTATCTTCTAGCTATCATGGCAATGTCAAACCAGGAAATAATAAGGCAAATATACTCAGGATAAGCAATGGAAACCTTTAAGACATTTGAACAGTATAACTTCATGAAATAAGCAGCAACTCAATTTAGACGTGGAGCTGTCTGTGATATCCTCTCTTCTTCGAGTAGTACATAAGGATCAACATATGGTGGTGGATCTGTCGATCTGTTGCTTGCATAGTGGACAAATGAAGGTCCAAAATACTGCCGAAAGAGAAGGAAACAGTCAATGGTGAATTAAGAACATGAATAAACTAGCGACTGATTATAATGCATCCAAAAAAACATATGAAACACGAGAATTAGCGGGCTAAAATATGCTTCAAAATTCAAATTTAACTTCCACAAAAACAAATAACACCTGAGGTATATTTAACTTGTCACATGTTTAATTTTCTTTTATTGGAAATTTTTTACTCATATTTGCTTTTCCCGTACTTTCCTGGAGGTCCAGATTATGCCCATTTGTCATCCCCAACTTATATAATCAACATCAAGATATGCGTGTAAATTCAATAAACAGAGACTCTTGTACAGTTTGACATTGCATTCAATGAGAACAATCTATTACCATCGGTTTTGCCACATTTTGCTGTAACTGATCATCTTTAGTTGTTTTTACTAAGAACAATCAAAATAACTCGAAGCAGTTGCGGTATCTTTCATCACACCATTAGAAAAGTCATGATAGCTGCAATCTTTTTATTTTATCTTATTTATTTTCTTATTTGATGTGGTAAACCTCATTGCCCAGACTCCCCCTATTCAGGAGCCCAATGATAGTCCTTTCCCACTTCCCTCTGTTAGTGACTCGACCTTCCAAACATAAGGTTGCAGGTCGAAGGGTCTTTCTTTTTAAGAAGTAAGCATTGATGGCATCAAGTAGATGAAAAAGTTACAAAAGAAAGTACAACAAAAAGAAAACTGAGTTAACTCCAATACATGAGAGGCTATTCTAGGACCAGGGAGCAAACAAAGTTCAAAAAATTGTACGAGAATCTACAGGGGACAAATTGTGCCAGCTAAACAGATACATTAAGCACTTTATAGAGTAATTGGGAGTTGATACACCAAAATATCTCCTAATCCTTTCTGTCCACAAAACCCAAGGTCAAAGGGTCTTTACCACTAGGCTATCCCTCAAAACATGATGGTTACAGCAATAAGCAGATACCACCGGTAATTTCCTAAATCTCAACATTTAATTCAACATAAGATTTATGCTGCAAGTTCGTAAAAGAGGGATACACTTTTTGCTCCAAAAATCTAGGAAGCCCAATATATTGTGAACTATGCATGGTTTTGCTAAAAAAAAGGCACATGAACAGCTGAACAAGTATCATACAAGAACAAATATAGGTTCTTTTTCCTTTTTTGGGTTTTTGGAAAAGTAATTCCTGAACAAAGATAAGAAGCTCAACAAATTGGTTTAGAAAAAAGGTAAAATATACAAATTAACTAATTGCAGTTGCCCCTTTATAACAAGACATCATAAGGATGCAAACCAAAGATTACAGGAATCAATTACCAGGTATAAAGCCAAGAAAGCTGCAATAGTTACAAGGATCAACGGCCAAAATGCCAAAAAGAATGTTCCACCAAGAGTAAGCAAAAGTTTTGCCCGTGGAATCAAACCCTGCAAATATAGCATATAAAGATGTGTGCTCATTAGTTACAAACCCATATTGTCGATATAAATTATGTGAAGTCATAAAATGTGTAAAATAATATAGCCAATGACTCTTTGCACATATTTCATATGATTTCTGTTTGAACAATTGTTTACACAACTGCAACTCCTGTCCTAAAATAGAAAAGTCCTACTTTCCCTTTGGTAAGTCATACTTCTCAGTCTACTCTTACTTCATCAAAGAATAAGTAATACCTCTCAATACACTTCTTTCTCTATTTTATTCTACAAAACACAAAGTCAAGAAATGGTAAGACCTAATATTATTATCTACTTCTTTCAGAAACCGTGCCAAGTCATAATGGGAAGATAAAATTTAAGGTGGAGGGAGACTCATAATGTATCAGGTCAAGAACCAATTGCATGACTTTATTCTTGTACATGAACATTTAGAACCAAAATCCAAATAATGTTTTAAGAGGAAACCTGCCCACCTCAAGGCCTTCACTATTCAGTGCCATAGACTGTTCCCTTTGATTAGTCAAATTTCTTCCAGAATCTGTTGACAGTGCATTTCTGCGATAGAAGCCTCCATCTTCTTCCCTAGAATTTGTCTGCTCGTCTTCTTTGATGCTTGTGTTTGTCTCCTCAAGCAATGAAGTTGGATTCATGCCACGTCTTCTCAACTCTTTCATAAACAATGACTCTGGAGGTTCTTCACCTGTGAGAACCAAAATTGGATTTGAGGTCTTTTCAAAAAGAGAGAGTATATTCAAGTAAAAGATACAAGAATTCTAAGACGGTGTGTATTTGGAAGATTCCAGATAGTTTGAGACTTTGAGTGATTCGCTATGACCATGAGGAAAGTCAATCCAATCATTCAATCATAACCAATTACATTCAGAAGTATCTTGTAATGAGAAGCCAGAGTTGCTGAAACTTCAAAGACATTCGAGCTTAAGCTGTATATGTACTTCGCAGCAGAAGCTAAATTTCTCAATCACTATGGAATTGACTAATGAGGGATAGCCCACCTGATAGCCAGTCCAGTATACAATTCTCCGTTTAACGCTTTCCTTCTTTACCTGAAATACCTCAAATACTTATCCTTTTTCTTAATTCTCACAGCCTGCACGTTCGATCCATTGAATCTCATAGAGGGACACCTCTCCTTCCTCAATCAAGTAATCCAAGATCCATTTCTTTACATGGTATTAGAGTCATGCCCATCCCAATTTATGATTTACCAATGTTAGACCCCCATATTAAATTGTCCACACACCAGATGTCCAGTCCTGGGCGTGAGGCGGGGTGTTACGTAGGAAAATTTGGATTCCTTATATGGACTTGGGCAATCCCCTTCGAAGCTAGCTTTTGGATTGAGTTAGGCAAGATCCATTTTTTTACTTTGATATTCATTTTAACTAATCAGAACTTGCTTTCTAATCTAGCTACCAATAATCCAACCTCTTTCATTTCTCAAAGCCTAGTGCCTAGCTATCAACTTAGAGAACTACAAGTTTTTTCCTCTAGCATGTAACAGGTAACATATATCTTTCTATCAAACACACCATCTCCAAGAATGAAAAAGGAAAATGGAACTGGAACAGCAAAAAACAGCAAAAGATGAAATCAAGTTTCACACACACACTAGTTGTCATATCCAATACCACTAAAAAAACACAACTTTTTGAAACAAAATCCAAGTTAAAAAAGATTAATTACCATTACTCTGGTTTTCACTGTCTTGAATTCTACAACTAACCCTAAACTTTGTATCAAGAAATGTCTTCAAGATTGGATTTTTCCTTTGAAACCTCACACCCAATATCCTCCTTCTGACCATAGTGGTAAAACGACTAGAATTTGACTGAGAAAATGAGAATGGAGACTTCAATAACTGGAAAGACGCCATTTTTGGATGATCAAATTTTAGATATTGTAGTAAAGCTACAAGAATTCAAGAAACTTCATTAGTGAAAAGGCGGCAGTATTACTGTTTCTTGAAATCTCCTGTTTCTCACTCCACCGGTGTACCTTACAATTTTCCAGCAATGTGTTGGCAATTTTGTAGCCATAACTATTGAGCTGAGCATCGATCATGTGTGTCGCCATCCAACATAATTACTTACACTAGCACCTAATCAACCAACCAGCTTTTTTTTCCTGCAAAAAGTCTCCAAAATAGTTATTGGACATTTTGTAACTAATACAGTATTTGAAAAAATATTTTTGTTTGACCATTTTTGGAAAACAATCTGATATGATAGGAGAGTCAAACAATAAGAAGTTTAACCAATATTTTAACATGTATTTTTTCATCATATTGATATGAGAAAAATTACAACTTATAGTATTTTTCATATAGTATTTAAATATCTAAATTTTAGTTTTAAAATATTAAGTAATCTAATCTAATTGAGCTTTGAAAATTAGTTAAATTGACTTTCGGGAAGCGCAACATGACAACTAAAAAGGAACGGAGGAAGTAATAAATAGTACTACTAATAATAGTGTTGTTTCAAAGGAATCAAAAGTAAATACTAATCTATCTCTCCATCTTTACTTTTTCACTATATTAAAAATAATTATTCAATTTTACTTATCGAAGATAATTTACCATGTTGTGTATGTTTACCTTTATTATTAACTATAATCATTAGTCAATACATTTTTTAAAGCATTAAATTTATTATATTTAAAAGGTGATATAACAAAATTACCTTTTTAGGGAGTGTTTAAATTTACTTATTTCAAGTGTTTACAGCTTTTAAACACTTTTTTTTTTACTTTTTGGGGTATTTGAAAAAGACAAAAAATATTTTTAAGCACCAACTTTTAGACGGGAAAAAAGTACAAAATAAGCTAAAAACTTATAAACTACTTTAAAAGCTAGTCTGAACACCCTCTTAATGTGCCAAGTCAAACATAGACAAATAAAAATAGACATAAGGAGTAATTCTTAGTAGTTTCCTGAGAATCTATAATTTACTTTTGAAATTTAAAGTGTTTTAACTTTAGAAATTAATTAGATTCACCATAAAAATACCAAATAAATTAGGAGGGAACAATTTAGTCTAACTCTATACACTCAAGGGTTGTTTCATATAGAAGATGAGATAGACAAAGTTATCATCACATCATATATTCCACCATTATAGTATAGATGGTGGGAAAAATAATTTTGTGACTAGCTAATACTTTTAACAGAATATTAGAATGAAATAATATTGTAGTTTATCCTGTAATAATTATCCTCGTACAAAACGAGATCCCTCATAATTTTGAAAAAGAACTTTATAGTATCCTACTTCTAAAAGATAATTATTATAATAAATATTTATTAAAAGTAACATTAGTAAACCTAGAAAATAATGCAGAGTATACTTACTAATTTGAATGCAGAGTACTGTACAAATGAATCAAAATCCAAGATCTTCATTCAAATTGCTTGTCATCACAATCATAATTAGTACTTCCTCCATTCCTAAATATTTGTTATTCTTATACTAGAATGTTTATATGGCCCGAATCAAAATTAATCGATAAATTTTAAATACTAAATGGTTAAAAAGAAAAAAAGAAAGTTTATCCCTTGCCCTACAATACAGTAGTTTGCTATTCTGTTCTATGATGTGCTAAACAAACAAAATCAATCAATGGAGAAGGAAGGAAGAATCCATTTTCATTTTGTACAAAATTGACACGTGAAGCATATAAAGCAAACTTGGCCAGTACTTGTGAGCTCACAAGTTGCCATTGTCATGTATTTTGGACTCTTCCACAATTGCCTATTCAAATTCAATTGTCCAAGTCTCTTAAAACCAACTTGACCAAATGCATTTTTAAAAAAAATTGGCTCATCTTCTTATGGATGTTTAGAAAATAAATCTTTGAACTAAAAACCAAAAACTGAAATGAAATAAAATAAAACAGATATTGTTGAGCCTACTTGTTTAATTTTTAGAGAAGTATACGCAATGTGCTGTTGACCCTCTCTCCTAGAAAGATTTGGACATTTTAACAAGTACTTACATTATTGTCTATTCAATGATGTTACATTTAGCTCAACTTGAGCCTCACTACTATACAGAACATACATGGACCAAAGCAAAATACTACTCCCGCCGGTCTATATTAAGACATACAAAAGTCGTAATTATAAGACTATTTGCCTACATTACCCTTTATCTGTCTTAAACGTCTCATTTAATTAATAATCAACTAATTGAATCAGTAAGAGTGAATTTGAAAACAAATTCAATTTGCCAAAACAACAACAGGGCTGATGTTCAAGAACTTGCTTTGCTTGATATGAATAGAGAATATGGCATACAACAAAGTAGGTGTCCTCAAAATAGTAAAAAAAGTCTCTCTTCCAAACATACAAGAAATCATAATGCAATATCTACTTAAAGATATCCTATGATATGGTCATAACCTGAATGGACTGGAAAATTGTCTGCGCAGTAGAAATTGGAATGATATCTGATACCACCAAAATAGCATCATCCTTCTTTATCAACCCCTTTGCTTTTATAAGTTCTACAGTTTTCTTAACGTTTCCTTCCATGTCGTCTGACAGGTCAGTGAGAAGGGGAGTGACTCCCCACTGCAAATTGAGAGCCATCTGTGTGCTGTTGTCGTTCGTGAATGCAAATATAGGAGGATTTGGACGGTTGCGTGAAAGAAGAGACGCCATCTTCCCATGCCTTGTGTACACAAATATAGCATCCACCCCTAGGTTGTCAGCTGGAGTATATTCAAAAAGAAATTTGTTAAGATCTAAGACAAACACGTTGTTGAGACATAATATAATTAAGTACATTAAAAGGTATGCTCTCTCTAACTGTTTAGTATTTTAGTTGAGATGGTCACACAATTCAATATGGTATCAGAGCAGCCAAGACGTTATGAGTTCAAATCTCACTGCCACCCATTATCAACAAGAATGTTCTCTTGGCCGATGAAGAAGTATCAGAACGCACGTGAGAGGCGTATTAAAGGTATAATTCAATAAATAAAAGTTTGCTCTCTCTAAACTTAATTCTTTAGATGAAAATGGTCACACAATTTAACACACGTCACGATCATTATTCCTTCCATTTCCTTTAAATTTTATATTCAACAAACTATTCTTCACAAAAATTCATGCAATTCTTGACACATAAAACACTCATGGATGCAGTCAAGGGAAGGAGAGGGAAGTACCCATTTCCACTGCACAATTGCAGATTTGTTCAGCAATTTGATCTGGCAAAGATACTCCAAGTTTGCGCTGATGCAACAAAGTTTGCTTGTTCTCTTCACGACATGATTGTTCCATTCGGGTGCTAGTTGTACGCAAGACAGAAAGAGCCTTCATTCCATATGATCCAATGGCTGACTCACCAGATAACATCAATGCATCAGCATACTGTCGTACCGCTTCAGAAACATCTGCAACCTATCACATAAAAAAACTTGTGATATTGAAGGCTAGATTATTACTTATCAAACTAAAACCCACCCAAAAGATATGGTCTAGTAAAAAAAGCTTTGAAGTGAAGTTATCTAATATTTCAATAATCAGATAAGGAATAAAGACGAGCTGCATAGTTATGGTAATAGGAATACATTATCGGGAATTGAAACAAGAAACCTAGGAAGTACTGACAATGCTAAAATAGGAAGAGATTAGGTTTTACAGAAAACTAAGTAAACTTTGATGAGACTGGAAACTTTTGTCAAAAGACAGAAAAAGCAAAGAACTTCACAAGGAAAAAAAGATTAGTACCTCTGCTCGTGTTGGAGTCGGGTATTCAACCATTGACTCCAGAAGTTGAGAGGCCACGATAACGGGCTTGTTGAGCTGCCTGCAAACATAAGTAATATCTTCCTGAACAGATGGAATCTGTTCAAGCGGAATCTCAACTCCTAGATCTCCCCTTGCTATCATAATCCCATCAGAAGCCTCAACAATCTCTTCCAACCTTCGGAGAGACTCTAGGCTCTCTATCTTTGCCAACACTTTTATTGCCCTGCGATCAAACTCAGAAGGATTTCATGATGCAAACTACACTTTGAATCTACGCGAAAAACTATAGCAAAATAGACGGAGCAATGCTAATCAATGATGAGGAATGCAGCTGTTAGTGGACCAAAATTATGCAGTTTAGGGAAGGAGTGGAGATAATTGTTGAAGTTAAAAAAACAATCTTTTGCTCACAACTTGACGTACTTGGAGGATTTAGTTGCGAGGTAGTCCTTCAGATGCTTGACTGCATCGGCATCTTTTACAAATGAAACCGCAATGAAATCAATATCTTCAGATATTCCAAACACAATGTCTGACCAATCCTGTGGATCATGAAATGTGAATCAGCAAGAACACAAATTCATATTGCAGATATACCTCAATAGGAAAGTTACAACTTTATCTTCAATCACTGGGGTAGTGCATCAGAAAGGTTAGAGATTCATTTTATCAAGAAAAAAAAGGATAAGTGTTCGAGATTCAATTTGGTTAACCTTCATATGATAGACATAAACCTCAATAGTTCAACAAACGTTCAACATGGTTAAAACTGGTAATTGAATCATTAATGCCACTCCAAACACGTCGAAGAAACACAGCCCTGTTTAAGCTAAACTCGAGCATATTTTTTTCTTTTCGATGAGTAAAAACTCGAGCAATAAATACTGACCTTTGTTGATAAAGTGGGGAGATCATAGTCTCTTCCTAAAAGCTTGCCATCTCTCCAGAAACTCAACTTAGCTCTAGGCAGAAGTAGACCGGAGTCTGTGCACTTGCAGCGCAAGTCGTTCCCAACTCTCTCTGTAACTTCAAAAGTTGCCATTCCTCCATCTATGACAATTTCATCACCAGGATTGACCCCTAAATAGGAGAAAGAGAATTCAACCTCAATCTAACTTTTTACAACCAAAACAGGAAACAATTTATTTTTATCAATGAGACTACCTTCAGAAAAACCTTCATGGTTAGCCTGAATTGTAAATGGACGAGAACCTTCAAACTTCTCAGTAGTAAAGTACCAGATTGAATCCTCCTAATGAATAATATGAACAGAATTCAGGTTAGATACAAACTTTCACTTTTCAACAATATTGGGTTAATTTCACATACACAAAATAACAATAAAGTCACAAAACTATTTTTGTTATACTCGCTATAACAATAGTCACAGAAAAATACTTTTTGTTAAAATAAAGTAACAAAACTATGTGTGAATTTCTCAAGGTCAAATTTCGACTCAAGAAAAAAGATATTGACAGTTAAAAATTTGTGACTATTCCATATAAAACAAAAGACAACTAACAGCATTTGAATGAAGCCAAAAAGAAAAGGAAACAACCATTACTCAGCGCTGGAAATTTTATCTTCGAGCCTCTTGCAAAAATGCAACGTCAATAGGCCCTTGTGGTCCAGCCCTTCCCGCATAGCGGGAGCTTAGTGCGCGGGGCAGCCCTTTTAGTCTTTTGAGCAAGACCTTACTATGGGAAAAGTTCAATCACTTTAATATGACAAAAATTAATTTGTTTTTCTTTGACTTTACTGTTACATAGGATAAAATTCAAAGGCTATATGTGAAATTAACCCAAACAACATGAACATTATACAAGAAAAAAATCACAAAAGGGATTTAAAGAATTTGGTTGATTACCTCTGCTTTGACAGAAGATGAAGAGCCATGATCAACTACTTGTATTTGATTCCCCTCTGTATCAATCATGAGTGATACACTATAACCTTTTTCTTGATTCAACTTCTTAATCTTCCTAATCACATCTTGATGCCACTCCCTTGAATTATGACACATATTTAGCCTAGCCACATTCATACCTGCAATAGCCAATTTCTCCAACTCATCTAAAGAAGAACAAGCTGGCCCAATTGTGCACACAAGCTTTGTTTTCCTTAACCCCAAAAATCCCTTTTCTTTAAGCTCCCTTTCTGACACAACATCAAAGCCTAAAGACCCTTCTTTCAATTCATCACTTGAACTTTGAATTTTCTCAACTTGCATCACTGCTCTGACTGCAGTTCTTGATTTGCTGACATCCAAATTTCTAGCATGAGAAAAACTAAATCTTGGACTTGAAGAAAGTGGAACACCAAATACCCTTTTCTCCAATTTACCAATTAACTTGATCTTAGTCCCCATCAAAGCTAAATCTCCCACTACTGCCATCTTTAGAAAGAAAACCAAAACCCCAGAAAAATTCAATCAAAGCTTATAATGCCACAAAAGAAAGTTCTTCTTTTTTTAAAAAGAAAAAATATAACAACTTGCTGACAAATTTGTAAGATATTAACTATAGGGATCTGATAGAAAACTCCGCCAAGATTTTGTGACATAAATTCTTTTCTTTTTTTATGTGGAGTTTACAAGGTACACAGAGAAATATAGTACTAATAAAAAAGCAGTACGGATGTATATATAAAAATAGTATATGCTTCTATTCTATTGGAGAAGGGGTTTAGTTGGGAAAAAACAGCAAAACCCTAGTAGTAGAGGGGTCCAATGTCTGTCCTAAAGTCAGGAGGGAACAGTTATATGTTGTTTGAAACAGTGGGACAGATGAAAAAAGGCGGTACAATAGGCACGAGTTGGCCTAATTTAACGGTTAACTCCGTCGCTCTATTTCTATTGGCCAATGTCAGCCACATAAAATTTTGGGCCATTTAATGAACGTGTTATTTTGAAGAGAGAGTTAAAAGGAAAAAAAAGGAACGTGAAGCGTAAATGTACTCAATTTTGATTGGGATCATCTATTTTTAATAAGGACGACAAGTAAAGTAATCCGAAGGAGTACGTGTTGTACATCCACTCACTTTGTAGCAACTTAAGACATACGACGTCTGAAGTTTAATATGACTGAAGTTCAGTGTAGCTGAATTCAGCCATTTTTTAAAGTTAGATTTTGACACAACAAATGTGCATTTCTTTTTATTTATTTTTTGAAAATTACTTATAAATTAAGTAAGCGTACAAATAAAATACCCATGAATTTTTTATTATTATTGACTCTTGACGCAGTTTTTGTTGGACTTGAAGAATAATGGGGTGTGCCCTTTTCTTTTTATTTTTTTTCAAATGGAATACAAATTACTTGTATACCTTTCCTACTTGGAATTTCCAAAAGAACTGCTTTCCACTCTTATATGATGTACAAAGTTGATATTAGATTATAACAAGTGGCCTTTCTGGGGCATTTTGAAAACAAATACTCTTAAGAGGCTGGATGATTGCAAAACGGTTTAAACGATATCATGGTAACTGCAATATTAAATTAATAATAGTCAATAATTGTGAAATATTCTAAACACAACCATATTTTTGCTGGCATCGAGCATATATACATTATTAAAATTCTTGATGTAGATACCTTACCAACTCCTAAAGAATATATATATATATATATATATGCGCGCGCGCGCATGCATGCGCGAATATGATATAAAGATAAAATCCACTCTATGATGCGACCCTCACGCAAGGTCTAAACTCAAGAGTCAAGTCCCCCCACCTTAACTCATATTCCTAAATGGATCTAAAATAACCAGGACGCCCACATTATGGACGAATGGTTTAGTGCCTTGGAAACTAAACATAGACCTTCGATTTGGTAGGTCGAAATGAGTAAACACATTAGCATGATCTTGTCGCTCAGTGCATTTAGGTAGTATTTTCAGGCTTGAAAACTTGGGAAGTTTATTGGTTATGTTATGCCTCAGGACTCTGAGTTAGTTATAAAGAGGACAAGTGACATGTTAATTAGAATGCATGTCACGAGTTTAAACCCTGCCATAGACCAAAACATGGTATTTAAATGGAGAAGGGTAAAGGAAGCCGGGTTCATCCTATCATCAGCCTTACTGCAGAACAAAATCTTGCTCCTCATAGAGCACATGGTAGACTGAAGAAAATGAGATACAAACCAGATTCATCAATGAAATTTGTATCAGGACTCGGCAAGTTGAAAGTAAAGTGACATCTTTGTGGATTGGTCCAGTCAGATGAATAGACATGAAATTCGTCGATCCATCAGACTAGGGGACTGGAGAGAAACTACTCCATTCATCAACAATCAAGATCAAGGATACAAAAGGCTTTAGAGATGCAAACAACCAACTTTATTCACTTCACAAGGGTTCATTTCACTATGTAAATAGCTGTACAAATAAATATTCACTATTCTAAGACACTTGCCAGTCTTATTGAACTTCCGCTTGGAGCTAGATTACATACAGCCATAAGCTGACTTGCTTAATACAACAAATTGCTACCATAAACTTAGGACTTTACATAGACCTCTAAATTATGTACATGATGGACTCCCAAGAAGTCCTCCAAAGGATCAAACACTATGTACAAATATATACAGATAATTATCATCCGTAACCTACCAAAATGGACACCACCTGAAATAAAGAACAAGGCAACCATGAATTAGACCAAAGAACAAAATACACAACTTTTTTTACTCTGCAGTTAAAATTCTTATTCGTCTAAAGCACCCCTTTACCAGATTCGGGATTTGCACATTTTTACACGAATTTTCACCACAAAGACCAAGAGAAAATTTTTAAACAACAATCAAACACTGAATGTGCAAGTCAGCAGCCTTTAATAGCTTAACCAAAAGAACAAACAAAAGCAAAACCAAGGAGCAATGGGAATCTGGATCTTACCCAACATAATTTTGGCAAAGATTTTCATGAGACATTGCTTGCTGAATAAGTTTTTGAACTTGTAGTTTCACTGATAAACCATGATCAGCTTCACGCGTCTCACCAGAAATCAACGTGCTGTGATCCAGTGGATGCTGTAGAGAGCTTGAAGATGCAGAGGTAGCAGCAAAATCACGTCCCGTGAGTTTATTACTCATTCGAGCCATGACAGCCACAGCACGTTCATTTAGAACTTCATTGGCATCACCTAATTGATTGACCGCCTAGAAAAAGAAATAAAACTGTAAGCATGAAGCATGCATCTCCAGGATACTTCGCAAGCATAATTGATTGAAACCTGAAGCAGTTCTCTCTCCCTTGCACCCCTTTGTGGCTGAAGAAGCTCTCTATCTGAAGAGGACTCCTCACTATTCACAACAGGAGGCACATGTGCACTGGCAAGTGTGGACACTTGCGGAACTTCATTGAAATTGAAAAGACGCCAATTTATAAGTGGATCATGAACAAAGGCCTGAAAAGAAAAAAAGAAGACAGAAGAATGAAATAAGCTGATAAATTGAATCTGATGAAAACATTTACATCATTACAAGACAAAAATGACAAACTACTCACATTCAAGAGCAACCTAAACATATATTCAAGGAATGAAACCAAGCATCTCAAACTGATGAAAAGTGTTCCTCTTTCTGTGAGTTCAACTTGCAGTGACAGACTGACAGTTATTTACTAGTCTTAATTAAGGCTTTCAATTGTTCAACATGGCAATTTAAGGACAGATAGATTCTAATTTTTCAATCATCCAAGTCATTCTAACTCCAGTTGGATCCAAATCTACTAAAATTAGATAGAACACCCTTCTATATTTGTGCTCTTCAGAAGATAGCATAGTCGAGATTCGAGATCTTTTTGGACTTGAAAACAGCCCATAAGCGTAAAAAAAAAAGGAGTTCAATATAGACCGATCAATATTCATGACATTATAGTGTGACCCCATACTGACCTAGAGAAATATATTTTACAAGGTAAAACAGTGATGCCAAAAATTTACCTCCATCATAGCCATAACACTATCTTTATGCAGTCGGAGGACTTGCATTACATTCTCACATGTTGACCGGAAATTTCCCTCTATACCACTAACCTCCATTGCTTTTACAAGCATTCTAGTCAGGCGAAATGGAACCTATACATAAAAGTTTGTTACAAAAGCTATTAGTTTCCTTGAAGAAAGAACATACAATTTCTGGAAAGCAACTTTTTCAACGTAATAATTTACCTTCTCTGGAAACTTCTCCCGATTCATTGAAGCTTCAAAACAATCTCCAAAATCAATATGCAGAATCTTCCCACTGCATGACCAAATAAATATATTAAATCTTTTGTCATCAGCAAGAAAATGCAATCACAGAGTATAATGGTACCTATATCGGTGAAGCATGAGGTTACTAGGATGTCGATCGCCCAAACCAAGTAGGTATCCAACCTGGAGAAAGTCAACCCAAATTCAACAGATGTACGCAAGAGAAGCAGCTAAAAAGAAGGTATCTCCTTTTTCTGAGTTTTACTATTCTCTCTCCTCAATTTGTAAGATATTAGTTCCATTTTAAAACGCTGGAAAAATGTTTTGACGCCATTCCATCATTAATATTATTCTATAAAACTTCACATGCCAAGAATACTAACTCTGATGCAATGTGTTCCCTATATCAAACTAACTTAATGCCACCTATTTAAAATTCTCTTTCACCATTACAAACATAATAAAGAAGTCAAATGACATCTTAACTTTTTGTCCTACTGAATGACATCACATAAAATAAGGCGAAAGCTCTTTATGCTAGAACCAGTATCTCTTCAGGTCAAACTAGGTCAAGAAATTAATGACCTTGACTAAGTATAGAAGCAACTCTTCATGCCAAACTTTGGTCAGAAATTAACTATTGCTCCTCTGAATTAAGCATTTTAAAATATAGAGATACAACATTCACAACACAAAATAGTCAGGCCCTAGCTGCAAAAATTTTCAGGTTACCAAGTTTCTGATATGCCTAATCCAAAAGGCTGCAAAAATTCTGATTATGCACAGGAAGATCATATCACCAAAGAGAGTTGCACCATATAAATACAACTTAGATGAAAGCAAAACTTGTGATTACTCTGGGTACTCCTTGTCGTAAATAGTTTCTGTCAATCCAAATACTTGCAAGAGGAATTTCATAACAGAAGTAGTTTCTAACATATGATTAGAAGCCTCCAAAGACATTCCTTCTCTCAAATGAAAAAGGGAAAAGATGTATAAAGAGGTTGTCCAATGTAAGCGTATTTGATAGTATTATGGAAGGCTGTAAACAACAACTCAACGGACTTACTTTCCTGTTCTTCTATAAAGAATAAAAAAGGTTAGTGTTCATATAGCACACCCACCCCACAAGCTGCATTAGAGAACAGCACAAATAAAAACAAGGGAACATTGTTCTCGACTTCTCGTCCAAACCTGAACAGAGAATAAGCTTTAAGAGAGGTTCTGAAAGAATGCAAGGAACACATACCATGCTCATGACAGCCAAACTTCTTGTATAATTTGTTCTTCTGTCCAGCCAGACCTCAGAAGTGCGACTCTTTAACCAAAGAACCTATATGACCCAAAATAAATACCTTCAGAAAAACAACGAGCAGAGAGATTTTGCTAATATTTATTGCAATAGGCAGAAAGTCGTTGTCATAGAATACACACCCTTGATAAGTCATTCCCTTCTGTATTTTGCAAAGCATATTCAAACACCTCCACCTTAGCAATAAGTGGCAAATTATCATAATCCGGTGCAAAACTCAGCATCAATTTATGCTCTTGATTTAGGGTGATCTGTAAAATTGGAAGAATATACAACAATTAGATAGAAATACTAGTCTCTTTCAAGCACAAAAAGGTCTTATGTCGAACAAACCTTCCGGGCATCCCTATATTCTCGAATAAGATGGTGCAAGGTGTCACAATTTGGAACCCATTCTATCAGTCCACTATTAGGGGACAATGGAATGACATCATATCGTTGAATTGATAAATCTTTCTCTGCAGTCTTTCTAGAGTTCTCCAGCAAAGTATTAACCAGACCAAACAACTGGTGCATAGAAACAATAGAGTGTATCTTTTAGTTCTAGGTTGAAGGAAGAAGGGAAATAAAGCCTCACCTATATTTAATAATCAGAGGTAGCAGAATCCCTGGAGCCAGCTTGCCTGTACAAAGCATAATTATATACCAGCAATTGCTAACCTGCATGACACGTTCATCTTGGCGTAAATCCTCATGCCCTTTGAGCAAGAAAGCATAGTCTTTCCCGTCACTCCCATGGATTGTCAATTTACGAGGTCGTTGTTTGGATGTAATTACAACAAGTTGGGGTGCAAATGATGCAATTGTCACCACTGGTGAATCTGAGATGACAAGTTTGACGTTTGATAGAACAAATTGTATCAATACTTAGGCACAAAACTGGCTTAACCATGTACAAGTAATAATTTCAAACAACATTAGTATACCTGCTCGATAAGTTCCAGGAACAGCTAGCTCCAAATTTCGACACTCTAGTAACTCGGGGGAAACGGACTGGCATCAAAAGTAAAATAACGTTATTTATGTATATGATGCAGAGTCGCTGGTACCAATAACAAAACATAGCATGCTGCTTACCTGTAAATCCAGGGTTGTAAGTGTTTGAAGCTGCTTATCTATCCGCCTGAATACATGGTAATAGAGATCCCAAGCCTACCACAAGATGACGATTTGGCTTGTCAAATAAAGGGCTGTTTAACTATAGTAGTTTCCAGTAGACTTTATCAAAAAATAAAAAATAGAAAACTAAAAGTCACAAATAGAAGTCGACTGGCAGAGGTAAAGGATGTCATGAAAAATATGAATATAAGAAAAGTCTGTTGTCCAGATAGTATTCCTATAGAGGTCTGAATGAAAGTTTCTTGGAGAGATTGGTCTAGGATGGCTTATAAGTTATTTAATGCTATACTAAAAAGTGGTAGGATGCCCGGCGAGTGGAGAAAGAGAAAGAGTACCCTGATTCCAATTTATAATAAAGGAGATATTCAAAAGTTGTGCGAACTATCGTGGCATTAAGCTTGTGAGTCATATAAACTCTGGAAAAGAGTGGTAGATATAAAATCCCTTTCATGGTCTGAAGCCCTTTCTGTTTTGAGAAAAGCCCATGACTTAAGAGCCCCTCCCCAAATCCCCCTCCCTCCATCCCCCTTTTCAACTCTCTCCCTCCCCCAGAACTCAGGATATAACCAAAGTCTATACCCTAGTTCACATTCTTCACCCTTTCTTCACACAAATTGTGACCCTATCCATATCAGACATGTTACATTGAACATCCATGACTAATGTCCGCATGTCTCCCACCTTTTTGAAGAAATCTAAAACACCAAGGTGTGCCAGACTCCGGTGATATTGATGGGCAGTAGTCCTTCCATTTCCTCCCATTGATACACCATATCAACTCATAACAACATTCGAGCATCAAAAACTCCTCTCCCCTATTTATCTCTTCTCTTCATAAAGGGCTTCTTCTTCATTAGAAGATAAGAGGGAAATTTGAAGACTCCTAGCTGCAGGACATTCAGTCCCGATATTTTCCACGCCTCTGCTGCCCATTTGAGGACAACTTCCTATGACTCACCCAATGAGACAACACAATTCCAGTCAGGCATGTTCTGAAGAAGGTTTTTCTCCTGCTGAGTGTGTTTGTGGAGTCGCGGAAGGTGGCTCCTTTCTGGCGTCTACTCTTCTACTTGCCATTTCAAAATGTCTTTGTATGTTTGTAAGTTAAGCTACAGAAATTCTAGAGACAAGTAAGGACATCTATCTCTGAGCCAATTTATAGCTAGCAGAAAGGACGTCCCATGGCAATAAAGACCACAATTAGTTTCCTATCATAAAATTGTGAAGTGCATCATCCAATTTATTAAGACAACAGGAATCTTGAAAAAACTTTTGGATACTTGGCACTAGCATTCATCACATAGAAAATGCAAAATAACAAAGTACCAAAATCACAGTTAAATAAGTAAAAGAGGGAAACGATGAGAGAGATGCCCACGTGGAATTTAAGTGTCAAAAGGGTACCTGTGTTAATTCAGCATCTTTTCCAGTTCTCCGATACTTCATACAGCATTCGAAGGCCTCCAACAACTCAAGACGGTATGCCTGAAAAAAGTAATGTTTTCTATCCATCAGTTCAATTAAAATTGCAACTACAGGGGGATCAAGTTGTTAAGCCACACTATGAAAGTGTGGGCATAGTGTGGGGAAGAGAGGTGGAGTTGAGAGTGAGGAGGGTTGTGTCTGTTTCTGAGAACCCGTTCAGATTCATGCCAGGATGATCTACTACAGAAGCGAGGAGACTGGTGGAACAGTATATGGAAAGGAGGAGGGACCTGCATATGGTGTTCATTGACCTAGAAAAGAAACACGACAAAGTTCCTAAAGGATGTTTTGTGGAGATGCTTGGAGGCTAGAGGTGTCCCTGTGGCATACACTACGGCAATTAAAGACATGTACGATGAAGCCAAGACCCGAGTAAGGACGGTGGGAGGAGACTCGGAGCACTTCTCATTCTTGACGGGGTTGCACCATGTGGGATTATATTGGGTTTGTTGTTGTTGTAGTAGTTTAATCCATCGTTAAATAATGAGTATTCCCAGTTAGTTAATGAAGTCCAAGAATAATTGATACTCGAGTAATAGTAAGGAAACATCATAAACAAAATCTAGCCCTAAGCGGCTCAAGCTTATCAACATAATCACCCAAGCCCAGGGAAAAATAAATGGAAGGGCATGAAGGATCTACTAGACATTGTCAAAGTATGTCTGTCATAATAGAGAGAGCATAAGCACGTATTTAATTAGGAGCATCAACCTGGATGAATGCTTTCTCCTTTATAGTGGTATTATTCCTCATTGCTCCTTCCTCAAGCATTTCATGCAGAGGCTCTAACACCTTCAGCATGCCCTCAATGTTGTGTTCGCCAAAATACAGACGGCTGGCTTCTTCCAATGCCTCATGCCACATTTCATGCCAAAGTATCGCAACCCTGATAAGCTCCTTTGAGACAAGTTGGGCCTTCAAAATCAAGCCAAAGTCAGAATAATACTTAAAGAAATCAGCAAACTATCGGAGTAAACCAGTTCCACTTCACCTGATCAACGAGTACGCCACTATGCTGCCTAACTTTATCAACCACTTCTTGAGCTGCAGCTCTGCGCAAATTGCTAATTGACTTACATGCCACAAGAAGTGGATACATAAGAGCCTGTAGATAAGGTCCACATATATTAGAATTTTGAAAAAGTAAGAAGTATATAAAGGCAGCCACAAGCAGTTAGAAACATACAATAATCTCAATTTCTCAGAACAAGAAATAAAGTCCTTTTACAAGTAACCAGTTACAAAACAAAAGAAGTCCTTTAGTATCTGACCACTAACATAACTTACAAGCACATGCCACGATACTTTGCTCCTAACTTGAACACAATGGTACGATTACCCTCTCAAGGCTTCCTGCTTTAACATATTTTCGGTTAAGTTCTGATAACTATGTACTCCCACACAGCATTCATTTATTTGCATGTGCATGCCCGTCATAACACTTCTCCCAGATACAACAGATATACAAAACACCTACCATTAGTAAGACTGCACATTATTATGTTTGTCCTAGTGCGTCCGCATAGACAGATTTTATATCAACTAGGTTATTGCACATAGAACCCTTATGGGAAGAGAATGCCGTCCCCTCTGTTTAGATTCATTTCCACTTATAGTGTATCTTGATTACGCTTATAAAGCTTCATGACTAACGTCAAAATGCAGTTGGCTACATGTTATGGTACATGAACTTCCCCTAGGGGACAAAGAAATGACACAAACATACACACACACACACACACACAGAGAGACTCTATCTTGAAGAGAACAGAACTGCATTAGCCTAAGATGACAACACCACCTCCCCAGTCCCAAACTAATTAGGGTTGGCAGTATGAGCCCTCAACATCCATTCCCCTGACTGAACTGCCTCATAATTTCAAAAAAAAAAGAGAGTGAAAAAAAGACTCAGCGGAACGTCCAGGCGATAACGTTAACTACACGATTAACTGTAGATTTGTAGAAAATGACCATGACAGCTCAGCCATGAATCTTTCATAGCAGGTCTTCCGGTTTAACAGTTTAAGAATGGTCAGTCTATGTACCAATAGCTTATAAGGAGGTCAGATATCAAATAAATCAACCCAGTAACAGTAAATTGAAACACAAGCCATTCACAGGTGTCAAAAGAGAAAGTTAGAGGGACAAAGTACAGGGTGGGGAAAACAGTGATGACTAGATAGCAAAATCATAGTTCTTGTTTTTTATTTTAAAAAAAAAATAGCAAAAACCTGTGGATGACTCTGTCCAATTCGCACTAACAAGGACTGTATCAGTTCTCTGACAGCATGGTTATTTGAATGTATCCGTGCGATAATCTGCGGTAAAACAACCAACCATGTGTTGATGTTAACATGTGTGAATCCTTTCTGTAATGCCATTTGGACCTCAGAAGTAGCTCCATGGTTGAACCACAAAGTAAGAAGACGAAGAATATCCTGAAACCCAGAAACATGACCATAAGAAAGGTAAATCAATAACTTAAATAAAAATCAACGGTGATCACTAGTGAATCTAACAGGAAGTGTTGCTGGATAACCAGGCAATTATGACAATGCTGAAAATTAAATCCAACACAATACATCAATTCAGTTAGGAGTATGAGTTTCACCAGATAAACAAATGCTTTCACCTTGACAAACATGTGCACAGATGCAAAATGAATTGGATACAACAACAACAACAACATACCCAGTGTATTCCCACCAAGTGGGGCCTGGGGAGGGTAGAATGTACGCAGACCATACCTTTACCTCAGATGAAGTAAAGAGGTTGTTTCCGATAGACCCCCGGCTCAAGACTAAAAAGGACCATAAGAGGTCGAAATAAAAGTACAAGAGATATACACAGTAAAAGGACAAGAAGCAATCACAGAAGTATACTATAACAAAATAGTACTATACCCGAACCACATGAAACCCTACGAAAGCAGCAAAACTGAAGAACAAGAAACTACACGAGCAGACCTTCAACTACTAACTAGTACACAACCCTACCTACTAGACTGAAGCAGACCTACCTACTAACCGTATACCCTAATCCGAGCCCTCCACACCTTCCTATCTAAGGTCATGTCCTCGGTAAGCCGCAACTGCGTCAAATCTTGTCTAATCACCTCTCGCCAATATTTCTTCGGTCTACCTCTACCTCTCTTGAAACCATCCATAGCCAATCTCTCACACCTCCTCACCGGGGCCTCCCTGCATCTCCTGTTCACGTGCCCGAACCACCTCAACCTCACTTCTCGCATCTTTTCTTCTACTGAAGACACTCCCACCTTGTCTCGAATATCCTCATTCATAATCCTATCCCTCCTAGTAAACCCACACATCCAACGCAACATCCTCATCTCCGCCACTTTCAACTTCTAGACATGAGAGTGCTTGACTGGCCAACAGTCTGCCCCGTACAGCATAGCCGGTCTAACTGCCACTTTGTAGAACTTGCCTTTCAGTCTAGGAGGCACCTTCTTATCACACAAGACTCCTGAAGCGAGCCTCCATTTCATCCACCCTGCACTAATACGATGGGTAACATCCTCGTCAATCTCCCCATTTCCTTGGATAATACACCCAAGGTACTTAAAGCTACCTCTCCCCTGGATGGCATGCGTATCGAGCCTCACTTCCACACCGGATTCCTGCGACATGCCGCTAAACTTGCACTCCAAATATTTTGTCTTCGTCCTGCTCAACCTGAACCCTTTAGACTCCAGCGTTTGTCTCCAGACCTCCAACTTAGCATTAACTCCCTCACGAGTCTCGTCAATCAAAACAATATCGTCCGCAAACAACATACACCATGGCACTTCACCTTGTATTTGCCTTGTCAAAACATCCATTACCAAGGGAAATAGAAACGGGCTAAGGGACGATCCTTGGTGCAATCCCATCATCACGGGGAAATGCTCCGAATCTCCGCCCACAGTTCTGACTCGAGTCTTCGCACCATCGTACATGCCCTGAATCGACCGAGTGTACGCCACCGGTGCCCCTCTAACCTCCAAGCACCTCCAAAGAACCTCCCTGGGAACTTTGTCATAAGCCTTTTCTAGGTCGATAAATACCATGTGCAAGTCCTTCTTCCTCTCCCTATACTGCTCCACCATCCTCCTCACTAGGTGAATAGTCTCGGTAGTCGAGCGGCCAGGCATGAAGCCGAATTGATTCTCGGAAATAGTCACAATCTTCCTATATTTTTGTAGAGTATGCCAAACATGTTCGAAAGACGCATGAGCTTAAAATATAGCAAGAAGCCAGCAAGAAAAGGGACACCATGTCACTGAAAGGATATGAAGTGCTAAGCAACCAGTAAGCTCAACAAGAAAGACATTTAACGACAAGAACAAACCAGTGATACCTCAACATCACTCAAGGTAATCTTTTAGTCTTCTAAGAACTGAATTAAATTAGCTGTAGATTCAGATATAACCTGTAAACTATCATCAACACCCTTAGCATGTGCTCCGCAAGCTATAGAGTGAAAATAACCAGTTACGGCAGCAACAACAAACTGTGCAGCAATATTTGCAAAACCTCTCAGAGTGTAATGAGACATCACTGCTGTATTGAAAAGTGCCCAAGTATGCCATGCCTTTCCCCACTTCGTTGCACAGTGAGTAGCATTTCTAAATGCACTAAGAATTTCTGACAAGGTCAACATGATCCAAGAAACAGTCATTAGAAACGATATCATCAAGCTGTCACGCCATCAAGTAGAAAGACTCATTATCTTTTCTTTTTGAGAGGGGAAGTGGGTTCACATTTTACCTTGAATTGAATCATCATCCAAACCAGGAGAAAGTGCCCACTTCCAAGTGCCGAGTCTGAGGTATATACGAGCAACAAGTGGCGCACCAGAAGAAGCAACTAATGCATTCTGCATTACTGGTTGAAGAGTAGCTGTTCTTGAGAGGTCCATAGCAAGGTCCTTCAATATTAAAATTAAATACATGAGACAGAGCATGAAGAAGCATGAACATGATATTTACTTCTTGAGATAGGTAATGCAATCGTAATTTTATCTCCGAAGTGCAATACCTGCAACCTAGAAAAGGCTTCCTTTCGCTTATGATCCTCGCCAAGTGACCATTGGTACTTCAAGTATGCTAGCATCACCTGAGGGGGGCCGTGATACCGCACAGTTGCAGGAGTCGTTTCAGGATCGAACTGTAGGATAAAAGAGAATCATAAACAAGCAGTCTCACAAGTAGATCTATAACAAGAAAGATATACCACAAGGCAACACACACTTTTTATCCACAAACCCACAGGGGTAAATTACTAACCTGTAAGAGTTTAACCAACGTAGATCTAGCTTGGCTAATTCTGCCATTTTTCCGGCAGAGTGATGCAAACTTGATCCATGTTTCTATATCTTCTGTAGGAGGCAATACAAGTGCCCTCACAGCTAAAAGTGCTTGCCAGACCTGCAAAAAATAAGAATATGTTGCAGATAACAGAGGCAGAATGCTCAGAGAAATGATATGCCAAAGGGATAAACACTTAAAACTCAAGAGAGAGAGAGCATGGAATCACATTAAGGCAGGAAAAAGACCAGACAGACGGAGTTTCTGTAAGACACCATGAATTTGAGAGTAAATACAAAGACCATAACTAGTCATTCAAGCTCTCACCTAAGCATTTTTGAAAATATCAACAAAATCATGATTGTACAACCAAAATGCTACTCGCTCACCGAGGGAAGTTCTGAAATTTACCTCAACATTTCTTTTTGCACCCTTTATGCGCTCATTCCACATATTGCGAACAAGGGCTCTTCTTCCTTCAGCAACAGGGTTTCCCATAGGAGGAAGAGTACAGTATTCGATGACCTAATTAGAATGAGATGAAAACAAATTATTAGATCATTAAAAATCATAGCAATTAGGAATAACTTAATTGAAAAGGCTAAAGGATATATATCACCTCTTCTAATTCAGAAAGCTGCTGAACGCGAACCATGTTGCTGTAAGCACGTTCATAGCTCTCAAGAACCTAGACGAATTAACGGAGGATTGTCAGGACTTTTGCTATAAAATCCTGTATAAGTCATCAAATGAGTATAAAGTGAGGAGATGATGAGATGAAGAAACAAACCAGTGCAGCAAGCTCGGTTGCCAAACATTTCCTTGCTCTTTCAACATATTCACGTGCTTCGTCGTACTGATGGAAGAAGGGGCGCAAGTACAAAGATTACACCAGAGCAAAGCATATCACAACATCAAAACAAATGAATGAGTGAAAAATGGACGGACTACCTTCCCTCGACGAACTAGAAGAACGGCCCTAAAAAAGGTGCCGTTACTACTTCCATCACCGCTGGAAGCAGTATTTCCCAAGACTCGGAGTTTGGTTTCATCACCATCATCAAGCCGAGAAACATATTCTGCCATCTGATCCCACTCACCCATGTTCCAGGCAGCCTTAGCAGCCTAAACTAGTCCAAAACATGCATTCACTATGATTATCGAAACAACAAAAGCTCTCAGTAATTACATATAAGTTGACAAACCATTGGTGCCATTTCCAGTCGAGCTGCTGGCTCAGCTGGCGTCCAGTATTCCTTACAAAGATTGTTAAGCTCCTCCCACCGAGCTAGAGCAGCAAGGCATCGCATACGTCCTTAAGGAAACACAGAAGGATACAGATCATCATCAAGTGAATAAAGATACGAATAAAATTCACCTTTCAACAAGAACCAGAAGCATAACACAACCAATTCCAAGGGTCAACTAGCATTTATTAAAGCCACCAAGCAATTTAAGAACAAGTGACAAAACAAATTCCACTGAAAGCATGAAACAGATTATCACTTAGAACCGTTTAAGTATTACATCAGGTTGTTAGGGGGGGTTCAATCAATTTCCTTGGGAATTTACTCTTTTTCATACAATGAATCTCAAAAGTAAAGGTAACTACTCTTTGAAGGAAAACTCGGATCTAGCATGATCTATCACTAGGATCAAATATCTCCAATAGTTCTGCAAGTAGAAGTCATAGACCAGATTAGGCAGTAACTGATCCAATAATACAAACCTAGAGTAGCATCCAAACCAAGATGTGGACTCGAAGCTTGTGACGCCTTAGCAGTGTATGCTTTAAGAGCATCGTCCCAGCGTTGCAATTTCTCATACCTTAAAAATCGACAAATAGCAATGACATCAGTGAAGGAGATTTTACATTTGAGACCACCATTTCACGTTAAAGCTTGTGCAGCCTATAGTAACTAATTAAGATTAACAGGAAAAAACAAGCTGTAATTAAAACAGTACAATAGAATGCAACAATCAACACTACCATGACTCCTTCAATTGAACCCCCAAATGCTGCTGAGCATATGTTAATATTCCAACAGCTGCCTGAAGATGCCAAGCATAATTAAGTTTAATCACCAGAAAATCAGTATGAAACTTAAGTAAGATGCAACAAACAACTAAGAAATCAAGACCTCATGTTGATGTAACTGATTATTTATATGGATTAGAGCTTCAACTACAGCAACAGGATTTGCATCCTTCCTATTTGAAAGTGCGCCTTCAAATTCCATTTCCTTGTAGTGTAGGGCCTTTGCAAATGCTCGACACTGAGAGGAAGAGCTCATTATGGATATTACTTAACTAATAACAACAGAAGGTATATATCAATCAACTGCACAATGCGAGAATAAACCCACCTTCTCCGCTAGAGCACCAAGCAGACGGATATCTATAGGGAGGGGTCTCTCATCATGTTCCATAAACTCCGCCTGGAAAGTACAATTAGCCAAACTAAAATAAAAAGTATAATACTGCAGCTTTACAGAGGACAGATTACTGTCTTAATATGCAACTCCATATATTGAGCCAATCATTTGCAAAAGATCTCGTCAATCACCCAAGTAAAGAATATGAGAGTTTTGATTTTAAAAAATCAGAAACAGTTAGTTCCCTCTAATTTGACTACACGCATAACAAATCATCCACTTGATATCATCCTTTTTTCAATAATCACTTTATTGCTGGTTAATTCCATCCTTGATCTATCTGATTTCTCTCCTTAGTCTCAACTCTTTTTTAGAATGGTAGCAGCTCTCCTTAGTCTTCACGCTTGAGTCACTTCACTAGAAGATCAATTATTCCCACAATCCACCATCCCTTCCACAAGTTGAAATGCACAAAACACAGCTTCATACTTGTCCTAGAGAAACTAATATCATAAACCAAAAATATGTCAATAGCAGCTGTATTTTGTACCAAGCACTCTCTTTGCCCAAACAGCCTCCACAAACCTTTACAATTTCTTTTTTATATATGTATGAACCTTTGCAATTGCAAGTAGATTTCCTCTCGGATCCCAATCAACATACTTCGAACCTATAAAACCCTAAAAGACGCCGATGCTATGGTCCCATATCAAGTTCTAAGAACAAACACAACTTTTAGAGCTTAGGCCACCCCTTTATCAACATTAAGCACCGCAAAAGGAAACAGCTAGAAATTTTCACATGCATCAGGTAAAACCACCGTACAATCCAGATGATGATTTCATATAATTCTCTAGTTCCCCCCCCCCCCCCCCGGGAAAAAAACATGGTTAAACAGTGATATTTCCCCCAGCACCCAACCTGAAACAAACAACATCAAACAACTCAAAGACTAAGAGATCCTACTACTACCATTATGATTTAATGTGTAAAGCTCTGAGCACTTCTACTCTTTCTAGGGGCATGTTTATTACAGGAAAAATGGAGGGAATATCTTGTTAAGGTAATTATTCTGGAGATCCTATCTTCAAGCAGTCTGAACATGTAAAGGGACAGTCAATCTTCTTGTATACATAAGCTGATTCGCCTATAATCCTGTATATGAAGAAACATGTAAATGCCTCTATTTGGAGCTCAAATTTCACATTAATACCGTCATTTCGTGTGAACATCAATGGATCAATATCTTCAAAATTGAAGAATGTGGAAAAACTAACCAAGTTCAGAAGTGTAGCAAGAATTTCAGGTGGGATATTTGGAGAAGAAAACGCCATTTCTAAACTCCGTACTAGCTGCCTTTGACTAGCCTCATTAAGTTGTGACCAGCAACTAACAAAACCTGCAGCAAACAGCTCCCGCCCAACAAAAGGCTGGAAAAGTTCAAAATTAGAAAAAAGGAAGACAACTAGAAGGACCTCTATATTTCTGGCACTTTCTCTTTTTTTTAGAAGTCTTTTAGCTTTTGTTTCTTTTTCTTAAATAACAATGAAGAAGAGGATGTGTTTTTTGAGATAAAGGTGACTGATGAGGAAGAGGATAATACCTGCAGTTGAGCCAGTCTTGCACATGTTCTTAATGCTGGACTAGGTGATTCTTTCAAAAGTTCAATGCTGAAATGCCTCATCCACTCTGCCCAATCCTCTTTAGTACTCCGTTGAGAAGCCTCACCGGCAGTACGCAATCTGCCATCATTGACCTACATAAATGTAGTTTAAAGTTAATATATCCAACTAGACGTCATCAAAAATTGAAGAAAAGAAATGGAAAAATTAATTAAATAAAATAAAAGAGACGTAGAAACAGAAATACAATAATTCCTGCTACAACTCAAAGTACAGGCCTACCTTCATATCTAAAATCATGTTTCCTTGGGTTAAAAAAAGGCAGGTGCAATGAGGAGCGAGGGATTTGACCCCACCTGATGGGATTGAAGCCCCTACCTAATGGGATACCTAAGGAATCCCTTTTGTTTTTCTTTTTTTTATCATTAAAAGGCATCAAGAAGATGTTAAGGAACTACTAGAAGTTGAGATACCATCAAAACATATGTGATTCCTTTTAGTCCAAATACACAAAAAAATACTCCCTCTGTCCCACATTAGTTGTCCACCTTACTATTAATAGTTTTCCCAAACTACTTGTCCATTTACTAAATCAAGACAAAATTAATTAAACATTTTCTAATTTTACCCCCTACAATTAATACTTTTTGAAAGCCTAAACAACTTAATAAGTTCCAAAAAGTTTCCTTTTTAAAGAAGTGGATAAAGGGTAAATTAGTAAAACTACCCATCTTATTTATGATTTCTTAATAGGCGTGTTAAATAAAAAGTGGACAACTAATATGGGTCGGAGGGAGTACAAGCAGGCACCATAATCCAGATGTTCTTGATGGCTTTATCAACTTTTCTAGACCCCCAAGACTCATAGACATCTCGGACATTATATGGCATAGACCATTTCAGCCCAAAGATAAGAGTTGTTTGTTTTTTCTTTTCTTTTTTTGGGATCACCGAGAAATCCCCAAATCCCTTTTATTTTGTTCTATTAAATAAAAATAACTATTATCTCCCTTGTTGGTAAGTAAAAGACGAGGGGAAGTAACTTTATTCCAACAAGTAAATGAGTTTCATAACCCTCAATGTCAGCATTTTCAGCCCCTTCAAAATTGTGCAGACAAGAAGGAATATATATCTTCTTCCCTTACAACATATCAAAAGAAAAGGTAACTAATGAATGATCTACCTAGTGGAAGTGATCAAAATTTCCTCTTTCCTTCACCTCCCTTCATGGAATCAAACAATAGTGTAAATGTATTTACATCTCCAGACCAACTCCATGTTGTCAGGAGTCTGCTACTTATGGCAAAGCTATAAATAACTAGCAAATAAGTAGGACTCTTTCCCTCTTTTGGGGGGAGGGGACGGCATCTCATTTCTTTTGTTTGGTAGATGGTGAAGGTGATGTTATAGTTATGAGAGTGCTCAAACTCTGAAGGTAGTCAGAGAGGATTTCATCCCTACCAGTAAGTACAAGAAACTTAAGTTCCAGTCCGTCACAAACAAAAGAAGACTAAAACTACCTGATGGTTTCTGAGCTGCTTTTGCATGTCCGTCCCGACCTCGTATTGGTCACTCTCTCCATCACTTAAAGGATCACTGATGACCTCAACCGGGAGCCGCCGATTTAATCTCTGAGCTGTGGTGCTCCCAAAAATCAGTGGCTCACGTTTTTCCAGTCGTCCCTGGATTTCTTCAAATTCCTTGTGCTGTATATGAAATATTATTGTATCAAGAACAAATTCCTCAGTAGTATAAGCCTTTATAATGTTATAGTAGTGACAGGGTGAACCCCAAAAATCAACTCAGACCTGCAGCCTATGTTTAACCATAAGCTTGTGAATAGAAGGAATAAAAATGGTGAAGTCCTCTCCAAGAGCATGAGCTAGACAACAAAGTGCATCAATAGCATCCTTCCTGAGCTCTTCTTTGTTCCTGTGAATGGAAGGGAGCACCCACAATTTATCAACACAAACTTGAAGAAAGTATCACAGAGATCACATAGTACAAAGTTTTTATCTATCAGGTACAAACTCACCATTCAGTCTGCTTCAGAATTAAAACAGAAATTGAGGATAAGCTAAAAAATGAGAAGATAAAATCACTGACTTTCGAAAATAGTTGCAGTGGAATCGTCTAGCAATTGTTCATGACAAAAGGAAAGGAATTGCATTCAAAATGGAAGACAAAGTATAGTTTGACAGAACATGAGAAAAACTCTTGCAATATTGACTGAAATTGAAACACTATGAAAATGATTTAAATTTTAATGTTTGCTTCACAATTTTCCAGCCATTTGTGCCTAATATTACTGGATGACCTTTAGTAAAAGGAATCAGAAGCTGCAATTAGCATACACACAAAGGTAATAAATTAGAGTTCAAGGTTCACTTCTATATAAGTGTGTGCGAGTGTAGATACATATGGATCAGAATTTGATATCTGAGAGTGTACTCACTAGAGTCAAACATCAAAACCACATAAAACAGTAAGTCTTTGTCATTTCATTTGATATCCATTGATTCGGAGAAAATAAGTCTCATATATTCTCAGTGATATTAATGTGAGGGAGAAAAAACCAGACCCGTCCAAGACGAGCTTCAAGTGATGCACAAGAGAAGATATGTGTCCAGTAACCTGCGAAAATGGAAATGAAGAGGAAAGAAAAAGAGTTTAGGAAAACAAGCAATCAAATGGAAACAATGAAACTTAGAAGCACTCCTTTAGTCCCCTCTACACCAACCTGCACACGAGGTATCAATCTTGTAAGAGTTTTGATTGCACCACGTCTTACTTCTACTGAAGCGTCCACTTTAAACAACCGAATAAGTGCAGGAAAAAGCAGATGCATATGCTCGTCTAATGTTCCTGCATATTAAGGTGAGACCACTACCCTCAACATCTAAGTGATACTAACCAAGACATGGACCACAAACAACCAAGGAAGACTAACCTCCAAAAACTTCAAGGGTGTGGAGAATAGGAATAACATATGTGTAGTCATTAAACCTCTCCGCATCAGTAAGAACTTGAATACAACAGGGAAGTATATCAGGAAGATACTTTCTGAATTCATCGTTGAGTGCCAAGCAAAGTTGCTCCACGAGATGCAGAATCTAAAATAACAAAAGGAAACAACCAGTAAGATCTTTAATCAAAGCATCTGACTATAATGCCCTACAACAAAAGTATGTGCAGTATTTCAATACCAACTGAAACTCTACTGTTCTTACAGGAGCAATGTGAACAGGTCTGTTAGCAACAGGCAAGCTGAACGATGACCATAATTCTGATATCAGAGAGAGCAGCTCTGGCAGATATTTACGGATGTGCTACAAACAAAAAATCATTTAACAGATCTTAAGAAAATTACAAATCCAAAAGAATAACAAGACAGACAACATTATTAAAATGAAATATTACCTGTCGTGCAATAGATACCAAGGTTCCAAGTTTCCATGTTATAAATTCTTTTAGACCATCCTCACATATGCGTACAATGTGAAAGAGATCAGGCAAAACCTACAGAAAAAATAAAAGATACAGCCACAAATGAGCATCTCTGATAATACCATCCATAACGAATGTTAAGGAAAAGAAGGGTAAAACTAATTTTACAAGCCATAAAATTCACTGTGTTCTACTTAAGTTTTCAACTTCCCCGTGTCATTAGCTGGTTGTCCCCTACTTTTACATGTTAAAAAGTAAAGATCTGAGATATCCTTGTTCAGCTCAGGTTTCTTTTCTCTTTCACCTTTGCTCTGTAAAAAGGGTGCAAACGGGAGGGTCTGCTGGGCGTGGACTGCCAGGTGAACTGTTTGTGACACGCTAAAGAACCACATTTGATGAAACACCAGGGGAAGGATGAACCCACATTTCAAACATAAACTTCCAGCCAAATTGAAAAGTAAGCTATACAACGGAATGTGAGCAATAGTTCACGTATATAATTATGTGAGATAGTGGACTAACCTTAGGCAAATAAGGGACACAGCCGAGGCCCATCGACTATACATGCAAAAGGTCAGAAGACAAAACAAATAAGTGTCCCAGGACTAACAGTGTCAAAAGAAGAAAGAGACAAAGCAGGATAGTAATATAGGAATCCTGCTTAAGAAAAAGTTGTAAAACAATGAGAAATTAGGTGCCCAACTGAGTCTACAGACCTTGAAAATAAACATAAGAGATCCAACCACTTTCTGGTGGTAACTTGACAGAGATGGATCCCTGAGAATCCGCATGAGTGAGTTGATAGCAACCTGCAGGAGTAGATGCCCGTTAGGAAATCCAAAAAATGAAACAATTAAGTTTCAGGTTTAAGTCTTACAGTGGAATAATAATCTTCAGATGTTGCGAAGGATGGCCAGAGATCCATAGGCAATTCATCCATTGATCTTATATGTTGACCAGGATCACCAGCCACTCGTGTAACTTCACCATGGGATCCAGGTAAGCTTTGCTGATTGCGCTTGTGCACATGGGGATCTAAAGCACCCATGATGCCAAGAACCTGCAAAATTCATCCTGAACTTAGTACTGACTAATCCAAAGAAAAAATATATATTGGACAAACAGGATTGCAGTTACCTTCAAAACCTCTCTTCTAGTTGACCAAGCCAGTTCACCATTGAGCAATTTCAAGAGCAACCCAAGCAACTGAGGATACTCATTGTATGGAGTTATGACATATCTATGAACATTACAAACAACAAATTTGTCAAACAAGATTTTGAATATTTTAAAGCTACATTAGTGCACCGGGACCATGAATAGTGTGGTGAAAAATTCCAGCAAAAATAATGAAATATGAAAAATATAGAGAGCACACCACAGTCCAAATGATAGAAAAAGTAAGTATGCCGCACAAACATAATAAGAAATAAGCCCCTAATAGATTATCTAGGAACCAAAATAAATAGTACGTAAATGACATATTGCAAAGGAATGATGAAACCAAAGGTTGAAGAAACCACTTACCCCGTACTCTGTACAACTTGACCAAGTGTTGAAACAGCTACTTCACGTTTAGTAACAGCAGCCCCATCCAGTAAAGCTTCAACAATTAATGGCATAAGTTCTGAAATATACTGCCGCATGGCAAAGCCGCCCTGAAGAGAGTATAAGAGAGACAAAAAACGAGAATCAGGGGTCTCAACTATGCACAAGAACTATCAACATGCATAAAGACAACAGCCGATCATCTTGGATCTTATAATGCAATCAAAATATCCAATAGAGAGAGCTGCAAGGATTTAGAGTGACACATGAGCTTCCATAATTATTATTTAAGCTGCAAGACAATTCTTGACTATAACAAAAACAGAGGGCATACCAAAAGACACCGAAATGCAGCTCAAAGATCACAGGAAAAGACCAAACTATAAAGATCAAGAAACACTATATTTGTCTCAATTTGTTTGGCACAGTTTGAAAAAAAGGGATATAGTTTTTCACATAGGATAGTTGTACATAAAAATGCGAAAAGGTTTTTGTTGACCAAATAATTTCCTTTTTTTATTCAGTACAGATAGTCCCATCACAACACTGTTTTTTCAATGTAGTGGGACATACAAGTCAGGTCAAAGGCAAAATGGAGATGTAGAAATTAGCTTGTTTCTGTTTTTTGATAACCTAGAGAAATAACAATCTTTTCGAGAAGGTCAAAAAGAAAGTGCCAAACAAATAGGGACGGAGGGCATATATCATTTACAGGCATTCATTCCACCCGGGTTACCGATAGACTCTGGTGCAGGTTGACTTAAGCTCCTTACTGACTTTTCAATTGTAAATGGAGACAAAATTTGAAGTACAAGTAGCTCTAATGTGATGAGGAGGTCACAGCACAGAAAATTGGAAACAGTGTATCCACAATACAGGCTTAATGCAGCATTAGTCAGTTCCTAGAATTTTTTACTACATGAGGGAGGCTGAGAAAATAAAAGGAGAAGTGAAGGTGAATTTAACAACAAACGATCACATCGTGTATTGAGATAAAGTTAATCTTGAGAAAAGAACTGTGAAGAACTTTTTCCCAATTGAAAACTGTAAGGCCATCTTTTTTATGAAAGAACTGTAAGGCACCTTAAAATAGGAAGCTTTCACTTAATAATCGAGTCAAATACCAAAAACAAATGAAACTATTATAATAACCATAATGGTAAACTATGTGTACCAACTAGAACAATTAGCTAGCTGAAAAAAATACAATAAATTAACAGACTCGATAAGAAAAGGTCAAATACCAACAAAGTTAAATGCAATTAGATGTAAATCTTAGCTCACAGTAATTGTGATTAAATAGGAATAGATAAGGATAAATAAGCCCACTTTGAGAAAAGGATATATCTAAAGATTATCTGGATTATATCACTGCCATGTGATGCTAGAAATGCAGGGAGGAAAAATAATCTGAACTTCTGCCCAATAGGAAACACGCCTATCAAGGAGTCGAAGTCGATTCATTAACAAAATCAATTCGGGTATAGCCCATAGCCTGTTGGCATCCCTGTCAGAGGAGAACCAACCCTCATTTCCACGAACACTTCATTTACAGTATCATTTAAAAGAGCAGTTTAGAGTTTCAAATTTGTAAAGAGACAGGGAAAGAAACAGTACACAAAAGAAACACACTAAGCATCTCTAGACAGTGCTGCATGAGAGATTGGGGGGTCATCAGTATGAAGAGGCTACATACCACTCTTGCGAGATCTCCAACAGTCACTAGAACTCCACTAATAATGCCACTATTCGCATTGACCCCTGTGCCCTCACAGAGTTTTGCAACAAGAGCCTGAAATAAATGGTATTACGAAAGCAAAAGAGATGAAAAATGGCACAGTACATATAAGTATAAATGCTGGACCTTGTGTATAGGAGCAACATATGGAAGAACTAAGCGTTCACAATTGCGAATCAAGCAACCCAATAACTTTGCACTCTCTTCTTTACACTTATTGTCTGCACTGCTAACAGGGTAAGATATGTAAACATAACAAGCTTCAAAGAAATCAAAAAGGAAGTAGACTCTTTCCACTATCAAAGACCATATGTATACCTTTGTTCTAGGTAAGTTAACAGCTGAATAAGATGGCGACGAAGTGCTGGAAGAACGTATGCTGGATTCTTTTCAGATAGTCTGCCAGCTAGTGAAATTGCATACTCACGAACTTCAAAATCCTGGAAATATAAATAATGAACAGAAGCATGAGCACGCGGATGAAAGAGAAATCACATAAAGCATTCATTTTGCTGCATCAACACTAAAAAATAGGAATCAGATATTCAAAAAATAAACAGGCTGGACTTTTTCGCAGTTTTAGAAGTTAGGCTATTAGAATATTTTCCTCTCGTGTACAATCTCTATGTTTATGCTTCTTAACCAAAAACTACTCCTTGAGATTATTTTGATAACAGTGTTGTTTTGTCCAGCTTGCATGCACCTCGACCATTCCACCCGGGTACAGGGTAACTCTGACCACCAAGCCTTAGGGCAGATGAGAAAAAATCACTAGCATTTTTTGTCTCGCAAGTCCACGATGTCCAAGGATATACTCCAAAAACTTTAGTTAATTGACGTGACCCCCTCTCGTTAAATGGAAACCTTTCATCTCCATGAGTTAAAATTATGATACTATACTCTCTCCTTTTTCTCTTTTTTCGAGAAGAAACAATATAGGCTTAAGGTTTAGGGTTGTTTTCTCTCATCTCACTCACCTTTTTCCTTTTTCTTTTTTTATGAAGTAAAGTAATTTCACTAAATAGAAAAAATCTCCCATATACAAGAAGTATACCAACATAAAAGTAGAGAACCTACACAATAATATGGTTCTTTACAAGTTGTGCCCGATCTCTGTACAGAGAAGGAGTCACTGTTACTCTCTCTAAGATGTTTGTCACTGTTACTTAATACTCCCCTCCCTAAGATGTTTGTCACACAATATTTTCCTAAAGGCAATAATACCAAATTTTGACCATGCCCCCAAACATAACGATTTAATAGACAAACTAACGAGGGAGTCAAGAAGCACTCTAAAGATTATAAGTGTTAGACAGAATATATGCACAACAAGTTTAGTTCTCTCTGAGAAAAGAATGCAAAATGAGATCAGAAGAGGATGCAAGCAATTCAGATATCTAATGAAGATATAATTCAAACAAGGCCTTTAGTTGCTCTATAGTCTACACTTCTACAACAACTTCCAAACAAGGCCTTCAGTTAGCTCATTCAGTCAACTTCGTTGACATTCTTCTCATTGCTAAGACCCGAGGAACCAAAAAAGCACACACTTTTCTCAAGTAGCAAAAATATGCATTTTATATGCTTCCTATATAAAATCCATCTTCTAACAAAAAACGTCTATAGGAAAGTACACCACCGGAATACTTCATATTCAACTACATAAAGTTCAAAAGAAAGAGGAGAGCAAGCATATAGGATTCTTCTGGAAAGAAAACATGGAAGATTTTGACTGAGAAAGCTTGCAGTATTAACAATGGTTGCAAAATGAATGGCTGAGTTTATAAGACCACGTATTAGTTTATCCATAAGTTCTTAAGACCATGGAAGTTACTCCCCTTCCTTTCTCCAAATAAATAAATAAAATGACCACGAGAAAGTGAATTTTCTCTCCAACTTGGCATCTTAATTTTTTTTCTATTTTGGAAATTGAACAAGGATCTAGATTGTTTTATCCATGTACCGAGGCATATAACACTAGCGTCATCTAAGTAGACATCTACAACACATTGAAGAGATCGTCATGAATAACTACAAAGCACGTGAACTAAATACCTCGTCATTTAAAGTGGCAAATATAGCTGTCAAACTATCAGCCTGAGCCAGAAACTCGTCGAATCCTCCATCAGCATATAGCGAAGAAAAAATAGAATGCCGAACAGTAACATCAGCATCAGCAACAGCGGCGATGAGAAGTTTTTGCACAATCTGTAGAAAAGTAAACCAGTTAAAGAAGAATCCTAAATCACCATGTGGAAAACCCGGAATAAGAACCTTCATATTCATGTTGTCCAGAAGTACTTATCAACCAAGAGGAAAAGACACCTTAGCATGAGAAGCTGCTAAGGTTCGATGACAGTTTTTTGGAGATTTATTTCTGTGACAAGATTTTTAATCACTAAGGATATAAGATTACCTAGTGAAATGACCTCAATGGCCAGTTAATAATAAATGATTTGGCCATATCAATAGTGCTGAAAATTTTTAGTTTCACCACCAACCATTCTTGGCCACATTAAACATGAGACCACGAACATGTACAGAGATACTAATAAGTCACGCTACAAAAATCACCATCATAAAGAGAGAAATAAAAAAGTACAATCCAGGACCTTGACACCCTTGATCTCACCAAACAACTTCAGAGACTCCACCACAAAGCACATGCCCACATATCTCATACTTCACGATCAACTAATTTTGAACTAATTTGAATTGAATCACAGATTTAGAGGACTCTTGGAGATTATATTAGTCTCAAAAAGACTCAATTTAATCTATTGGACTAATTTCTCTCAAAGGTTTCGTACTAAACAACCTTCTAGGTTAATCAAAAAGAAAAGTCTTGGCATTTGATGCACAAAGGCAAAGCTATCTAGCTTTTTTTTTTTCCTGAAAAGCCAACCCTTGAAGATCCTTTTTAAATCAGTAGACCAGTTCAGTACGAAAGCACAAAAAAAAAGTACCAACAGATAAACTGTCAATTTCCCTAGCCTAAACCACCATTGTATGTAAATTGAGATCATATGTTACAAAAAAAAAATGTTTTGGTTTTTGACAAGGTAACAGAAATATGTTACAAATTATGAAAAAGAATGTAAACAAATGACACTGGAAAATGCTTTATCGGGTAATAGGCTCAAGAAAGAGATAAAAGGTAATCTAATGGTTTACAACATACTATAAAAATATCAATGACCAACGAAAACAATTTAGGAGCTTTTTCGGAATGGAGGAAGTAATTAACATGTGCAAACTTGGGACAAGAGGTGTTCAGAAGCAAACCTCTTCAACAAGTCGACGTCGCTTTCCACTAGCGCGATTGATTCTACTAGGACTAAACTGTGTAGTAGACATCGCCAAGAAAGAATTTGCTACTAGTTTGCAGCAACACAGCGCAGCATCCTTCCGTGTAGCTCCATCATCATCTTCTAAATATACAACAACAGACTCCCTTGCAAACTCAAGCAGATCATGGCCCTGTAACCCCAAATCCACTCTCAAACTAAACTATCAAGAAGGGAAATAAAGTGCACAAAAATATATTACGACAAACCTTGAAATTAAAACGAGCAAGAGTTTGCAAAGCAAGTTGAACTAGCGCAGAACCACTCAGTTCTGGTACTTGGGGGGTAACTGTAGCAAGATTCCCTCGGCTCAAAGCAGCTGACTGTCTTGGCATTGCATGATGAGATCTTGAAAGGATTGCTGAGATACATTCAAGCAGCCGACTCTGAATGGTCGGCAACAAAGGTGGAATGCTGAGACAAAGAAAATACACATGTTACCCTTGAGCAACACCACACAAAAGAACCAGTTCATGAAAGTTCTGCTCAAACTCAGAGAGAACCTTTCAGTTATTTGCTCCAACGCTTCCACCAGTGTCAGGGAAAGCCCAGCAGAAAACATAGAATCCAAGAGACCACGGACATGAGGCTCCATGGTTGGTCCCATTGCTTTAGCAATATTTCCAACACATGCTAGAGCCTCAAGTGAGGGCCTGCCTCTACGGGGAGCAATCTGAGAGAGACATATTTCACCTGTCAGGGTTATTGCTTCACGCATATACATGTTACAGAAACAACCTACAACACAAACGTGGAATGCTGCGACACAGAAAATACATATGTTACCCTTGAGCAACACCACACAAGAATCAGTTCATAAAAATTCTGCTCAAACTCAGAGAGAACCTTTCAGTTATTTATAACTTCTTTTTATATAAGGAACACAGAAAAGATAACTTCCCAATAAAGAACTGGAAACAGTACAGTTAGACAAGTACATCTGCAAATGACATATATAGCATACCGCATCACGCAAGTGAGAGGTTATTGTCGGCAAATAATTAATGAGTTCACCATCCAGAGCACCAGCCATCTCCCCAAGAGCGATGAACCCACTGGCACGTTCTGCAGGTATTTTAAGGACATGAAGTATATGATTCATGCATATCTGTAGAAGTGAAATCAACAAACTTAAGGTTACAGTAGTCAACATTGAAGATGCAAATATCATTCATCTAGATTTTCCAGTTAGTAAAAGCAGATTAAATCACTAAAATGAAGTCAAATGTCACAAACCGTTAAATAGTTAGTCACAAATCGATCACGCAGGAAATGGGCAATTCGAGGAAGTAAAGAAGTTATGCTGAGGCGAACTAGGCGATCTCGGTGCTCCAAGTATCTTAGAACAATTTCAGCAACCTCCCTGTATCTTGACATCATGAACTCTCCTGTGTTCCTGCACATTTTGATGATAAATTTGCTCGTATCATATCACAAGCAGATAGATAATAGTGGGTCCAATACCCATAGCATATGACTTGAGCATATTACATTATTCTTTGTGAAGGAGACAAAAACAAAAAGCACATAAATCCGTGAAACTAAAGTAGTCATGGAACATACTAGCATAACTGCATACATCGCAATACAGCAAAGAAAAAATTGTCCAGCAGAGGTACCTCGACCACCACCTCTTCATGCAGCCATCCATCACCTAAGAACCCTCCCTTTACCCCACTAGCACCTCAGAAACAGACAAACCACTCCGTCACAAACCAAACCAACAACTATCCTAGGAACCTATTCAACATAGGAAGTATTTACCTTTTCTCAAAAATATTTTCAAATCATTGTTTGGTTATACATTGGAATTGATTTTTTGGTTAGTTTTGAAAAAAGTGAACTTTTTTTCCACACAGAGAACTTCAACTTCTTGCAAGTGAGATACATGTCCAAATACAACTTCAACTTCAAAGACTTCTTTTTTTAAGTTTCAATCAAATCTATGTCCAAACGCCTACTTATCCATTCATGACCTTCATCCAATATCTCATGTTAAACACTGCATTCAGAATCTTTCTAGATTACGAGTAACAGTAGCTAAGAAGTAACACAAACTCTAAAGAGAAAAGGCCGTCCAGTCTTGGAAGTTCTATAATTTCTTTAAACCTATTCCTTTTTTTAATTTCTGATAAGTAGAATTTTGAAACAAGTCATGGTGGACAAAGTTTATGGCCTTTCATAGTACTGAAACGAAGAACACTAACTCTCGCATGTTCTGAAGGTATGAGACCCACGACCCAGCATACTCAAATTGGCTAAAAGTATCAAACGGAGATATTCGAAACAAAGTTACAAGACAATATCTTATAAGACTTGACCACATAATCAAAGATCAACAGAAGATCCTGTCAATATACACCGTCAACTAACGAAAACTGATAAGAGAGATAGCAGCCAATGCCAAATAGAAAAAGTTTCTATAAAATGACTGAAACCTCAGGTAACCCCACAGATCATAATCAATCTATAAATCACAAATGCATTCTAGATTCAATTGCTAATAAGAACAAGTAGGTAAGTAGACACCTTTTGGTATATGGTCTGTATCCCGGAGTTCTTTCCCTCATTAGTAATTACTTTATATATGAAAACAATTAGGTAGTAGACATTTGCACCCAAAACACACATGTAAATGGCGCCAGGCTTGAGGTAATTAAGTCGTCCACAATATAACCAGAGATCTTAAGCTAGCGTTTTGGATCAAATTTTGAAAATTTATCTTCAAAAAAATTTCAAAACCAGTTTTTGGGACTTCCACATACAAAACTTCAAATTTATTCCAAGTAAAATGTATGTCTAAACAAAACTTCAAAAACTCAAGTTTTAAGTTTCAACTTTAAAATCTATGGCCAAACGGGAGCTAAGTATCCAGTTTCTTAGACATTAAACAGATCACAGCAATTTAACACAACACAAGAAATTCTGAAATATTTCCTACAATGAAATAAATAATGTGATGCAATTTGATAGCAAACCTTAGCAGCTCCCCGACTGCAAGAAGGGATCCATGTATACTATGAACAGGCGCGTTTCTCCCCAATCCATCTTGGGTAGCCTCAAACATTCGATAATACCTGCCGGGACCACCAATTTAAGAGTAGATGTCTTGGATCAAGAAATTTGTGACTGAGACATTCTTTTAGATACAATGTAAATGACATTTTCTGAAAAACGATGAGGGAGGAGAGAGAAGTAGACATACCACTGAACACGCCACCGTGTCTCACGCTTTTCGATAACACGAAGGCAGGCACGCAATGCCTCAACAGCCTTTTCCCGAACAGCCAAGGTTGGATCCCTCAGAGCAACCCAAATAGCATCCACAAACTCCGGCACATGAACATTGAAGACGGTTGAAGCATTTTCCGCCATTTCCTAAATTTTAAAGATTTGAAACAGGGACAGCATCAGCAACTACTTAGCTCATATTTGGAATTCAATATGCTATGTGGTGGGTGATATGGAGGGAGAACTTAGAATTGTTTAGGGGGAGAAAAAATTAGTTAGTCCGAACTAAATCTTTTAGTGAAACATGGCAGATGTAAATCATGTGAATACATGCTTGACTTACTTAGTTCATTACACAATATGTGATGAAAAAATATTTTTGGCTGTAACATTTCATTCTAGCAGTTACATATTGTTAATAAATTACCTTTACCTATCAACAAATAAAGAGAGAGATTCAGGGAAGCCTGGACTGGACTATTTAGAAACTCCAGATTACCGATTAGACACTTGAGAATTAATGGGTGGTCTGCTGTTTCAATTTAACAGTTAGATATGATTGAATAATGTACAAATAATAACTTCTTCAGTAACTATATTATTTGACAGATTAAATCTCTAAAGTAGCAGAAAAATATTTGGCTAGAAATACTTTCAATTATTGATTAAAACAGAATTTGGTTTGAACTTTAAATAACCTACTCTCCAGCAAAGTACATATATTTGAATATTGACATGATTACCTTCCCAATTGATCAACACAATTTGGCAATTGTTTGCTTACATGGCTGCTACAATATGTGTTTATCATTTATAAAAGGAAATAGTTGTTGACAAGCTACTACACAAAGATGTTCAATTTAAAATGTTATGAGAATGACAACCACATTTCTATAGTATGAACTATTTCACTCTTCATTCGGTGATAATTGAAAAAAACACTAGTTAAACTTTAGGACAATTCTAATAATAGCACATATTTTGTATTCAGTTTTGAGAAAGCTTAGGCAACTTCTAAAACAATGGCGAATACGATGGCAAGTCGGAGGGTGGCAAAGTTGGAGAAAGGAAAAGGGAGATGCGGTAATGATGGTGAGAACAGTAGAAAAAATTGAGAACAGTAGAAAAAATTGTGAGAACAGCAGAATTTTGTAGGGTGGAGAGACTGTACCAAAAAAGAGACTTCATTTCATTTGTATTTTTTGCTAAAAGAAAAATGTTCCCCCTTCTTGATGAATAATTGTGAATTTTCTGAGATTCAAAGTCAAATCCCTACGTAAAGTTGCCACAATATTTTTTTGATAACGTAAAGTTACCACATTATTAGTGTGATATGTAATGAAAAGATCTTGATTATCCAAAAAAGAGTTACAGACTTTAAAAGTAACTATGGTTATTTAATGTTTCAACTTAACAAATTGCTGCAACTTAAAATATTTGCATAAAATACGTGTACTTCTATAGAGAATGAATAGCATTAACAAAATGAACAAGTAAGCACAGGAACTGGAAAACAAAAAGAACAAAAAGGAAGTGCAGAACAATCTAAAGTCGACCGCCAACGGTAAAGTCCTATTTTCGAGCAACAGGAAATCAGGAAAACATCATTGTGGCAAATACACTAACTTTTTGATTGACAAAGCTTTTGCTGTTGTTGTGTAGGTGAATTTGTATGTATAGATGAGGGGGAGGAAATGGAGGGTGGGGGAAGTCTTATAGCATTTATGATTTAACTCAAAGTTTCCCCATCACGTAACGATGAAAGAAATAAAACCCAGCTTTCAAGTTTCTGCTTATACAACAAATCATGAAGAAACATGTTAATTGTACCTTTAATATTAAGACAGCAGCAAAGCGACGATACTCAATTCTTTCACCACGAAGCCATTCTAGTGCAACTTTTACCTGAAAATACAAAAGAATTGAGATCCTGATGTCAGACAATCAAGTATCTGAATTCGGAAGTATCACAATGTTACACACCTGACGTTCCACTTCATCTGCAGTCATTGCACCACCAGATCTAGCTAGGTGACCAAGAACTTTACTAGCAAGGACCAAGATTTCAGGATCACGCTTTGTTTCAAAAGCAGCGCGCATGTAATTGGAAAATTTTGCCACTTTTGATGCATTTTCGCTGATGGTGACATCTATTAGCTCGTCAATAGCCCTCAATGCTCCCAGATTTTCAGAAACTTCATTACTATCAAGAAATGTGGTAATCCGTTCATATAGATGATCCATAAACCGAGCAAAAGCTTCTCCACTAAGATCACGAGCTTCTTCCTCTACAAGCCGCCTCAAGGTCAATGCAGCCCCATCCTACCAGAGAGAAAAAAATAAGAATTCTGTCATGGTTCAAAAGCAACTCAAGTATTTAAAAGAGAATTTTAGCAGAGGGAACTAGGAAGGCTGAAGGAGGCAGAGAGACAGCATCCAATAGCATGCAAACTCAAACTGCAAAAACAGCAACATTTGGCAAAAACAGAATATTATACGATTGACATAAACCAGCGTCGGTATCAATATCAAGCACCATGTTCAAAAGACTGCTCTGCTAACCCTTCAATAGAAAAATGAAACAGGAAAAGTGAATGAAAACACACAAAAAGAAAACCTGGTATTCACATAATTATTCAAACCAAAAAGTTCACTAAGATGGTTTATATAAATTTAAAACCAGGACCTATCCATCTCTCTTGATTGGTGGAGGAGGAAGATAAATAAGCATAATTAACAAGAGGCATATAGGAGAAGACTTATATACATAACAGTAACAGTCACTTCTATGTAGTGCCATGATTTCAAACTGGATTAGTCATGGATAACAATAAAAACAGGGGGGAAAGGTTAAAAATGATTAAAAAAAGGGAAAAAACATATAGAAACCCACAATCATAATTATAATAATAAATAACAACAATAATCGATGTGTTAGATAAAAATGGCCATCCTCCTATCCACCTTGCTTTTGCTCCTAAGGCTGGAACAGAGGAAAGACTTTAGGATTCTGGTGGTCTTCTTCCACACAGACCGATAAAAATAAATGTGCCCAAAAGTAAAGTGCAGCATTATGCTTTCTTTCTATTATCAATCTTTTATATACAAGGTTTCAAATAACTGTATCCAAGACATCCTGAGAAATTGAGGAAGGAAAAATCAAGAAAAGAACCCAAGATTAATCATGAGCTAAAATCTTGGACAGTCTTATGTCCTTCCTCAATTCCTAAGAAAATCAAAATCACAGCACTTCTGTCTGGTTCCACTTCCTCACCAATTTAACAAAGGTAACAGCACCAAAAAAAAAAAAAAGCAGCTTAAAAAAGAATACCAGAACGAAGACTAAAGAACAATACAGAGCTCACATCAAGATTTCTGCTTTCTTTCTATTTATTATCAATCTTTTATATACAAGGTTTCAAATACCTGTATTCAATACTTCCCGAGAAATTGAGGAAGGAAAAATCAAGAAAAGAACACAAGATGTACCATCATAGGCTAAAATCTTGGACAGTCTAATGTCCTTCCTTAATTCTCCTCAATTCCTGACAAAAATCAAAATCTTAAATGTCTGGTTCCACTTCCTCAGCAATTCAACATCAAGATATCCAGAACAAAGACTAAAGAACAATACAAAGCTCACATCAAGATTTCCTGAACTGTTCCAACTCCACTTAAAAATTCAACAAATTGACTCCAAAAAAAAAGAAATTGAAAAAATGGAAGAACCTTAGGATTGGCTCTTGTGCATAAGTCAGCAAGAACTCTATTGAGAGCATCGATATTTCCGGCACCGGTGGTTGCAACTGGATAACGGATCGCCTGAGCGGTGGTAGCCATGCTTCTTCACACTCTACAACATACAAACCAAAAAACAAGAAAAAAGAAAAAACCCTAAGACGATCGAGAGAACATTATTGTTGTGATTATTCTAGAGACATACACATGTTTTTCATTTGTAAGACCAAGTGAGCTTCAGGAGAAAGAAGCCCTCTTTTTGTCCAGTTGGATAATTAACGTTAAAAAGGAAAAAACCCTTGCCCCTCCCCTCTTTTGCCCACTCTGATTTTATTACCAACGGTAGGTAAATGGTAAATGGTAATTGGGCCTGCGGGTACACACACCTGTCATAGATATTTATCATTTGAATTTCTTAATTTGTTCTCAAAGTGAACGTGACTTATGTTAATTAATAGTGTTAGCAAATAATATATTAGATAGTACTTATTAGAGGTATTTAACAAATAGGATGGGAACATTTTACGTGAGTCATTGATAGATAGAAAGAGAACGTTTTACGTGAGTTATTGACATATAGGAAGAGAACGTTTTACGTGAGTCATTGACAGATAGAAAGAGAACGTTTACATGAGTCATTGACAGATAAGAGAGAATGTTTTACGTGAGCCACTGACAGATAGGAAAATAACGTTTTATGTGAGTCATTGACAGATAGGAAGAGAACATTATATTTTACGTGAGTGATCGATAAATAAGGCTATCACGAGTTTCTTGTTTCTTGTTTTCCTACTATGAAAATATTTAATACTAATATCTATCTTCACACAAAAATTAAGATGTTTATTTATCATTTGATGAATTTATTAATTTGTTCTCAAAGTGAAGATGACTTGTGTTAATTAGTAGTGTTTAACAAATAATATATAAGATACTTATTAATGGTATTTGACAGATAGAAAAAAATATTTTTCGTGAGTCATTGACAGATAGGAAGAGAACATTTTATGTGAATCAATGACAGATAGGAAGAGAACGTTTTACATGAGTTATTGACAGATAGGAAGAGAACATTATATTTTACGTGAGTTATTGATTGATAAGGCTACCACGAGATTCTTGTTTCTTGTTTTTCTGCTATGAAAATATTTAACAATATCTATCTTCAAACAAAAATTTAAGATAGTTATTTATCATTTGATGAATTTCTTAATTTGTTCTCAAAGTGAAGATGACTTGTGTTAACGAATAATATATCACAAATAACGTGATAACGAATGTATCGTTTGATGAGGATGAGGTAATATTTGACAAGTGAAAAAAAAGCAGGAAAAGAATATTTTTACATGAGCTATTGACAAATATGAAGAGAATTTATCGTTTAGTGAGTTTAATTTGGGCTATCACGAGCTATGTAATAGTGAATTTATCGTTATAGTGAGTTTGACAGATAGAATCATGAGTTATGTGATAGTGAATGTGTTGTTTAGTCATGAGAATGAAGTGGTATTTGACATGTGGGAGAAAAATATACACACGATTATTTTTTATCACCAAATAATATATCTCAAGTCACGTGATTATGAATAAGTTGTTTAATGAGAGTGGGATAATATTTAACAGGTGAAAAGAAAGCATTCACACGAGAAAGATCTATTAACGGATAGACAATTACGAGTCACGTGATAATGAATGTATCGTTTAATGAAACTAGGATAATATTTGACACGTGGGATAAAAATATGAAAAAACTACATAAATAATCAAACATCTTTACCCTAATTACTAAATATCCCAATACTTTAAAATAATTACATTTATCCCATTAAATTAAAATTACATGGTTAAAAAACTGTATCCATCACAATCCCTAAAAAAGGGCCTAAAATCAATCAACTTGTATCTAAAGGCAACGGTTGTTCTCTCTCTATAATCGTTTTCCCCAAATCACACTTTTCAAAAAAAAATGGCGCTTGCTGGATCATAATCTTCCATTGTTGAGGTTGGTAAAATTCGTTTTTCAACTTTTACTATAGTTTAGTTCTAAGTTATCATAATCTATAAGAGCAATTATTTGATAACGAATCAACGATTGCCTTCATGGATAACGAATCAGATAACTTGATAATACCAAGTAACCAACAATGGCCTTCATTTGATTTAGGTATATCTCAAATGGAGGAGAACAATGAAGTGCCTTCTCCGACCTTTGTTCCGGATGTTAGAGACTTTGAAGAAGAAAACTTTGCTGAAAATAGATCCAAATTTAGAAACGATCAAGTCAAAATGAATGAATTGCACAAAAATTTGAAATCAAGAATAAGGGACTCAAACCCAGATGTTATTTTCCAGTGTTACCAACTTGTTACCATGTATCCAGTGTTATTTTCCATGTATCCAAGTATACATATATCTATCTGAGTTGTAAATGTGTAACTTTTGTAAATTTAAAGTTTCAAATCAAAACAAAGCAATACGTATCCAGGGATAACATTGTAAGCAAATCTTGTGTTACATGTATCCAGGATTAATTCATGTTAACATGTATCCCAATACTACTGCAACCTGCTATTTGAGATGTTGGTAACATGTATCCTTAACCCTGTTACAATGTATCCAAGCTTACAAACCTGTATCCAATATTAACATGTATTCAAGTATACCTATATCTATTTGTTGTTTAGACGGGTATCCTTAGATATTGGGAAGTATCCTTAACACTGTTATAATGTATCCAAACTTATAATCTTGGATACAGTGTTAACAATATATCCAAGTATTCCTATTGTTGTTTGCTGTTTAAATGTGTATCCTTAGATATTTGAGATCTATTATTACCTGTATCCTGTATAATGGAGTTACTTGCTGGTTTGATGTGTATCCAAATAATTTTAAATTGAAATTTGAATTCTCCAGTTGTTTGTGGAGATGAGGATATTGCAGATGCATTTCAAAGTGATTGACGCGTAATTTACTCCTCATTAATTGTAAATCTGTTATTTCCTTTTAAAGCGCCCTAATAGTAATAGATTTATAATTAATGATTTACTCCTCATTAATTGTAAATATTTTATTTCCTTTTAAAGCGTCATAATAGAAACAGATTTACCATTAATGAAGAGGTTATATGTATTCAGGATACACGAAAATATAAAGGATACACGCCTTTCCTTTTTTAAACTACCGGGAAAAATGTAATATTTTAAAGTAGTGGGATAAAACATAATTAGGGACCAAACTACTGTGTTTTATGTTATTTACACTAAAAATATTTACATGAGAAAGATCTATTAATATATAGGCAATCAAGAGTCATGTGATAATAAATGAGAGTGGTGATATTTGATGGTGAAAAAATATAATAAGACGTGCAAAAATTATAAAAATACACAATTTTCAAAAGAGTTCAAGAGTAGGATCATCATTTAATAATATTATTACAAGATAACTAATTTTGGCTAATGTGATTTTATTATAACGTTAGATATTCAGTCATATGTTTACGCTCTGTATTACTTTTTTTCCCATTAAAAAATTTAATAACATCTATTTTTACAAACAAAAAAAATAACAAGAACTAAAATCAAGACAGTTATTTTATCATTTGAAATTCTTAATTTCTTCTCACAGTGAAAATAATTTATGTTAATTAATAGTGTTAGCAAATACTATATCTACATACTTATTAATGATATCTGATATATAGGAAGAAAATATTTACACGAGTAAGTGACAGATAGGCTATGAGTCATGTGATTATGAACTTGTCGTTTAATGAGTTTGACAGACATGCTATCACGAGTCATGTGATAGTAAACTTGCCGTTTAGTGAGTTTGACAAATAACATATTAGATACTTATTAATGGTATGTATTTGACAGGTAGGAAGAAAATATTTTACTTGAGATGTTGACAGATAGGAAAAGAACATTTTACGTGAGACATTGACAGATAAGAAGAGAATTTATCATTTAGTGAGCTTGATAAATAAGCTATTTCAAATTATGTGATAGTGAATTTGTCGTTTTAGTGAATTTAACAAATAAAATTACGAGTTATGTGACCGTGAATCTATTGTTTAGTGAGAATGGAGTGATATTTGACAGGTAGAAAAAAAATATACGCGCGAAAAAATTTATCATCAAATAATATATCTCAAGTCACGTGATTATGAATGTGTTGTTTAATGAGGTGGATAATATTTGACAGGTGAAAAAAAATAATTCACACGAGAAAGATATATTGACAATCGACAATCACAAAGAAAATGTGATAATAAATATGTTGTTTGATGAGAGTGGGGTAATATTTGACATGTGAAAAAAAAATCATACGAGAAAGATTAATCGCCAGATAAGCTATTACAAGTCACATGATAATGAATATGTCGTTTAATAAAGGTGGGGTGATATTTAATAGGTGAGAGAAAAATATCCACACGAAAAAAGTTCATTGTCAAATGAATTATCATAAGTCACGTGATAATAAATATGTCGTTTAATGAGAACGAAATCTGATAAAACAAAGGTAGGGGAGGGGGAGTAGGATATGCCATTTAATTGAGTTAAAATGGCTAATCATTTGAAAGTCTAATTATTTTAGTGATATTTTTTAGTCATTATCACAAGAAAAGGCATGTCTTTTTAAAAAAAGACCCGAAAAAAATTACAAATTCTTTCATTTTTATTCACGAAAAAAATACTATAAGTCACATCATTTACATGACTTATAGTCCCCCCCCCCCCCCCCCCCCCCCCCTTTGGTTGTCTTTCGTTGGACACAAATTTATTTTATTTTATTTTTAAAAAATTAAATTCACTGATGCTTATTAAGAAAAAACTTTACGTGAGTCATTGATAAATAAAAAAAGCATTTATCATTTAGTGAGCTTGACAGATAGGTTATCACGAGTTATGTGATAGTGAATTTATTGTTATAGTGAGTTTGACAAATAGGATCACGAGTTATGTGACAATGATTTTATTGTTTAGTGAGAATGGAATGATATTTGACATGTGGGAGAAAAATATACACGCAGTTTTTTTTATTACCAGATAATATATCTCAAGTCACGTGATTATAAATGTGTTATTTAATAAGAGTGGTATAATATTTGACAGATGAAAAGAAAGTATTCACTTGAGAAAAAATTATCGATGAGTAGACAATTATGAGTCACGTGATAATGAATGTGTCATTTAATAAAACTTAAGTAATATTTGACAGGTGGGATAAAAATATTCACACAAGAAAGATTTATTAACAGATAAACAATCACAAGTCATGTAATAATAAATGAAAGTGTAGTGATATTTAATGGGTGAAAAAAATACAACAAGGCGTGCAAAAATTATGCAGAGAAATACAAGAAAGAAACTATATAAAAATTGTGTAGAGAAATGTAAAATTTTCGAAAGAATTCACGAGAGGTTGATCATTTAATAATACTATTACAAGATGACTAATCTTGGCCAATGTGATTTTATTATAATAATGTTAGATATTGGTCTGTGGATACAATACATTTACGCTCTTTGTTATGTTTTCTTGTTTTCCCATTAAAATATATAATAACATCTATTTTTACACACACAATTTTTTTTTAACAAGAACTGAAATCGAGATAGTTTTTTTATCATTTGAAATTCTTAATTTCTTCTCACAACGAAGATAACTTATGCTAATTAATAGCGTTAGCAAATACTTCATGCAGATAATGATTAATGATATTTGACAAATAGAAAAAAAATATTTATATAAATAACTAATAAAAGACTATCACAAGTCGTGTGATTGTGAACTTATCGCTTAATGAGTCTGACATACATGCTATCACGAGTCATGTGATAGTAAATTTATAATTTTAGTGAGTTTGACAAATAGGCTATCACGAGTTATGTGATAATGAATTTATTATTTAGCGAGTGTAGAGTGATATTTAACACGTAGAAAAAAATATTCATTGCGAAATAAGCTATCACAAATCACGTGACAATAAATGTATCGTTTAATAAAAATGAGATAATATTTGACAGTGAAAAAAAATATACACTAAAAAAAATTATTGACAGATAGACAATCACGCATAACGTAATAATGAGTATGACGTTTAATGAGGATGAGATAGTATTTGACGGGTGAAAGAAAATATTCACACAAAAAAAATTCAGTGACAAATAAACAATCAGGAATTATGTGATAATGAATATGTCATTTAATGAGAATGGGTGATATTTGTAGATGGAAAAGAATACCCACATGAGAAAGATATAATATAATAAAACATGCAAAATTTATGCAAGAAAATATAAAAAATAGACTATGTAAAAAATTGTGGGTGTACAATGAGTGTGTCTTGGTGTTATTAACAGGTAAGCTATCACAAGTTATTTGATAGTAAAATATTTACCGTTTTCTTGTTTTTCTTTTCTTGTTTTCACAAAAAAATTTTAGCAAGAACTGAATTCAAGATAATTATTTGTCACTTGAAATTCTTTAATTTCTTAATTTGTTCTTAAAGTGAAGATGACTTATGTTAATTAATGGTGTTAATAAATAACATATTGAAAATTTATTAATGATATTTGACCGATAGAAAGAAAATATTTACATGAAATTTTTTTGTTAATAGATAGGTTATCATGAATTATGTGATAGTGAATTTGCTATTTCATGATTAGACTATCACGAATTTTGTGATAACGAACTTATCATTTCGTAATTAGGCTATCACAAGTTATGTGGTGGTGAATTTGTTATTTCGTGATTAGATTGTCACGAGTTATGTAGTGATTTTATCGTTTCGTGATTAGGCTATTACAAGTTATGTGATAGTGAACTTATTGTTTAGTGATATTTGACAAATAGAATAAAAATATACACTCGACATAGTCATGTCACATGTGACAATGAATATACTAGTTAATGAAGGTGGAGTAATATTTGACATGGATAGAAATAGTCACACCATTTAAGCCACTATAACAAAAAATACACTTATTAAATTTTTTTAGTCAAATAATTACCCCACATGTGAATTAATTCAATCATAAACAAACGATACAAAAACACATGCAGAAATTATGCATAAAAAAGTGCAAAAACTATACAAAAAATTACACAATCGTGTAAGAAATACAACTAAACGTGCAGGAATTGTGCAAAAAAATATTTAAAATAGTATTACAAAATGCAAAAGTTTCAAAAGGACTCAAGAGTAGGATAGTCATTTAATAAAATTATTCCAAAGATATTGAATTTGTAGACACCATATATTTACGCGCTCTATTACCGTTTCTTGTTTTTATTTTCTTATTTTCTCATTTTCTCGTTAAAAATATTTAACATCTATCTTCACAAGTAAGTTGTTTGTCATTTAAAATTTAAAATTTCCTAGTTTGTTCTCAAAGTGAAAATCACTTGTGTTAGTTAATGGTGTTAACAAATAATATAGAGAAAAGACATCAAAACACCCCTAAACTTGTCCGACAAATTTACTTTAGACCTTTAACTTCACGAGTATTTATTTACCCCGTTAACAACTTTAAAGTGAACAGTTTACATAAGAGTTGGCTATATTCCTCTTCCTTTGTCATCAATCTCAAAGTTGGAGTTATAAACTTGACTGGTCTGCTAATTTGCTGTGTCAATAGCTTAAACTACTATGTTTTTCATGTCCATAGAAGATCTGTACATATTTTTGTGTGTGGAGATTAGTATGTTCTCCTCGAAGTTCAGTGGTAGATGGTATTTCCTGTATTGGACTTCTCTTTTGTATGTTAGTAGGCTCACTTTGTTTATGATCTTAACGATCAGGATAGAGTTAGTTAGCTCTTCATTGTTGCCTTGGAGGTCTTGGTCTATGTCCCCCCTCCAATGTATCTGTTTGCTATAAATAAACACGGTAGGGGTCTACGCCTAACCCCCCACCACCACGGGAGGTGAAAGCCCGGAGATGGATTTTATAAACAAATAAATGATCAACCATTTAACTATATTGTCATTTCACCCTTCACATAACAAAATTTAATCTGCATGAGATAGCACATACATTTCAGAAAAAGAAAAATTATGTAAGTCTGTATTTCAAATTTGGCCTCCAAAAAACTAACTGGCCATGAAGATTTCAGTACATTGCAATATTTTTCTGATCTGGTCTTTTTGCATATGCAATTTAGGTGACTTAGTCTATAGAATAAGACAGATTTCAGAAAGTGACCACAGGTCATATCCGTTAAGCAACAATCGTTTATTCAGTTAGTTTCAGGTCATTGTTATCTCACAAAATCTAGGGAGCGTTTTTAATCAAAGTGAGGTTAAAGCTCACACTTTTTATCATGCAGAGCAAATTTCTGCTCAATCAAATCTGAGACTCAGGTCGTAGTACTCATGAAAAGGGTCATAAAATTTTGTTTCACATAAACTCAAAAATAGAGTCATTGGCGTAGACATCCTCTTGGATTCATTCACCATACAAGAACTCGAGGTAAGTTCTCGTATCACAATACACTAATATAATCTAGTTGGAAGGAGATGTTTAGAAGTTCTGAATTTGATAGTACGATTAGTGCAGGTGTTCGTCAATGATGAAAGTAGCTGAGCTTCAGACTCGAGTGGAGAAAGAGTGCTACGCTCCCGGATGGCTTTCAGGGACTGGGGTTAATCAAAAGAGTGTTAAGGGTTACATTTGTTTAACTTGTTATAGGTGGACAAATAAGTTACAAGATCAAATTTTCATAAAATTACAAGATCAAATTTCCTCAACTACTTTCATTAAGTCAACATACTACAAAAAGTTCATCAAAGAATGGAGGAGTAAAAACGAAATCAACAATCAGATCACGCGAAAGTTCATAGAAGCAAGGGTGAAAAAACAAAGTGCTATACACAAGCCACAGGAAATCCTCAACTAATAAAAGAAACTTCAACAAACTGAGGCAGCATGCAGAAAGTTTCACTAACAACATAAAGACATCAGCTAACTAATTAAAACATTAAAATCCTACAAATCACACTTGAATCACTTCAATTAAAGTCAGAAGGTATGGCCTAAGACT